>OY757914.1:73366779-73426779 GCA_963585895.1 Sepioteuthis lessoniana
ACCACACACATTCATATATATATATATATATATAAATATATATATACCACACATATTTATATACATATGTATACATTCAACACTCATTAATATATATATATCAATATATAACACATATTCATATATAAATATAAATATATGTATACGAAAAGGCATTCATATATACATATATATATATATATATATATATATATATATATATATATATATATATATATATATATATTCACACACAATCAAAAAAGATATGAGGTATTATTTATTACCAAACTTTACTACAGTGAAACTATTTCACCAAAAGAAAATTGTAGAACTATATATATAAGTGGTATCTATTTTTGTTTGTATAAGTATGAAGTGCAGTGTGTATATATATATATATATATATATAGATAGATAGATATATATATATCCTATGTGATATAAACATGCAGATTTATTATTATTATTATTATTATACATATATTATATTTATATAATAACTCAAGGTACACAGATTGTTATCTTACACTCAATATGGATAAAGATACACATACATGGGTAAATACGTAGACATTGTAGATGTACCTACACCCAGCCATATATGAAGAAATAATAAATGTGTGTCTACCGAGGAGGTATTTATTCTTTCATTGTCAGTACCATTACCTAAAAGCTTTCACATATGATATTTTTTCTACACAAGTCTCGGCTATCCATAAATTCATAACATATATATATATATATATATATATTTGGCATAAGAAATATATGAAATTTACTTGTAATGTATATTCTTTCTTGAAAGGATCTATTTTGGCTACAATCTTTCTTTACACTGACCAAACAAATAACCAGCAAAGTTCTTATAATACTTGCCTTATAATTATCAACTGTTGAAGCAATGTCACCAACTGTGATAAATATCATATTACATCACAACTGCTATTATCCACAAATCCTACTATATATACACATACAATAGTATCTTTAAAAAATCTTTTACTTTCATATATATATATATATATATATATATATTCTACTTGAGACATAGAAAATGATATGAATTAATCACACTTATCTGAAGAGATGTATATTTGGGCATTGATTACTATTTATATCTGGAAGAAAATATTTTTATTAATAACTTGGTACTTAGTATATACAATATATAAATATATATATATATATATATATATATATATATATAAACAATCTGTATGTAAAAATATCTGACTGTATATGAATTTAACAATATATAAATGATGATATATCACTTTTAAATGCACATATATTATCAATACCTTCAGTCTCTCTCTCTCTCTCTCTATGTGTGTGTGTGTGTGTGTGTATATGTATATATATATATATATATATATATATATGTATGTTTCAATACTTTTCCTAAAGACAAATTTGTTTCACACCTTTTACGATTATCATTTGAATGAACTAGTTTTGCATTACTTGTTTATATAACTGATTGATTAAAAAGATTATACATGTACACACACATTTAAGGCTTTAGAAGATTACATGTGTATGTGATGATATCAGATAAAAATATTTGAATATATTTTATATGCTGTTGCGACATGTGTGTATATACATTTGTATATATAAGGGTGTCCTCAGATCAACATTTCTATAATGCAATGATCTTGTACATCTATACATTATATTTATATATGCTATTTCGTAATTTTTATTTTTTTGATTTATCTATATCTTAAGGTAGATATATACAGATCACTTTATCTTATATACATTTTACATATTAGAATATATATATATATATATATATATATATATATATATATATATATATATATATATATATATATATTTACAAGCATTTATATCAACTGATTATTCTATGAATTTATTTGTATTATCTGAATAAACACCTGCACTATAATCAAAAGCAAATGTAATACCAAACATCATGTTCAATCATTTCAGGGTTTAAAGATACCTCCCAAAATAAGAATAACTATTTGGGATCAACAAAAGTTGTTTTCAAGAGATGGAATAACTTTCCTTTACTTGCTGTTATGGACACAACAAATATATCAGTCTTCTGATTAATATTGAGGGTGTATTTTTCATGTTTACGTTATCTTACAATAGAATTAAATGACTCTAATTAGTTATATTTGCTAAATATTATAGCTTAAATTTCTGTCAGACATCAGAGCAGACATTATTTTCATATGATTACTAATTTTTTCAAGCTTATACTGATCTCTCTCTTTCTTTATGTATATACACATACACATACCATATAGATGTAATGATTGTTGTCACTTTAGATTTTGAGTATAGCTATCTTCGGATATCTTTTTGTTGATTAATTAACTGTGCCATGGAAGATGTTGCAATATATTTGTATTTAACAATCCCTCTGAAGCAGCAGGATGCAACATTAGGTACGTTTTTAATCAGAGTTTAACAGGTTTGAATTCAGAGTTTTCCTTCTCCTAGATTTACTCAAGCTGGAGGGAGAATAGTTGAATTTATACACCTTTCCCTAGGGTATTAGTGCTAAATGAGCTTTGTCCAGGGTTTGAGCTTAGTTCACCATGTCTATTACCTACAATGTTAACCATTATGTCCATATATATATATATATACACAACACCTAAGCTCTTTTTCTTTTGTATTTCTAAAAAAATCATAGGGCAGAGTAGAAGTAATTGTCCTATTGGCATCATGATTAGAGTGTTTGCTAATGGGCGGGGAGACCAGGGTTCAATCACAGGTTGAGTCATATCAAAGATGCAACAAATGGTACTTGATACCACCTTGCTTAACACTCAGCATTATAAGGTATGGATCAAGGGTTAGTGGATCAATCCAGGAAAAGGTGTAGTTCCCTCCCCTACACCTTAGTGTCTACACCTTAGTGTCGTACCTATTGCAAAGAGAGGTTTCTGGTCGCCATTGACTATAGTTGGCCAACTTACTAATACATGAGTTATTCAATAAATAAGGTGAATATTACCTAAGGAATTAGTAATAGAAAGCACTGTTTATAGTTGCATTTTTTTCATAGAAAGGTCCTTTCATGTCTCAGACTGTCAGCATAAACATCTTTATTGAAGAATCATTGTGATTTCACTCACTAGACTGTCTTTTCAACTCAGGCTTGCAGTGGCAAACTCATGTTTCGCCAATTTGTAAATAATTTTTTTTTTTATTAAAACATGCCTCTCCATCCACATTCTACAGTAAATTGCACATGGTTTGAACTTCACAGCCATCAGAAATTTGATAGAAAATCTCTCTTGAAGCCTGGAGCACTGTTAGATTTGCTGCCATTTTGAATAGTCTCAAAAAATACTTTTGTAAAACTGAAATGATTTTTGAGTTTACACTGATAGAAAAAAATTCTGAAAGAAAGAAAAAAATCTATTTTTTTTTTTTTTAATTTTCCCTTTATTTATTGATTTAATATATATAGTTTAGTATACCTATGAAAAAATGTTCCCTTTATTTATTGATTGAATATATACAGTATATTATGCCAATGAAAAAATCATGGATGTATCTAAGTTTCTAAAATGTCTTGTCTACTTACTCTATAATGAGACCAGGTTAATATATATATATATATATATATATATATATATATATATATATATATGCCAAATTGTTTAATTCAGATTGAACTTTTTCTCCAAAGATAAGAATAGAACTCATTTTTTGAAGGAATATTGAAAAAAATGTATATTTTAAAACCTGTAACTCTATAATTATATATAAGCATCTTGCTTTTTAACTTCAAATGATAGTTGTGTCTTTCCCTTACTCTTTATGAATATAAAAATAAATCTTATTATATTTATATATATATATATATATATATATATATAAACATACATATACATATAAATACCTTATTCATATAACATTTTATTGTTATCATTATTTACTCCTTGAGAGTTTTTCACATCAGTTTTAGCTGATGGTTTTTCACCGGAGTTTGAGTGACAGCAAGTTTCCTCAAGTTTCCAGGACTCTTCTCAGTATTCTGGCTGTTCTCAATAATGTCGTAGTTTGGATGGTCTCCACTTGTCAATCACAATTGGTCCATTTTTCCTTACACTATTTCTTTTCTCTTCTTATTTTTTCCTTCTTTTTACTCCTGTTTCTTTTTATTCTCCTTTACTATTTCACCACAACTAATTTCCCTCGCATTTTTTTCTAAATCCTCATCTTTCTTATTTTCCAACTGCTATATTTTCATACCATCCCACTTCAAACTTAATGATAAATTAATTTATTAGAGATTTTGGAAATGTATAGTTTATTTAAACTCAAATGAATGAATTGAGACTGAAAAGTTAATTATAATGTTTATCATTGATTTTTTCCTAATATTTTATTCGTTTTGATTTCACTTGCTTTTTATTGCAACTCGCACATCGATAATGATTAATAAGAATATTTATATTTTATACTAATAATGATCAGGATTTTACTAACACTTATGGTATGAAAGATAATATTATTGTGTAGATTCATTAATCAATATTTTTACTTATTTGAATCTGTAAATTTTTATTTAGTTTAAAATTTTTTCTTTACCAAAACCAAACAGGAAAAAACAGTGTGAAGTGGTTGAATTAAAACTATTTATTAAAAAAACTTTTTGTATTGTTTAGTTTCATTCATTAAAATATTAATTATTTAAACAAAAATCTTAAGTAAAAACACACAATTATAGAAGACAAAAAGAACTGGAAAATTTTTCAAAATATACTGAATGTTTAATATATGTCATGAATGGGAAAAATTATTACAGCATGAAAATAATTTGAAAATTGACAAGAAATATCAGTGACCATGAGTAGCAATTTCTATTTTATAATTCACCCATAAAAACTTAATCCTTTTTTGTCTTTCAAATTGCAAAAGCAAAAAAAATTGTCAAAAATTAGTGAATGTATTTATAATATTAAACATAAATTCTATTCATCAATTCTTATTTTCATAAGAGAATAGAAAAAACCCTACCATTTGAACTTATCTCTATTTTATTCAATACATGAAAATATTTAAAAAGAAAAAAGACACAAATATGTTTATATAGACAACAAAGCTATGGGATAAAATTTCTATCAGGTAAAAAAACAAAAACTATGATTTTAAGTTATTTTTATTTTATGCAATATGTAAAAATATTTAAAATAAATGAAGACACAAGTAAGCTTATATACATGCACACACATATATCATATATACCTGCATAGATACAAATTTTGTATGTGTAACTAGTTGTAAGCCAACTGGTACACTAACATTTTCCAGATACAAAGGTCAACAGATTGGATTGAATTGGATGATGCTTGATTGGTTTGGTTTTATGGCACATCAACCATTGTTTGTTATTTAATGCCAAATCCATTTTGAGACATATAAACAGTTCAATTTCAAACAATTCAGTTTACCATAAGTACACCGTTTAGAACTATTTGACCCATAAATAGGACCCTATCAGGTGCTACCACTCCGGATCAGAGTAGACCTGGAAGCGATGGCAATAAAGGGGTACTCTTCATTCCCCGAAGCTCAAGCATTACTAGAACCTCACCCTCAGATTGTTTAGGATCACAATCAGGACACTTATTGGGGAAGTCTTACCTCTTTGCAGGGATGCAGCCGACTGAGCCAGATGACACTTAAGTATATTCTGTATATCAAAATGCAAGTTTTATCTACACACTAAAACAAGGATAAATTTTCTATATAGTAAAAAAAACAAACTATTAAAATAAAATAGATATTTACTAAGTTTAGTTTGGCACAAGGACATATGAAATGTTGGTTTGTGGGTTATTTAATGCCAATTCCTGTTTATGTATCTGATCTTTAAGTGAATAGTTCATCAGTAACATTTTTTAGACAAACCAGAGCTCATTTGTTTAGCACATAGTTAAATGGTTTCAAGTATAGTAAATGATTATTGTATTTGACCCATAGATTGGTTCCCAACTGGTACTACCATTCCCATTTGAAAGGAGAATTTTCCTAGAAAGAGCTTCTCAGCAAGTCTTACAAGTCTTTATTTGAAATTGTGACTTCAATATCTTTGATACAGTGACCATAAGAAATTGCTATATAAGACTACTTATGCTATATTTGGATAATAAAAATTAGATTTTTCATGACAATGGATTTTTTGTCCCCTAGTACCTTGACATACATTTGGGTACTATTGAAACATTCTTTTTTTTTCACCTAAAGAATCACACACATCAAAGTAAAAAAAAAAAAAAATATTGAGAATGTTGTTGTAAATAAAACTGAGGAGTCACATATATATTAGAAGCAATACACATATACATCATGTGGCTTATTGTTTTTATGCTGCATTTATTTTTTTTAACATATCAAATTCTTCCTCTTTAAAATAATAACTATTTTGATTTGCGTATTGTACTTTATTTACTTTTTTAAAACAACTGTGAGATTTTGGGGGGGTAGAGATTTTACACAGTAATGCGAGATAAAAAAAAAACTGGGATTGACAATCTTTCACTATGTCTGTCTATCTCTCTCAATATATATATATATATATATATATATATAAGCAATATTGACTATATATAAAATTAACTCCCAATATCTTTTAACAGAATGTTCATTTTTTTCTCAACCAAAGATATCAAGATTTTATTATTTCTAGTAAAACATTATACAATCAAAATGGATATCATTATGGCCTATTGAGAAGAGTATTCGCCAATGGTCTGGGAGATCTGGGTTCAATCCCAGGTCATGTCATACCAAAGACTTTAAAAATGGTACTTGATACCTCCTTGCTTAACACTCACTAATATAAGGTATGTATCAAGGGTAAAGTGTTGCAATCCAGGGAAAGGAGTAGTGCCCACCCATACACCCCAGTGTAGTAGCTATTGAAAAGGGAGCCTTCTGGTTGTCCTCGACTACGGTCACCAATTTTATTTACTTAATCCTAAACTCTACAGCATTGAACCTGTTGTAACTAAAAATCAAATTGCATATAAGGAATGTACTTATTTTTGAAGCAGTAGTATATATATCTTTGGTTACAAAGTTTCTATAAATAATCTAATATCTGATAATATATGTTTTTATTGTATAATGTTCTCCTTGAAATGATAAAATCTTGGTATCTTTGGCTGAGAAGAAAATTAACTTTTCATAAAAATTGTTACAGATGTACTTGTTTATGGGTGGTATTGTATGCCTAGATTAGCATGCCTAAATGTATATGCACTGGGCATCTTACTCAGTGTAAAGGTTAACAAGCTAATCTATTAGTTGTGATCTTGAATCTCAGTGGGTGCCCCCATACATCTATCCTTGTGCCACAACTAAGCAAAGTTTAGGTAATAACATGTAAATACATGGATATAAAATAACACAAAATATTTCACTTTTATATACACACAAATTAAAAGAAGATTTACATCGGCTTATATACTTAAACAAACTAACAAATATATAAGTAAAGTTGGCAACCTTAGTTAAGGGTGACCCGAAGGCTCCCTTTTCAATAGCTACTACACTGAGGTATAGGAGTGGGTGCTACTCCTTTCCCTGGATTGCTCCATTTTACCCTTGATCCTTACCTTATAATGCTGAGTGTTAAGCAAGGCAGCATCAAGTACTATTTTTTGAGTCTTTGGTATGACTCAAGCTGGGATTGAACCCTAGTCTCCAGGACCATTGATGAACACTTTACTCATTGGCCTTATTAGTAGAGTGCAACACACACACACACACACACACACACACATATATATATATATATATATATATACAAGACAAAAAAGAATTCAATTTTTTAATTCCATTATAAATTTATTTCAGTCTAAGAGAGAGTATTGTGACCTCTTCAGATGGAAAAAAAACAGTTATATATTTGAATATACATGAATATATTTGGCTGCATTTGAATGTGTATTTGTATGCATGTGTAGTTTAAATAAGTATCTGTGTATATATATATATATATATATATATATATATATATATAAGCAGATACTTATTTAGAACATACATCCATACAGATATACATTCAAACGTCTTAAATAAGTATCTGCTTGTATATATAAGCAGATACTTATTTCAAACATACATGCATACTGATACACATTCAAATGCAGCCTAATACATTCATGCAAAGAAACGCATACAGACACACACATCAAATGTATAAATCAAAAACTAAAATCAACCACTGAGATTAAACATTAAATGAAATATGCTGTTAAAAATACAATGCCTCACAGTCATTTGAGGGAATTCTCTAGGAGAGAGAGAGAGAGAGTGAGTGAGTGGAATTAGCTATGTTAGCAGAGTCCAGAACATGGAGCAGTGAAAACAGTGTTCATCTCTTTGGGGCTCCCATGAGGACAGGGCTGGAGCAAAAACAAAGAAAAAGAGAAGTGTCTTTTTTTGTTCTTTTGTACGAGTTACCAAGATATGACTTGATCTGTCATCTGGTCATTTCCCTAACCTTAGTGATATGAAAAAAATAAGAAAAATCCACCTCAGTCAAAATTCCAAATTTTTTTACCATTAGACTATCTAAAACTGCAATTCACTCAATGTTGAAAGTGCACTTAGATTTACAGTTATCATCATAGGAAATGGAATCTCAATCTGAGTTCAAATCCTGCATGAGTCTCTTTGCATTTCACTCCTTGTAAATAGCCTTGGGAAATACATGAATTGGCATTGATTAGTCCACCTATCTAGGAAAAGGAAAACTTTGAATACAAACCAGCTGTACTCCAATCATGGAAAGACAGGTTGAGTGAATACACGCACTCAGTAATGTAACTATACATACCCACTCAAATTTCATTTAACAAAATCATGTACACATTTAGTCAGCCAGATTCTTCTTAAAATGCATAATACACTCATCCAAATCAACTTAATTTAGTCATTAGTATTATATCATTAATTAAAGATAAATATTTATCCAAATACATACATGCTTAGAAATTGATCTGATGTCACCTCCTGCTAGTGGTTGAGGTGTTTGGTAAAGCAAAAACTCCAAAAGTGCAAATACTTGATTATTATAGAAAATTAAAAAGCAATACTAATGGAATTTTCATCAAGGGTGTTCAGACTATTGTCTTCATCTTTATTGCTATTTCCACAACATTTCAGCGGATATGTCCTCCAGTTTTCTTCAGGTGTTTATCGAACATAGGAACCTTCATGGAACTTCGAACTATGTCCATTATTGAATCCACGCCTGTTCTGATTCCATTAGCCATAACCAGGTACAAGTGTTAAGTATTCCAGTATTGTTACTTGCCTACAGTCAGGATTGAACCTGCAGATGATTGTCTCTTTAGAAGCTTAGGGAACCAATACCATAACCATTACACCATGTGTCCTGCTGGACAGTTCAGAGTGAATTTTTGGGACTTATAAACTTAATGTTCTTACCTGACTAAAATTACTACTATTATGTATGATTTTTTTTTTTTCATCTAGCCTTCTTAATTATCGGTTGCCATATTGTATTCAACTCTATACTTGGTCTACTCAGCAGGTCATTGCAGCCCAACATATGTACTGATTCTTTAAGGCGTCTAATCCTCCAATGTTCAGCCCAATCAATTATTTCAACTTTATCCCATAAAGGCAGATGGTTTCCCTTTTCTGACTGCAGGTGAGTAACAATACAGGAATACTTAACACTTGTACCCGGTTATGGCTAATGGAATCCAAACAGGCGACCCCAGTGGATTCAATAAAGGATGTAGTTCGAAGTTCCATGAAGGTTCCCGAGTTTGACAAACACCTGAAGAAGGCCGGAAGACCTATCGGCCGAAACATTGTGGAAATAACAATAAAGATGAAGACAATAGTCTGAAAACCCTTAATGATGAAAATCACCAAATCGTCTCAGAAATTTAGACAACTAATATTCCAATGGAACATTGAAAATATAAATGGCTATGATAATAATAAAACATTTACAAGCAAATAAAATTTTGGGATTAAATAAGTCATAAAGAGTTGATATGCCATTAATAAACTGAACCTAACTATTGATGATTGGAATTCTTTCTAATTTCGCAATACCAAAAAATAAATCAACAGAATTCTTCAATATATCTCCATTTGTAAGTAAGTAAAGTTGGCGTTCTTAGTTGTGAGTGACCTGAAGGCTCCCTTTTCAATAGCTACAACACTGCGGTGTAGAAGAGGGCACAATTCCATTCCCTAGATTGTTCCACTTTACCCTTAATCCTTGCCTTAAAATGCAGAGTGTTAAGCAAGGTGGCATCAAGTACACTTTTTCGAGTCTTTGGTACGACTCGACCAGGGATTGAGCCCCAGTCTCCCAGACCATTGGCAAGCACACTACTCATTAGGCCATTGTCAAAATTAATATTAAGAATATTAATATATAAATAGTCTAGAAGAAGGAAAACTCTGAAAACAAACCAGCTGTACTCCACTTAAAGAAAAACAGGTTGAGCAAATACATACACTTAGTAATGCAAATATACATATCCACTCAAACTTCATTTTACAAAATCATATACACATTTAGTCAGACGCATTCCTCAGAACATTCATGATAAATTTATCCAAATCAACTTCACTTGGTCACTAGAATTACATTATTAATTAAAGATAAATATTTATCTAAATGAGTGTACATACACACATTTATTTGCTTCTGTCTCTCCGATACAGACAGAAATATTATTAACTCTTCATTTGTAATGATTCTTATAGGAGATCAGTATGCTAAGTGAGCCACTGTGAATGTCTTGAGAATGTTTCTTCATGAACACAAACATACACTCTCCTGCAGGATTACTCAGTCAGCAAGCTATGAGACATCAACTTGTATACTGTGTGACTACCATAGACGGCATCAAGTATCATATTTTGAGTCTTTGGTATGACTTGACCTGGGATTGAACCCCGGTCTCCCGGACCATTAGCGAACACTCTAATAAATTATATAATACTATGTGACTATCATAGATGGCATCAAGTATCATTTTTTGAGTCTTTGGTATGACTTGACCTGGGATTGAACCCCGGTCTCCCGGACCATTAGCGAACACTCTAATAAATTATATAATACTATGTGACTATCATAGATGGCATCAAGTATCATTTTTTGAGTCTTTGGTATGACTTGACCTGGGATTGAACCCCGGTCTCCCGGACCATTAGTGAACACTCTAATAAATTAGGCCAATGGCTAGTTCAAGTAACTAGTTCTAATGCAAATAATTTACACTTTTGGCTTCAAGTATTCTTATCTAATACTAATATATATTTGATATATCTGTAAAGTAAACATTTTATCAGGTGCTTTATATATATATATATATATATATATATATATATATACGCACACATACACACAAAACAGCCTATATCTCATTTTGATTACACACACACACATACACACACACACATCTATATATATATATATATATATATATATGACCTATAGATTGAACCTAACAGGTACTACCACTTCAGATCAGAGTGGATGTGGAAGTAATGGCAATAAAGGAATACTCCACCCATACCTGAGCTCCAGAACATTGGATGCAGTTTATTGTCATACTCAGGACATTCAAACATGGATAAAATTTGTTTTGTACCTTTATTAATTCTGCAAGGCACTAAAGATGAACAATAGCTTTGGTGCTCTCATAAACCACAGAATAACATTATAACATACAGAAATGACTATTGAAAAACAAACATACCAGTCATTTGATCTGACCTACATCATGTGCATCTAGGCAAATAGACTGTACAAGGTAGCATTTATAAGCACCACCACCAAGTTTTTGCAATTTCTTCTTGGTGAGTAGATCCACTTGTTTTGAATTCAAAATTCTTCTTCTAGACTAGATTCCAATCAAAGCTATAATAGTCAGTCTCCCCAGCTGTTTGTTTAAACTCATAAAAGGAAACAGTAGGTTCATGCCTTATCCAAAGGTATTTACCTCTATTTGTTGTTGCACCATTGCTGTACCCATTTAGGTATTTCCTTATATTTATAAAAATTTGTGTTTGATATAGAATTTTATGATTTTTTTTTTTGCTTTGACAGTGGTAGCCCAAGGAATAAGCAATATAAATAGTTACTTAGGACAACATGGCTGACAGATGCCTCCCCCAAGAGTACTTGCTTTATTTTCGTTTTTTGTGATCCAAGCTGTAGCTGTGTCAGTAATACTATATGGCTGCATCATTTGGATTCTAACAAAATGCTTGGAGAAAAAGCTAGATGGGAACTACAAAAGGATGTTATGTGCTATTTTGAACAAATCCTAGAAGCAGCACTTGGAAAACAGCTACTGTATGGTCACTTCGTTCCCATCTCACAAACCATCCAAATAAGACAAGCAGGGAATTGCTAGAGAAGTAAAGACTTCTTTGTTTAATGATACATCAACCTTCATGAGTTATTTAATGCCAAAGCCATCCTTCTAGAAGAACAGTTGTGATATTATATAACCCATTGCTAGTAGGATTAGGGGGTTCATACCTTTCCCAAGGGTATTTGTCTAAAAGTGAACATAAAAATGTGGCTGGGTTTTCGAACTCACTTACTACAATCCCGCAGTTCAGCACTTTAACCATTACACCACAAGGACACCCCTGAGAGAAGTAACGGTCAAACTCATAAGCAGCATTCTCCTATAAACACAGAAACAAAAACTTAAATTAACCTGCTATGTATGGACACAGGATGCTGTTTAGATGACCTACCAAGAGAGAGGGATGATAAGGACAGATGTCAAGAGAAAGTCAAGGGAATCCATGCTGTCTGCACACTGTAATGATTATGTCACTTATTAAATCATCTTTATATCAATATACCTATGCTATCACAAGTGATGGTGCATACACGACAAATTACATTCCTTCATAGTAGGTATATAAATAATCAAGCATTGCAATAGTCAGGATTTATTGTTTGCAGTGATTGGGTGACAGGCAACACAAAGTCCGTTTTGGGGCTCCCAAAAGGTTTGAGTCAGCCCTGTTTAGACAAAGCAGCCACTCAAAAACAGAATTTAATAAAAATACATCAAAATGTAACTTACTTCTCGATCATGAAACCCTTAACTTTAAGAATAAAACTCTTGTTGATTTTTTCTTTTTTTACATACATCTCATCATTTGTCACTTCCATACAAAATTATCCGACGAAAAAGTTTTTTAGCAGCATAAAAGACATTCCATGAAGAAAAATCTCCAGATAATTATATTTTGACTTTGTGGAAATATATTAATTCTGAAAGGTAATATGAGCCTATGCTCTTGAAACAATTGGTTTTATTGTGAAACCTCTCAAATGTCGAAGTGTTTTATAAGAATTTCAGTAATGTTTCCAAGTGGTGAAAGCTTTTTAAGAACCCCTTAAAGATAACAAATGATAAAATTATGATATATAATCTAATACAGTTGAAGTTACTATTGTGAAACAATAGTAGATTTTATTAGATAATAACTTTCTCTACTTGCTTCTCTATAAATATATTATGAGCCCCAAATACATTCTTTATAAGACAGATGAACAATATGATATAAAAAGCAAAATTTAAAAAGGTTACGTCTTAAAAAGAAGAAAAAAAGGGAAGAAAAATGAAAATGTATTTACAAGTGTGTGTGCATGCCAGAGGCTAGATCGCAAAGCTGGCAGTAATTTACAGTGAATGATTTTTAAATATTCAAGACTTGTCACCTTTTTTATTATATATGATGTGAACACCTTGACGCTACACACAAAAGCCTAATTTTAGAACCCTGATATTAAAAAAAGGCCTCAAGCATATTTATGGCAAAGAAAAAGAATTAACATGGAAGTTTCAAATTTAAAGCAATACCCATTTTTTGATTGAAACTTCTGCCAAACAATCTGGCAAATATCAAATAATAAAATCAATAATTTCAAATATATTTGATAGATCTGGAAATTAAATATTTTATCATGTGCTTATGTATATATGCACACAACTGCCTATATCTATTTTCGATTGCATCTATCAATATATAACTGCCTATATCTCTCATTTTCATTGCAGTTATCTATCTGGAAGTATATATATCTTTTATTTTGTGCTATATATATATCATCATCATCATGTCGTACAGCTAGCATGGACATCCCTGACCCTCTCTCTCTACGTCTCCCTATCATTCATCACCTCCGGCAGGTCTTCAAAGTTACATCCGGTATCATCACATAGCTGCTGTATGAATGTTCGAGCTGGTCGTCCTGCTTTTGATTGGCCATATGCGGGGGTCCACAGGAGTACATCACTTACGATCTCGTCCTTGCTTCTCCAGCAGTGTCCGGCATGTCTGGTTCGTCTAGCTTGTATAGTTTTCGTGATAGGTGGTAGGTGACTGTATAGTTGGCGCCTTGCGTGGTGTTGCTGCCAGGACTTGTTCAATATTGCTCGCAACATTCTTGTATAATTGCCGTCGAGCTTCTTCTCCAGCCATTTAGTCAGCGTCCAAGTAGTGCATCCATACAGCAGTATCGAAACGACCCTAGCCTGGAAGAAACTGCATTTCATTTTATCGGTCAGGTTTGATTTCCGTATGATTGAAAGCCTATCGATAGCTGTCCATGCCTTCGTTAGCCGTGTGACGATGTCTTTTTCGGTTGATGAGACGCTGCTTCCTAGGTAGGTGAATTTGTCAAATATATATATATATATATATATGAGGGTCATTCAATAAATAAAAGGAATTTCAAGTAAAAAAGCAAAATAATTTTTTTTCCGGAATTTTTTTCCATAAATGTAAACTCTGCATTGTTTAGGATTGGTTTATTGTAAAATTTATTTTAATCTCAAAAACATAATTGTTTTGAGGCTATTCAAAATAGTGGCAAATCAGAGTTTCAGGCTTGAACAGAGATTTGTCAATAAATTTTGGTTTACAAAAGAATGTGTCGTGTATTGAGAAGCATTTTCTAGTCAAAAAATGTTTACAAATGAGCTAAACAAAGGTTTGCTACTACACATCTGAGTTGAATAGACAGTCCATGAAGTGGAAACACGGTGACTCTCCTGTAAAGAAAAGTGTTTGGTGCAGCAGTCAGTAAAGGTGATGACAGTCTTCTGAAGCATGAAAGGATCCATCACCATTGATTTTTCCAAAAAAGGAGAAACATTGCTTTTTCAAAAAGCTGCAAATGTTAACAGTGTTTTTCAAAAAGGTACAACTGTTAACCTTGCTTTTTCAAAAAGTTACAACTGTTAACTGTGCTTTTTCAAAAAGGTATAACTGTTAACTGTGCTTTTTCAAAAAGTTGCAACTGTAAACTTTGCTATCTATTGCCAACACCTTTGGCAAAATGATTGGGTTTAATTTTCTAGTAATTAATTAATCACTAAGGATTAATAAGAAGAATAATTATATACAGATACAAGTACTCATATGATAAAAAATGTATTGAGACTGAATCTTTAAAATTTTCATTTCAAAATCTAAATGAATACATGTTTCCAAATGAGCAACTTTGATAATAAAGTGACAATGTCTACATAGACAGACATATAGATAGATAGATTGAATTTTAAAATCTAAATAAGAACATACCTTTCTAAGCAACTTATATATTGAAGTAAGGATATCTACACTTTGTCAAGATAAGTCAATGTCCTGTCTGCTGGGCTTAGAATATACTGTCTAGACCCTCACCTCTAGAAAGGATTGTCTGGGGTATAACACTAACCTGTATCTGATGCTGAGCTCTCTGACATGGAGTAGTAGTGTCTGTTATGGTCCTATTTATAGGTCAAATAAATTTTTTCAAATTTTTTTTTCTATATCATAGGGCCATGTACCAAAATGAATGCCTTAAAAAACAACGACACAAAAAAATGTAAATGAATGTACAATGAACATCTGCTCCCAGAATGGTGACACAGACTACTTCGACATTTTAGAAGGTGTACTGCAAGGAGACACATTAGCCTCATACCTGTTTATCATCTACCTAGACTACATGCTTAGAACGTCTATTGATATAATGAAAGATAACAGTTTCAAGCTTTGCCCAGTCTGCTGGGGCTGTAGAATACACTGACTGCACCTCTGCAGAGGGGTAAGACCCCCCCTCCAAACGAGTGTCCATGATATGACTCTAAACAATCTGATGGTGAGGTTCCAGCAATGCTGGAGCTTTGGGGAATCCAGAGTACCCCTTCATTGCCATCGCTCCCAGGTCCACTCTGGCCCGGAGTGGTAGCACCTGATAGGGCCCTATCTATGGGTTAAATAGAAATAACAGCATACTTATGCTAAAATGAATTGAGTAAACTGAATAGCTTGAAATAGAAACGTTTTTGACAATTAAACCGTACTTACACTTAAACTGCGTGCTTATGCTTAACTGAATTATTTGAAATAGAACTGTTTTTCGACCTTAAAACTGTATTTACACTTAACTGAATTGTTACTGCTTGAATAGTTTGAAATGGAAATGTTTTTGACAATTAAACTGTGTACTTATGCTAAACTGAACTATTTTCAATAGAACAGATTATTTACATAAAAATGGATTTGGCATTAAATAACCTACAAAGGTTGATATGCCATAAAACCAAACCAAACCAAACCAGTTTCAAGCTGGCAAAGGAAAGAAGCAGAAAATACTCCGCACAAACAATTATGGACGTGGACTACGCTGATGACATAGCCCTTTTGGCAAATACACCTGCCTAAGCTGAAACCCTACTACATAGTCTGGAATGAACTCCTGGCATAGGCCTCCATGTCAATGCAGACAAGAATGAATACATGTGCTTTAATCAAAGAGGCAACATCTCCACACTAAATGGTAATTCTCTGAAACTAGTGGACAAGTTCACTTATCTAGGAAGCAGCATCTCATCAACTAAGACAGACACCAACATGCGACTAGCAAAGGTATGGACAGCTATCAATAGGCTATTGGTCATATGGAAGTCAGACCTGACTGATAAGATAAAATGCAGTTTTTTCCAAGCAGTGGTCATATCGATACTGCTATATGGATGCACTACATGGGCACTAACTAAACATATGGAGAAAAAGCTTGACAGCAATTACACAAGAATGCTGCAAGCAATATTGAACAATTCCTGGAGGCAACACCTCACAAAACAGCAACTATACGGCCTCCTACCACCCATCATGAAAACTATCTGACACTGCTGGAGCAGTAAGGATGAGCTCACAAGTGACATACTCCTGTGGACCCCTTCACATGGATGAGCAAAGGCAGGATGACCAGCTAGAACCTATATACAACAGCTCTGTGTCGATACAGCATATAGCCTTGAAGACCTCCTGGAGCGATGGACAATAGTGACAGGTGGCTAGAGAGGATCAGGGAGATTTGTGCTGGCAGCGCAACATCATAATGATGATAATGAACATGATTTCCTTATCTCCAGGCATAAAATTCCCTTACAAAGGTTGACATAAATTAAAATCAATCAATCTAGATGACTTAGAGCCAATTCTTGATACTTTTTGATCAATAATGTTTTGCTAAAACAAGGATTATGCCAATGAAGCACCCTATATAATTACCATACATAACTCTCTATGACTTTTTCTTGTTTCCTAAAGAGAAAGTTTATCTCAAAATTTAAATTTGAAAATGTGGAGGTCATTAAAAATATGTTCGCCCAGAATCATGCAATACCAAAAAAAGTTTTAAAAGCACTTCAGCCACCAGTAAACTATTGGAATATGTGGTAAATGCCAAGGGGACTATTTTGAAGAAAATTATCAGCCATTTAGATAATAAAGTCATGATATTTTTACACCTACATGAAGACAAGTCAGGACCAATTTGATTTAAATCATGAAGCCTGTGTCAATACTTTTGAAGTGAAATTTTTTTCTTTCTTTTGTAAAACACTAAATTGTACAAGTTCAGCACCCTTTATACTTACAAGACATAGCTCAGAGTGACTTTTTCTTGTTTGCTAAACTAAAAATATATGTTGAGAAAGTAATGTTGTTTTTTTTCTACCATACCATGATATTGATATTCAAAACTGTACACTTTATTTCAGTACTTCATTACCAAGTTGTTGAAAGATTGTCATTTAGTACACTTAATAGGTTAACTTTCTTGAGTTAAAAATAAAACCAGCAAAAAAAGACTTCCAAAATTATCAATACTGAAACTTTAGTCTTTAAGATTTTAAATTTTAATGAAGATATGTAAGCAGTTAACCTACTTAGATTAAGTGGTGATGTCTTGACAGTTAGATTTAATCTAGACAAGTCACTACCAATTCATGATACATTTTGATGTATCATGAAACACAGGATTGTGCAAGTACATTTCAGGTCTATGAGCATTGGCTGAAAAGTTCATTGGCTGACTAAGATACTCTCATGGAATGTGATCAACAAAGTTTATTTTTTATCATATTTCCCTCTTGCGGTCCACACACTTCTTCCATAGGTGTTGGAGTAGTTGGATTCCATTGGTAAAAAAATTCATCAACAGTACATATAATTCCATCAAATAAACTTTTCAGACCACCCTCATAACTCTATACAACTTTTTGAACCAGTCCTGTTTAGACATAGGAGCTACTCCAAAACAGAACTTCATAAAAATACATCAAAACACAGATTAAAAATATATCTCCTTCTTATAAAACTCTTAACTTTAAGGACTGAAATGTTGGGAGATTATGAATGATTTTCTTTTCTTCATTTTTTTTTTGTTGATATTCTTTGATCAGTAATTTTTGGTGAAACACAAGATTTTGCAAGTGCATACACACCAGATGTTCAGCTCAGAGCAACTTTTCTTTCTTTCCTAAATTGAAAATTCATCTCAAGGGTAAAATTTGAGGAAGTGGAAGAGATTAAAAGAAATAGAATGATGCAGCTTCACACAATATCAAAAGGGGGTGTTTCAGAGGTTCTTCAACCAATAGAAAGCTGACTCTATAATGATGTAATTGTAATAAATATATGGACATGAGCATGTGTGTATACATGTGTATTCAAGTTTGTCTGCATGTAGGTATCATTTCATTGCATTATATCTTTGCATGCACAAAATAAAAAATAAAATCAACGGAAAGAAAAATCCAGGTAAAATATTCATTTTTTTGTTGGTTTTGTTTTTCATCTATTATTTCTCTCCAATTCTTATTTTTATCTGCTGTCATGTTCATGTTCATCTCCACCTTCCTGTTTTCTTCGTAAAGATTTTTTTTCTCCTGCCCAATGCCTGTATTTATTTTCTAATGAACATTTCACATGCCCCCCACACCCCTAAACCCAGTAGACATTGTATCTCTAGTTCTTTTTTTTGTTTTTTACCTCCATTTTCTTTTTTTCTAATCATGTGACTGATTCCACCACCAAATAATTACATGGCACTGTTAACGCAAAATCCCATTAACTGTTTATTGAATTCGAATATCCTAAGCAACAATTCTATGCCATTTATTTATCCAGATGTCTATCTACATTAGCAGAATGTGGTATAAGATGCTGTTATCAAGAATGGGGCATGTGGATGTTTTGATGGAAAGAGGAGGTGACAAAAAAATGTAAAGACATTGATGCCAAATCATTGAGTTTCTGGATCTACTTTTTTTTCTGGAAGAAAAGAGTTTTACTCATTTCCAAAATTCCTATAAAATTCTTCGATGCCAAAATCTTATTCATTTTTGCCTGGACTTCAGAAAAATGATTTCCATGAAGTACTTTGAAATATGACAATAAGGATTCTAATATATATATATATATATATATATATATAAATTTCAAAAGATTTTGATAGAAAGGATTCCTCATTATCATTATTAATTTTAATTAGTATCTTTCTTCATCTTTACAGCTAACTCAGGCAATTATCAACCATAAAAGATAATCTAGTGAGATTAGAACTTTTGCCTTGTGGAAGCCTGATTTTCCATACTACCTGCTTTACCATAATCTTCAAGAGCCAATGGTATTACAGATGCTTAAATGAGACCTATAACTCATCCATGCCCTGTTAGAGAAACTGCATCTTTAATAGTAGGGTAAGACCCCCACCCTCACCCAAAGCTCCACTTCTGGACATCTGAGGAATGTAGAAAACCTCTTTAATCCCATTATTTTCAGATCCACTCTGATCCTAAGTGGTAGTACCTGTTAGGGTCCCATCTATGGGTCAAATTGATCTTTGAAAATAATTAGTATTAGATTGAAATATAACTTTGTGCAAATATGTTCAATGACTTTGAAAAAAGTCATTGGCATAATAGAAATTATTTGGTCAATTGTACCTTTTTTTCAATGCACCATTCTGCTGCCATTTTCAAAGAAGGAAAAAAATGAACCCTTAAATAATTTTAGCTTTTTTTCTGAATTCAAATTTTGCTGGGATATTTTTTGTTTTTCCCTCGAAATTTTCAAGATTTTACACTTCTTTAGACAAAGTTTTCTAATTATCCTTTTTATTGTGATTTTATGATTATTGTCAACTTTGTTATTCCCCCTCTTCAAACTTGCCAAGATGAATTTAATCATCACGCTCAAATAATGCTTAATGGTTAAATCCATGTGGGCAAGAGGGGAAACAAGCTTGCTGCTGCTTGGAAAACATTTATTAAGTTTGAAGAGGAGAATAACAAAGTTAATAATCATTCTCTGATATTTATTTTAATATTCTTTCTTTATATTTTTCAGGTTGTGCTTTCAAATTCTGACTTCCCAAGGACAATTTATTGATAGCAGATGAATAGCTAAAGATTTTGGGGAATGGAGAGGTGCTTTAAGAGGCCCTGTTCAACATTATTTGTTTTTGTATAATGTCAATAAAAACTCCTATTTATAAAGCTTTTGTCCTCCACCCTCCATTGAGGGTCAAGTGAACATTTTTAGATACCCACTCCACTCCTCACAGCTATATGTCTCTGATTTTTGGAACCCAATGCCAGCCACCAAAATAACAAGCACATTTCCAAAAATTGTAATTTTAAGTTGAGAAATCGAATAAAACTTTTACTATTATCCAGCCAAAATAAACAGTGAAAATAACATGTCATTTTTATATATGCTAACTCCGAAATATCATTGTATGCTATTTTTTCTAAGACTTCTTCCACCAAGAAGGTGTCATGAAGAGATGAAGTCAGCAATCTTCTGTTTTCTTTTGTTTTCTGGGTTGTTTTTTTTAGCAATTATATAGTTTTTCTGGGGTGGAGTTACTAGTCACATACCTCCCTAGTTTGGAATTTAGAGGCTTTCCTTCAAGACCAGCTGTCTTAATAAGGTTAAAGAGCTCAGACTACCCAACTATTTACTCAGCAAAGGAAAGGGAGAGATGGATTTATGCCTTTCCCAAGAGCATTAGCATGAAGAAAAATGCAAACAGCTTCAGTCAGGATTTGAATTCAAATTTTCAACTTTATTTCACCAGACATTCTTCCTTACTATTATTATTAGAAAATTTTGACATTAATCTTTAAATTCTTGGGTGAGTCAAAAGTTATGCAGTATTTTGTAACATGAGGCACAATTCATCAACTTTGGATGCTTTTGCTGAATTCATGAAAATAATGATCCACACTGAACTGTGAGATATTGTGCTTACCTGATACTCTCTACATGCTACTTGCCAGATTTTCTTCAGTAGCTCTAAGCATAGCTTGGAATTCATGGTTTTAGCCTTTCCTAATGTTGGCTGATCATTGGGGGTCTTACAACCCGAGTGAAATTTCTTCAACCATATAGTTACTGTACTGTGATCAACTGAGCTTTCACTTTTTGCCCAACAAATATGGATCAGTTCCGAAATTAGACTATGTTGCATATTCATCTGTGTGACTTTCAAATCACACACACACACACACACACACACACACACACACACACACACACACACACACACACACACAATGAAGCAATGCACAATGTGTCAGCACACGAAATATGATGGCACAACCAATGATGCTTCAGTCAGCAGATAAAAACTCTGAAAATTTGCACATACCAAAACTTTTAACTAACCCTAATATATATTTACCATCAATAAAGTATTGAAGCTTGTATGTTTTAATAAGGTGTCATGATCATGGCCAAATTAAAAATCCCTAAGGCATGATTTTATTGTGACTTTAGCTTCCAACACAGATTTCAAGAAAGTGACTTCCAAGATCATTTGAGACCACAAGAAATTGTCAGAAATATTAATGAGATAGAGACATTGCTATCAAGTAAAAAATGTTTTTAGTCCTGTAAACGGAAAAAAACAGATAAGGTCAGATTCATGCTTCTTACATGGCCAGCTATATGTTTGATGTTTAAAAGCAAGTAATGAAAAAGGATTCCAAATATTGGCAAAAGATGGAAGAATGAGTAATAGTTTATAGAAGAAGGCTCTCAAAAACTTATCAGAATTTGTTTATGCTTGAAAATTTTTATGTTGTGTACTGTGTTCATGGTCACATTTTAAATTTGTTTATTTTGATTTTTTCCTGGCCATTGGAAAATACCTCAGCTAGTTTTCATGAGATTACAAATTTATATTTTATTACTGAATTGTTTATTTAGGCTAACATTTGAACAGTATAATAACTGCAGTGAAAAAAAAAATCATGGCTGACAAATAGCTTTGTAAAAAATTAACATAAAGAGGATCCCAAAATATTTACCTTTGCTAAATAACAAACAAGGATTTCATTTATTACATCTAAGACAGAAAAAAAATTCTTTACCACTGTAATTATATGGCAACTCTAAAATTTATTTTAACATAGGGTATTACAGAGTTGACACAATTTTTAAGTAGAGTCTTTTCCCCAAGTATTTGTTATACCAAAATTCAAGAGCTTAGTTTGCCTGATTATTTACCCATATCTGGAGGAGAGTAGAGATAGATTCATTTATGCCTTTCTCAAAGGCAAACTGTATCATACAGGATTTAAGGCCAGCTTAACATGGTAGGAAATGGAATCAAAAACACAAATTCACTTCCTGGAAAAGACTGTTTGTAATTCACTTCATACTAAAACTCTGAATTCAGATCAGCTGTACTCCACTTAAAAAATGTATCTCATGTTACACATCTTACTCGTTATGGAGAGGTTGGGTAAATACATTCATAGAGGATTTGAACTTGACTCGCTGAGTTTATTTCTTGTGATCATAGATGTTACTCTACACGCACTTCCTTTTAACTTAGCCTATATATTAATGTGTCTCCAATATTTTGTTGATTCATCAACCTATATAAAATGTTTTATTTTTACCATCATGGAATAACTTTATGATAATTTTCTTAGATTTTTTAGAAACACACCATCCATCAGTTTTAATGTGATCTGTTTTGGTATCTGTAATTTAACACTAAAATACTTTGATATAATCAATAGAAACATCTTGTGGGTGCTACCAAAAATCACATCAATTCTTCAAGGTTTTCCATGACAGAACATGTCACAATTGGCAGCTTATTCTCTTTAATATTCAAGATTTATCTTTCAGCAGTAATTTTCTTTGCTTGCTTCAGGCATCCATACACAAGATAGCATTTGTTACCCACATTACCTAAATAGCAGCCTTTTTAACTTACAAAGGCTCAAAGCAACAACTTAGACATCTACATCCACTATCTATTAACTACAGAATGCTGACTAGGCAGCCTTCGCATGCAAATCTATCAAAGCTTTACAAAGAAGACTGATGTCGTCTATGAAAAATATAGTAACACTAACCTGTTTATCAATGCTCAAAACATTATAGTCACACAACAATCTTCGGCCAAAGAAGTTTTGCTAGATACCATCCTTAGGATAGTGTCTGTATTGGTGAAAATTCCATGTTTATTTTAAAAAGCTGTAATACATAACATTTTAAGATTTAAACAATTAAAAAAGTCAATAAATTTACAATTATCTTACTTACATAGCTTGATGGTTTGGTTTCTTTGTTTAATGGCATATCAACCTTTGGAGGTTATTTAATGCCAAAGACATTCTCCTAGAAGAACAGTTGTGATACTATTTAACCCATAGCTGGGAGGATAAGGGGGTTCATACCTTTCCCAAGGGTATTTGCCCGAAAGTGAACGTAATAGCGCAACTGGAGTACAAACTTGCGTACTACGATTCCGCAGACCATCGCTTTAACCATTACACCATGAGGACACCCCCTACATTGCTTGAGTTTGATAGAATTTGGACTAAAGTTTTACAATGAAATAATGAATATAAAATCTATGGCATTTCTGATTAGAATCAGAATATATTGTCACCACAAAAGTTCAATGTTTATTTCAAAAATAAACTAAGATACATTATGTTATTTTAAAAAATTATTAGGCATAAAATTTTATACTGAAAAACTATCAGATTTATAATTTTTAAAAATTAACTTACATGAGATAAAGTTTTATTTTTGAAAATAATGAGATATATGATCAAAAAAAAAAAAAATCAAGATAAATAATTTTATTTTAAAAAACTTTAAGATGTATAATTTCAATTTTAAGAAGTATAAGAGATAAAATGTTATTTTTGAAAATTGCAGGATATGAAATTATATTTTTAAAAAGTATAAGATATGAAATTTTAAGAATTATAAAAGCAAAAAAAAAATCAAAATATTATAAATCTATTAGATTATAATTTTTCAATGTACTTATACAGCTTTAATTTGATAAAATTTGGACCAAAAGTTAATAAAATAATACAACAAATACAAAAAAAACATGTCAGAATAGAATTTCTCATTAGTCGTTTATGAGAACAGGTTGCTAATACATTGTGAAAAGCTTTCTGTTTATGTCTAGAAAAAACAACCTGTAAATGGGTTATAATGTTTTGCGTTACCATAACAACAGAATTTTTTATTACACAAGAATAAAGCAAGTTTTCCTGACCACTATATATGACATTACATTGTATTTTGTATACTAGCCAAATACCCAACCTCTACACAGAAAAAAATTAGTTTGCAATAAAAGTACTCATACTGCTACATGATTTTGGCATACACAATAAAATTTCAGTTAAATAACTATTTTCTGTACTTCTTTTTGTCTTTATGTGAAATCCACTTAAATTTCCTACTATGAATAAACCTGATATTTTTAGAGAATGAACAAAATAAGTACATATATATATATATATATATATATATATATATATGTATACGAGGTGCATACGATAAGTTTCCAGACTTTTTTCGTCTGGGCACTTTTATTGATAGTATACGCATGAAACTCTAGTCCCCTTCGAAGTAATCTCCTCTGGCATCAATGCACTTGTTGTACCATTCCAACAACTTCTGGAAGGCCCCATGGAAGTCCTCTTGTGTGAGCATGTCAATGACCTTTATCACAGCCTCTTTCATTTCCTCAATTGTCTCATAACAACAGCCTCTAAGTTTTTCCTTGAGCTTAGGGAATAAGCAAAAGTCACAAGGAGCAATGTCTGGACTATAGGGAGAGTGAGGAACAGTCTTGATGCCCATCTTCGTCAAATAGTCTGTGACAAGGATGGAGTTGTAGACTGGTGCATTGTCCTCGTGGAAATTCCACTGACCCTTACAACCTCAACATAGTAACCCTAACCCTAACCTTTGGCCAATCAACTCTGGTATATTGATTTCCTTACTCCTCCCATACCTCTCATTATCCATCACATACTCCCTGCCTTATTTGAATCTCTTATGCCACTCAAAAACTGATGCTCGATTCATGCAAGATGGTCGAAAAGCAGTATGAAGCAGTCTGAAGCATTCTATACGTTTCTGTGGTACTTTTTTCCAAGTTTAAAACAGAATTTTATTGCATATCATTCTTTAAAAATGTCAGATTGCATTTTTGAAACTCACCAGCTGTGACAATCAGGCTTTAGTAGGGTGTATTCCAATTGCTGCTGTAGCTGTTCATTTGAACGTGAAATCATGAAAATTGGTCAGTCATCTCATAAGATGTATAGCAATAACATGGTGAATTTTCAAGAGTCTACAACAATTTTAAATGTTCGTACGAAAAAAGTCTGGAAACTTATTGTATGCACCATATATATATATATATATATATATAATATATATATATATATATATATATATATATATATATATTATCCTTGAGCACTTTCCAACATCATTGGTCATTTTCAAGGAAATTATATATATATATATGCTTTGGTTTTGAAGCATAGAGTAGTTCTTGGTAATAACTGTTATATTTTTTTACACACAGTAAGTTATATGATATCAAGTATTCCTCTCTAATATAAATAATTCACACAGTTATAAGGTTTCAAGTAACTAATAATAGTAATCCTTAGTGAACAACCATAGCTCCAGGTAACTATTCTTAATATAAATACTATTCAGATCAATTATTTCCCTAGGGCATTATGTGAACTCTTTTATTCCTCCAGCTATGTACTACTATTGTGCTACAAAGATGGCTTTGGCATTGAATAACCCATAATATGCCATTAAACAAACAAACTTAACCTATAACAAATAATTTGTCTACAGTTGTATGATATCAATGTCCAGTTTTATTGTTTTTAAACCAGATATTGGCATAATGGTTAGAGTGTTTGCCAGTGGCCCGGGAAACCTGGTTTCAATCCCAGGTTGAGTCATACCAAAGACTCAAAAAATGGTACTTGACGCTACTTTGCTAAACATTCAGTACTATAAGGTAAGGATCAAGGGTAAAGAGGAGCAATCCAGGGAAAGGAGTAGCGCCCTCTTTTACACCCTGGTGTAGTAGCTATCAAAAAGGGAGCCTTCTGGTCACCCTTGACTACTACGGTATGGTATCAAGTATTCCAATTGAATAAAAAGAATTTTCAAACAGATTAATTTGACCTGCGAATGGGACCCTAATAGGTACAACCATTCTGAGAGTAATTGCAGTGAAAGAGTACTCTACATTCTCCAGATTTCAAGCCTCACCATCCAATGTAGTTTAGTGTAATACTTAGGAGACCCCCTCACATAATAGATGATGCTGAATTTTTATTTTATGGGTGGAGTTGCTAGCACTAGTTTTGAATTCAATAGTTTTCCTTCTAGATGAGTTGGCTGACCTTCAAGGCTAGAAAACCCAGTCTGCCCTACTTTTTTTCCCCTAGTGAGGAGAAGAGATGGATTCATGCATTTCCTAATAATATTAAAGCAAAGTGAAAAGCAAACAGCCATGACCAGGATTTGAACTCAGATTGTTGAGTCTATATCCCAAGATGAGTTAAATACTATTTGCAAATATTAGTTTTTATTACAATTTCTTATTATTTTACCTATATATACACACTTTAAAAAATCGCTCTTTATTTAATCAGGTCTCAAATTTTTTAAACTCATTATTGTTTTTCCATGGACTCTCTTTGGTATGAGTTTTGTGGGGTGAGATTTCTTTATAAAAGATTCATGCTAAAATCAGTTTCCTAAATACCGTTTCTATGAAGTTGCCTGAGGCAATCTTGTTTGTAAGAAAAGATTTCAGATTTCAATATCTTTTGTTGTCTATGATAAAAGTCTTAGGTCAACATGGTAAGCTTAAGAGTTTTGGTGTATCCAATTTCAAAATGAGAAGCTTTTATCTACTCACATTCTATACTCTGCATATTTATTCATCTACCTCTCTATTTAACAAACTTCCTTTCTTACAATGCATTGGCTTTTTGCTATCTCTTCTATCCATACAATAATATATTGCTACACACACACACATACACACACACATATATATATACATATATATACACACACTTTAAACATATCTGTTTATAAGCTATATTTAGGCAGCAGTCTTTCTCTTAACCATATTTCTTTAAAAATCACAGACAAGGTCTTTTCAATACAACTTTTTCTCATCACTGTATAAGATTTCTTAAATTTAGTTTAATTTTATACAAAAATTTTCAAAAATGTTCTCCTTGAGCACTTTTCGACATCATTGGCAATTTCAAGGGAATTATATATATACACCTCTGTTTCTCATATAAATAAATCCCTTTGCTTATGTTGAGTTTACTGGTGGCTGTGTGGTATAATATCTGGCTAGTGTAAAGTCAACTGGATTTTAATCCCAACTTTAAGCATCTCACCTGTATCAAGCCACATTGATGTGTTGTGATACAATGAAACAGTTTGTCTGCAGATGGCAATATATGCTCTCTCACACCCTGGGAAGGTTGAGCACTCTCGCAAAGGAATTACTGGTTGCCACTCGTATAATGCAAAGCTCTTCAAATGAATTGAGTGCTCTGTAGCCATTAAGCTTATAAATGTAACCAAAAGAAAAGTGATACATATGTATTAAAATTCCTTCGCTTATGCTGAGTTTGCTGGTGGCTGTGCAGTATGATATCTGGCTGGCATAAAGTCAGTTGGGTTTCATTCCCAGTTTAAAGCATCATGCGTGTCTAGCCACACTGATGAGTTGTGATACAACAAAACAGTCTGTCTGTGGATGACTCTATATATATATATACATTTGCAAGTTCAAGTCTGTGTGTTGATATTGCATTTGAATATGAGTTATCATGTATATAGGGACTTATCCAAAACAACAACAAATTGTGTTCATCAATAGCTATCTATAGTGTCCTCGTGGTGTAATGGTTAAAGCGATGAACTGCGGAATCGTAGTACGCGAGTTCGTACTCCAATCGCGCTATTACGTTCACTTTCGGGCAAATACCCTTGGGAAAGGTATGAACCCCCTTATTCTCCCTCCAGCTATGGATAAATAGTAGGACGGACTAGGTTCTTCAGCCTTGGTGAGGCAACTAGTCTAGGAGAAGGAAAACTCTGAATTCAAACCTGTTAAACTCCGCTTAAAAATTGACCTTGTGTCATATCCTGCCCGAGCGGAGGGGTTGGTAAATAGTATCAATAGCTATTAGGATGATCATGTTGTATTTGCACATCACACAACTTTGAATGCAGCCTAAAGAGTTTTCTATTCACATTTAAGCAGTTTAGTTGTTGTCTTGGATTCATCAGTTTACAAAGCAAAGTATTCCTCAAATATTAGAGTTAACTGATAACAGTACGCTTTGCAAATGAATTTTTGTCCAAAAATGTATTCACCTTGCTTGTCTGATCTGGGCCCTCAAAGTTATTTCCTGATCCCCATAATCAGAATCCAGCCCTATGGTATATAGGATTCATTTAAAGCTACACAGCTTTGACTTTATTAATGACTATTGATGTCATATTGCCAATAACATTATCGCACCACACTGCAACAATTTGAACACAGAATAAAGAGTTGTTTTCATACATTTGAGCAGTTTAGTTTTTGTCTTGGTGGATTGGGTTAATGGCATATCAAACCTTATCAGTTTTTTAATGCCAAGTTCTGTTTATATATATATATATATATATATATATATAATTTGTAAACAAATAGTTTTTTGTAAACATTTTAAACTATCTAGAGCTCATTAATTCACACCCAATTAAATGGTTTCATGTGTTCCTGTCAAACACAAATAGTTTTATTTACATTCAGTTAAATAGTTTCAAGTACTGCTATGTAACACTAACAATTCAATTTAACATGAGTCCTTTGTTTGCACACAGTAAAATGGTTAAACAGTTCTGGTTGACACATAGATGGGACGCTAACACTATTTATTGACTTTTGCAGGTGGAAATTGTAGGCATACTATCTGTTTTACATGGAGCAATGCCAGAATATTAGGCAAAAATTTAGGTCTCAAAATACTGCATGGTACATAAGTATATACAGTATATATCACCTGAGCAATGCCACGTACTTACTTCTGTGAGTGCATAATGATATTGATAATAATAATATTGATAATCATTTGATGTGTACATATGGGTCAGAGTCGACCAGGGAGTAATGGCAATAAAAGGGTACTCCATGTTCCCCAAAGCTCCAGGATTGAAGCCTCACCATCAGATGAAGTTTAGTGTCATATCCAGGATACTTATTGTAGACAGGGGGTCTTACTCCTTTGCAGGGATGAAGTCAGCATATTCTACGAGCACAGCCAACTGGTCTGAGTCTTTATTTTGGATACATCAATTCACAAAGTGAAGTCCACCTCAAAGACAACAAGCAATATCTACACTCAGTAAAATATATAGTTAAAACGTTTTAAAACCTACAAATAAAATGACTTGGGATATTGAAAAATTAGTCGGTTAATTCTAATGGCATGTTAACCTAAGGTTATTTTATACCAAGAGGTTACAGAAGTGATGCATTTATTGTATGTACATATTTCCATTTTTGTTTAGTTGTTTAAGTTGTTTTTTCATACAATCTTATTGAAAACAAATAATTTTTTAAAAGATCTATTTGACCCACAGATGGGACCTTAACAGGTACAACCACTCTGTGTCTGAGTTGAACTGGGAGTAATGGCAATGAAAGAGTACTCTACACTCTCCCAAACTCCTGTTCTGGAGTCTCACCTTCAGATGCATTTTGATGTTATACCCATGATACCCCTTTTTAGAAGCATCTTAGCCTTTTGCAGAGACTCGTCTCAGCATATTCTAAACCTTGCTGACAGGGTTTGAAAACTTGATCTTTAACTTCTCACTATTACTTCTATGACAATGCCTGAAGATGAGTGAAAGTAGTTGTGATTTATGAATCTCTGGATATTATGAACTTTGGACTCATAAGAACCAGATTTTTTCTATCTAAAAATAATTTTAAAAATAAATACTTTTTTATGACTACTTCCTGTAGCTTGATATTCTGTTGTATAGTAGCTCGTACCACATGACTTGTGGTATCATGGAAGTATAAAGACACCGTGTTAGAGAAGCAGAGAGATGGCTCTAAAGGACATCGGCCAGTAGTAAGACCAACTTCAGATGTAACACCAACAGCACAAGACTTATAATACTAGTTGGACTGTAACACTTGAGTTAATAAACAATTAACTTTATTTCCCTGTGTATTATTTTTCTTACCATGATACAGCATATTTGAAAGACCTTTATCTACTTTGACAATTCATCAGATTTTTAAAATATTGATATTCAGTGGTTCTAGGTGTGGGTCCTATTTACAATGTGACAACAATCTCTAACTTATTGTCATGCAAGTACATAAATTTGTTTTGCACAAAAATCCCTTGGAGGAGGAGGAAAATTAATAATGGTACGAGTGTGAGAAAACCATTAGGAACCACTTCAAATTTGACATTTGAAAATCAAATCAAGGGAAAGATAATTTATGCATGTGCATCTTGGAAAGTCAAATTGTTTTGACATTGCATTTCTATTGAAAATAGAATATCAATATTTTTCTAATTTGACAAATTGGTCATCTGAATGTGAAGTGACAAATATTAGTTGCAAAAAAGAAAATATTTTTCTTTTTTTTTATGGGAACATTCTAGTTCAGGCATTCCAAACTTTGGATGGTTCATAGTTTCTATTCTTCATACCAGAAGGAAATGACTGGTTTCTTTTTTTAATGATATATCAAACTTCATGGGTTATTTGATGTCAAAACCATCCTTGTAAAAGAACAGTAATGATCCTATTTAACCTGTAGATGTTGGGGGTGGGTAAGGAGGTTTTCATACCTACCTTTCAAAAAAAAATGTTCGTTTCTGAGGGGGGAGGTCGATAATACTAGTTCGCCGTTTTACAAGCAGAGTAAACTCCCAACTTTGCTTCTCGTTCATCCGGTTTGTTCTTTCTCTCTTCTTCTCTCTAATTAATTGCTTACTCACTAGTGTCAGTCGTCGTATTTATCTCCAAGCCTACTTTTATGCAACAAAAATTTGCATATTCTACATTTTCTTGATTTTCGCTGACATTAAATTTAAGGTAAGTCTTCTTATTTCTCTGTTCTACAAGCCAAACAAAGTCTTGCCCTCTTTCTGCTAGAATCTCCATTTGATTCTCGTTCACTGTCACAATACCTTTCTCAAGAGTATTAATCAGAAAGTGAACCTTATAGTGTAACTGGAGTTTGAACTTACTTCCAATAATGTTGCAGTCCTTTCATATGAGCCACAACACCATAAATACTTCCTAGAAGGAAATAAGAACATAAACAAAGAGAATTTGATACAGAGACAAATTCAATTTGCAGAACAGGGACCTAGACAGGTAAAAATTCCTGCAGAGAAATACTTGAAAAAAGTTGCAAATATTCAGCAGCCATCAGAAACAAAATTTGCAGGAAAAAAAAAAAACGTGTGTATATCGGGTGGGAAAGTAATAATAGATGAAAACTTACAATAGGTAATTCATCTAAGTTTAAAAAATAAAATTTTTTATATACTTTATATATTTGAGTATCATGTGAAACTATCTGATACTATTTGTTGACTTGTACCGGAGAAAACTGTGGGCATAGTATTTATCTTACATATGGAACAATGCCCAAATATTAACCAAAAATTCAGATCTCAAAATGTCACATGGTACATGAGTATATATAGTATTTATCACCATGGCAATGGCGCAGACTTCAGCGAGAGTATAATAATATTAATAATGCAGTGGAGTCTTTATATTGATAATCAATAGATGTGTGCATATGGTTCAGGGCAGACCAAAGAGTAATGGCAAAGAAAGAGTACTCCACATTCCAAAGCTCCAGAACTGGAGGGGATGTCCTCATGGTGTAATGGCTAAAGTGATGGACTGCAGGAGCATTGTAAGCAAGTTCGAACTCCAGTTTTGCTATTACGTTCACTTTCAAACAAATACCCTTGGGAAAGGTATGAACCCCCTTATCCTCCCAGCTATGGGTTAAATAGAACCACTTCTGTTGTAGAAGATGACTTTGGCATTAAATAATCTACAAAGGTTAATATGCCATTAAATTGAAGAAACCTGAAACCAGGACTGGAGCCTTACCATCAGATGTAGTTTCGTGTCATATCCAAAACCTTGCCTGCTAATGTGTGTGTCTTTGGTTTCTTTGGATGGCTTTCACCTGCTACTGTCTATTTATCTGACAGCCAATTTGACTCCAGAGTGAAGTGATGGATCCATGTTTCATCCATTGTCATATATTTACACAAAAACTCATTTTTGTTGCATTGAAACAGTTGCTAACAACACTCTGAATTGTCGAGATGTTGTTTATGATTGACTGTGAGCAAAAGCACAACTCACTTTGAACACAGCTTTCTCATTGACAAATATTCATGTAAAATTGTGAACACACAGCCTTCTGATATCTTCAACTCCTCTGCTATCTCACGCAATTTCAATTTACGATCGGCCAAAACATGTTTGTAGAGTTTTTTGATGTTTTCCAGGACAACTGCTGAATTTGGGTGACCTGAGCAAAGTCCAAATAACACTTATCAAGCCATTGCTTTACTTGAACAGTATTTTTTTCCTTATTAGAAAGCAATGCTTTATCAACCCACAAAATTCTGATTTTTCCATTGTTTGGAAAATTTGCAACAGTAAGTAAGCTTGGCGATCATAGTCAAGGGAAACCCAAAGGCTCCCTTTTCAATAGCTACTACACTGAGGTGTAGGGGAGGACACTACTCCTTTCCCTGGATTACTCCACTTTACCCTTGGTCTGTACCTTATAATGCTTATAAGCAAGGAGGCATCAAGTACCATTTTTTGAGTCTTTAATATGACTTGACCAGGGATTGAACCCCAGTCTCCCGGGCCATTGGTAAACACTCTACGAATTAGACCAATGGGCCAGTTTTGCAACAGTAGCTTCACTTAAATAACTGTAATTTGAAAACTAATAATCCGATTGGGCTCAAATTTTGACTAATGCCATTTGAAGTTTGGTACTTTATAAAAATCATATGGAATTTTTATTAGTGGTACCATCTATATCTCAGGCCTGCAACTTATTGAGAGATGTGTTGTATTGATAAACATTAGATTTATATTGGTAAGAGCAGACCAGGGAAGTGCCCGTGGTGTACTGGTTATCGTCGTAGGAAATGAACATGGCGACACGAGTTCAAATCCTGGACGAGACTGATTGCATTTCACATAGCACTAATACCCTTGGGAAAGGTATGAATCCAATTATTCTCCCTCCAGCTATGGGTAAATAGTAGGGCAGACTAGGTTCTTCGGCCTTGGTGAGGCAACTAGTCTAGGAGAAGGAAAACTCTGAATTCAAACCTGTTAAACACTGCTTAAAAAGATTGACCTTGTGTCATATCCTGCCCGAGCGGAGGGGTCGGGTAAATATGGTAAGAGCAGACCAGGGAGTAATGGCAATGAAAGGGTACTCTATATTTCCTAAAGCTCCAGGACTGAAGCCTCACCATCAGATGCAGTTTAGTGTCATGTCCAGGACATTTTATATTGATAATCATTTGATGTGTGCATGAAATAAATCTTTAAGTAACAGTCTGTAAAAACTGAAAAATATACCTCTTATATGGAAGCTTAATTTTTGAAACACTGTGAGGGATAAAAATGTTTTCCATTAAATAAAGTATGTAAAAAAGAAAATGGGAATACTTATGATTCCCCCTTGATATATTACAACTACTACAACAATTTGCCATTGCAGTGAACCATAGACTGAAAATAAAAGTAAGTGAAAAGCTAAAAAAATACCAGGATCTTGCCAGAGAGCAGAAAAGGCTGTGAAACATGAAGGTGATGGTGATAGTAATTATAGTTTGTGTCCTTGGAGTGATCCCAAAAGGTCTGGAAATACAGTAGATCAGAGGAAGAATCAAGACTATTCATACCATAGCATTATTTTAACAGTGCTGTAGCCTGGATGGTCTTGTTGCTGATCAGCTAGATTACTTAGTATAGTCCTGGAGACTTGCTGTCACTTGGACTTAAGGTACAACTGATGGGAAAAATTCCCATAATACTCATCATTATCTATAGAAAATTAAGGAGACAATGATAACAATAATAGTTGGAAGGATCTTAGGGATTAGGGAAAATGGGGAAGGATTAAAACTGTTTAGTCCACAGGACAGTTTGTTTGCAACTGGAATATTGAAAAGAGTCACAGAACATTGAGAAAGCTGGTGTCACTTGGACTTCCGTAACCACTGTCATCACTTATTATGGTAACCTCAGCAAGACTAAGTTTTCATATCTTGTTTCACTTAGTACAATGGATGAGATGTTGAACTTTGTCATCTTGGCTCTCTTCTGGCCACTGGCTTTTTAAAAAATTCCTCATCTATTTGCACACCTGTATGTACTTATGCAATTCCTCCGTTAAATGCAGGACATGACACAAGGTCAATCTTTTTGTTGGCTGGTTGGGTTTTATGGCATATCAACCTTTGTGGGTTATTTAATGCCAAATCCATTTTTATACAAATATTCAGTTCAGCATATGTACATAGTTTAACTGTCATAAACATTTCTATTTTAAGCTATTCAGTTTAGTCAAATAGTTCAAATTCAACCAATTCAGTTTAGTATAAGTAGAGACTTTGTTTACTCACAGTTAAATGTCAAAACAGTTCTATTTCAAACAATTCAGTTTAACGTAAGTACAGTTTCAATGTCAAAAACAGTTCTATTTCAAGTAATTTAAGTAATTATTTCTATTTAACCCATAGATAGGATCCTATCAGGTGCTACCATTCCGGACCAGAGTGAACCTGGGAGTGATGGCAATGAAAGGGTACTTCACATTCCCCAAACCTCCAGCATTACTGGAACCTCACCATCTCAATCTTTAAGCAGAGTACAGCTAAACCTGTTGCTGTACAAAAGCCAAAGAACTTAGTCTATCCTACTATTTACTTATAGCAGTGAGAAGAGGTAGCTTCAAGTGTTTCCCAATGAGAAATGTAGACAATCTCATCCAGGATTTGAACTCCAGTTACCTATAATGATAACCGCACTAAATGCTTACAATGTTACCTTTTTAACTGTTCACCTCAAAGCTATCATCACTAACTTGGGTAATAGAATATGATTGTTGGAAGGGACCTTAATTTCTATCTGAATCAATACATTTTATCTATATAAGTTCTATTTTCTCTTAAAAATATCACTGCAGCAAAAACTTATTGAATATCTTTCTCTTAGAAACCTGCAGTCATCAAATATTCTAAACTAATATAAAAAGAAATAACAAATAATAAAGACAGGAATAACAATTTCTAGTTTTTATATATACTGAATCTTAAATGGACTCATCTAAAGTCTCAGATGTGTATATAATTCCATTTCTCGAGGAATGACATTAGATCTTTAAGATGGCACCCATAGGAGCCATTTCAGTCATAAATAAATAACACAAAGTAATAGATCTGGAAATAAGACATGTTGATAAATGAAATCTGAGTGTTGAGCCTCTGATTCAGAGCCCATAGCTCTGTCTTCTTTCCTTTTGTCTGCTTGTATTAACATTATACTTTTGTAGAGCAGAGGTGGGAGTTTGAAGAACTAATGTCAGAGCCAGAAGCTGTTTGTAGCTAATAAGGAATCCATAAAGAAGTCTCTTTACTGAAGAGTCTAATATTTTTATAAGTTATATTTAGAGACTATAATTAAAGTCAGAATCTCTTTTCAAATTCTAAAGAATTAATAAAAGAAAGCAATTCAATATAAACTCTTTTGCATCTCCAAAGTTGGGTAAAAGTGATGAAAAGATCAGTGATATTTGATGGCTATTGTCACAGGATATGCTACTTTACTGACCTTATTCTTGTACTATTACACCCTTGTCAGAGAGACTTAGAATATGCTTACTGTATCCCCTGCAGAGGAGTGAGATCTTCCCTAAAACGAGGCATTCTGTTTATGACATTAAACTGCATCTGATAGGCTCCAGTTCTGGATATCTGGGGAGTGTGAAGTACTCTTTCATTGCTATTACCCTCAGATCCACTCTGACCTGGAGAGGTAGAACCAGTTGGGGTCCTATCTATAGGTCAAATAGATCCTTTAAAAAATTATTTGTATATGAAAGAAACACTTGATGCCATATAAGTGTAAATTATCTGTATTAAGAAGATATAATTAATTACTAAGGATCATTATTAGTTACTTGAAATCATAAAGCTGTGCAAACAAATAACTTATCAAATACAAATATATACTTGAAACCATATAATTATTAGTATTAGATAGGAATACTTGAAACTATACAACTATGTGCGAATTATTTGTAATTGATAATACTTGATATCATATAACTATGAAAAAAACTCTCAAGAAGTGACTATTTAAAAAATATAGATATAAATGTACAATGAACATGATTCCTTAATCTCTAGGCATAAAATAACCCTTGGTGAGTGGATATACTGTGAAAGTAAATCAATGCAATAAAAGATATTTTCTAATGTGTTTCATAGTAAAATCATTTATATTGTATTCACATAATAAAAGCAAATGGCAGTTTTTGTCACAGGGTATCCACTGTTACTGGACTTGGAGTCATAACAGTTATCATTGTAGAAAATGGACACAGTGACTAAAGTTCAACTCAAAATTCAAGCCAGATGCACTTTGCTTAAAAATTGACTTTGCTTAAAAAATTGACTTTAAAAAAAATTGACTTTTGCTTAAAAATTGACTTTGCTTAAAAATTTGGCATCCTGCCAAAACTACAATTCTGTTCTAAGTGTAAAACAAAATAAACTCTTTCCATTAAATTCCTATATTAAAATCATTTCCTAAATATTCCTATAGTATTTATTAACCCAACCCCACTGCCACAGGTAGGATGCGACGGAAGGTTAGTAAATTATAAAAGGTGTAGAATTGATTTGAATTCAGTCTTCTTTCTTCTAGACTGGTTGCCTTACCAAGAAGAAATTGATTGCAATTAGCTGTTCTTGATGCAACAAAAAAAAGTTGGAATCTCACTGACAAAAATTTGGTCCCAGTTAAAACAGATCAATTATGTGCACCTGATAGGCTCATGCAATTGCATGTTATCTTCATAAACACTGTTTGAAACATGATTATATACATTGTACTTAGATTATCCTGTATGCAAGATGATAGAGACTGTGGAATGGAATCTTGCAACAATACTGACATGAACTCTGGCATGTGATGATTCCAACAAGAAAAACAAGGTTGATGACTGCTGGAGGAACATTTTTGATTTATTTGATTAGACTTTATTCTAAGGACCCTTCAACTTCCACTTTTGTGGCATTGCACATATATCTTTTGATATTCTCAACAGCTTTTCGACTTAGGAAAACTACCTTTGACCATTTCCTTTAACTTTTATTATACTATATACAATTTTAGTCACTTTGAGAAGACAATTTCTCTCCTATAATTTTCTATGAAACATTAGAAATTAAACATATGTGGGTAGAGGGGAAATAAAAGGTTTCTTCTATCCTATAACATGCCTATAACTTTTGAAAAACTTATCAAACTTACAAATACTTAAAATATGATTGGCTAAATGTTCAAATACTGGTTATATCTAATCTTATTGATTTAAATAAAAATAGGATTTGCCAATTGTTAAAGGAAAAATTTTTCTGTTAGTTAAAAATGATTATGTCAGCAAAATTTGGTAATTTTGTTAATAATTTGTTGACTTTAATATTTTACCAACATTAGGAGCAAAACCATAAAATTTATTCAGTTATAATGATTTCTGCTCTATAAAGAGGTTTCACTTTTGCACACTTTTTGAAACATTCCAAAACATTCCCCCAACCCTTTTGATTATAGAGAGTGATGAATTTTAGACAAGGCCTGTGCAAAAAAAAAACCCTTTGTTATGTTAATGTACATAGGATAAGCTTTCAACCCATACCAAATTTGTTTTATCTGGAATTACTTCCAGTTATGTCCACAATTTGGACAATATCAATCAGACTATTACAACTACAAGTGGAGGTATGCAGCACAATGTCAAAACAATTTCCAAAATATTCAATAAGAGGAAAAAAGAAAAATTAGTCTCACTTCATGACATGTGGCTATCTTATTATAATTGTCAGATTTTTTTCTAAAGCTTCACTCTTTTTGGCCCACTTTTAATAAACTCTCAGAAATTTTTAGGGTCATCACTGAAAAGGTTTTTTTAACTATATCTGGCCAAGGTTATTTGAAAGGAAAATATTTTACCTATTATATCTTTTATATTATTAGTTCTTTATGAAGTTAATATTCTACTGAGAAAGATTTCTCACTTTCAAAGAGATACGAGGTGCATACGATAAGTTTCCAGACTTTTTTCGTATGAACACTTTTATTGATAGTACACACATGAAACTCAAGTTCCCTTCGAAGAAATCTCCTCCAGCTGCAATGCATTTGTTGTACTGTTCCAACAACTTCTGCAAGGCCCCATGGAAATCATCTTGTGGGAGCGTGTCAATGACCTTCATCACAGCCTCTTTCATCGCCTCAATTGTTTCATAACGACAGCCTCTAAGCTTAGGGAATAACCAAAAGTCACAGGGAGCAAGAGCTGGACTATAGGGAGGGTGAGGAACTGTCTTGATGCCTATCTTGGTCAAATAGTCTGTGACAAGGATGGAGTTGTGGACTGGTGCATTGTCCCGGTGGAAATGCCACTGACTCGATTTGAAGAGTGCTGGCCTCTTCCGACAGAATCTCTTCCTGAACACCCTTAAAACCTCAATAGAGTAACCCTAACCATTTGGCGAATCAACTGTGGTGTATTGACTTTGTTACTCCTCCCCCACCTCTCATCATCTCTAACAGAGTCCGTGCCTTCCTTGAATCTCTTATGCCACTCAAAAACTCATGCTCGATTCATGCAAGATGGTCAGTCCAAAAGCAGTCTGAAGCATTCCATACATTTCTGTGGTATTTTTTCCAAGTTTAAAACAGAATTTTATTGCATATCGTTCTTCTAAAGTGTCAGATTGCATTTTTGAAACTCACCAACTGTGACAATCAGGCTTTAGTAGGGTGTATTCCAATTGCTGCTGTAGCTGTTCATTTGAAGCTGAAATCATAAAAATTGGTCAGTCATCTCATAAGATGTATAGCAACAACATACTGAATTTTCAAGAGTCTATGTCAATTTTAAATGCCCATACGAAAAAAGTCTGGAAACTTATCGTATGCACCTTGTATATTTTTTTCATGCAAATGCAACTTTAAGATGGTTGGTTGGGTTTTATGGCATATCAACATTTATAGGTCATTTAATGCCAAATCTACCTTTATGCAAATAATCAATTCTACTTCAAACAGTTTAGTTCAGCATGAGTACACAGTTTGTCAAAAACATTTCTATTTCAAACTATTCAGTTTATTCAAACAGTTCTAATTCAGCCAATTTAGTTTAGTATAAGTACAGATTTTGTTTACACACAGTTAAATGTAAAAACAGTTCTATATATAACAATTCAGTTTAGTGTAAGTACAGTTTCAATGTCAAAAACAGTTCCATTTCAAACAATTCAGTTTAGCATACAAAAACAGTCCTATTTCAAGCAATTCAGTATAGCGTAAGTACACAGTTTAGCTCTTTTTGACCTATAGATAGTACCCTATCAGGTACTATCACTCCGGGCCAGAGTGCACCTGGGAGCAATGGCAATGGAGAGGTACTTCATATTCCCCAAAGCTCCAGCATTACTTGAACCTCACCATCAGATTATTTACTGTCATATCCAGGACACTTATTGGTGGAGTCTTACCCTCTGCAGAGAAGCAGTCTGTTTATTCTATAACCCCAGCCAACTGAGAAAGCAGTTATTGATTAAAACACAATTGCATAACAATAATATATATAATCTATATAAGGAAATTACTTTTTGTGTTGAGAGAGAATTTGAGGATTTTGGATGGTGCCATCTTCCTTTGTAAATCAGTGTGATAATTTTTCAGATAGTGTGGATTTTGTTGGAGAGGCTTTTAGTGCTGGCTGAAACTTCTTTTCTTTTTCTCATGTCTTTGGTGTGGTCTTCAAAATTTCTCACCCTTTGAACCCTTAAAGAGGTATTTTTATAGAGAATTCCTCTGGGAACAAACATTCAGATTGGCTAGCCAATCAAAAATTATTTCCTATTTTTCTACTACAATATGATTTGTCAGCAAATCAAAGCTTCTGATCTATGTCTGTAAGAAGAGTATCCCTTTATGTAACAGATTTTAATTGGTCATCCAATTGAACCACAATATAGGGAATTTGCTAATTAAGAGTCCGGGTCAACACTGTGGAGGGAGTCTCCCTTTTCATATTAACCAATATTAAAAAAAATAGAATCAAAGATCTGATTAATCAATCCAAAACCTCGATTTGACCTTTTAATTTCAACAGGTGGACAAAGTTTAATTTGGAGTTTAAATGTTTTAATGCACCTGTAGATGCCAAATAACATTTTGCCACCTGCTTAATTGGATCATTTTGACAACTTGCAGGTGTGCAGAGTGCAAATTTTCACTGACCTTTTAAATTGATTTTTGAATTCCTTTATGTGTACTAATAAAGTAAATAAGTTCATTTTCTTATATTTCTATTTTAGAAAATTACATTTTCCTGACTTTTAAAGAAAAATAGTATTCTTTTCACAATTTTTTGGCATTAGTGAATACTTCATATCATCATAAACAATTTATTTTCTTTTTATCAAGTTTTGGTCTTCTGGTCATCCATTTGTATCTGAAATCTCAAAGAATTTTGTTGGATATTCTGGTCCATTTGTCAGTATGGTCAAATTCTAGTCACTTGGTAAGGTTGTTATAATTATAAAAAAATCCAATTCTAGCATGTTTCTATGTTACCATAAAACTGTAAAAATGACATGATTCTCTTGGTGCAATAGCATTTAAATAGTCTGAGAGAATAAATTAATATCTAATCCAATATCCAGCTTAATCATCTGGTCGTCAGCATTCTAGCTCACTTTTGATTTATCTCTTCCATATTTTCTCATTTTTCTTTCTTTTTCATTTATATACCTCATTATTTCTTTCCATTTACTTTTCCTATGTGAGATAATGATTAATTGCCAATGATAGAGTACTTCCCCTTATTTATTGGCAATTATAATTCCAGTTCTATAAATAAAATGTAGCTTGTTGAGGTTCCATGCAATTTATCGTTCTTTTTCTTTTCTCTTAACTCTCATTCTTTCTTTCAATTTATCTCTGTCTTTAAAAAACAAAACAACTGGGAAAAATGGATTAAATAAGAGTGATGGTGGTAGTGGCATTATTATCATCATCATCATCATTATTCTAGCCTTTTTTTCTTGGTTATTTCTTCCATTTCTTTCTGTTCATATCTCTTTTCTTTCTTATATATCTTTCATTATATTCCTCCCCTTCCTTCTATTTAATCATTCATTTTTGTCTTTCTTTTTCTTTATATTTATCAGGATTTTTCTTTCTTTCTATTCACATTATTTTTTTTTTCTGTTTTTATCTTTTTCCTTCTTTCTGTTTATTCCTTTCTTGTTCTGCCCAGTTGGCTGGGACTGTAGAATACAGTGACTGCTTCTCTGCAGAGGGATAAAACACCCCCAATGAGTGTCCTGGATATGACACTAAACAATCTGATGGTGAACTTCCAGTAATGCTGGAGCTTTGGGGGATACAGAGAACCCCTTCATTGCCATTGCTCTCAGGTCCACTCTGGCCCGGAGTGGTAACACCTGAAAGGGTTATATCTATGGGTCAAATAGAACTAAACTGTGTACTTATGCTAAACTGAATTGTCTGAAATAGAACTTTTTTTTGACATGTAAACTGTGTACTTATGCTAAACTGAATTGCATGAAATAGAACTGTTTTTATATTGAAACTATGTACTAATGCTAAACTGAATTGTTTGAAATAGAACTGTTTTGATATTTAACTGTGTGTAAACAAAAAACTATACTTATACTAAACTGAATTGTTTTAAATAGAACTGTTTATATGTATAAAAATGGATTTGGCATTAAATAACCAACAAAAGTTGACGTGCCATGAAACCAAATCAAACTTTCTTTTTCTTCTATATTTCTCGTTCTTTCTTTTTATTTAGATCCTGTCTTTGTTTATCCTATTTTTCCTTTCTATTTATCACATTCTTTATTTCTATCTATATAACTTCGGTTCATCCCTTTCTTTATCTTTTTCTTTCTATTTATATATTAATGTTTTCTGTTTATTCCTTCCTTTATTTATCCTACTTTTCTCGTTGTTCAAACTTTGCTTCAGTTTTGTAGAAATTAAACCCCTATATTATTCAATTTTTTTTTTTTAGTCTTTTATTCAGTAATAACTTTCTCCCAACAATCATATTTTTCTGTTCCTTTTTACAATTTTCTTCCTTCCAACAAGCCTACCTTCTCTTCTTACAGATTATTTTCCTACATGCTCTTCTGATGATAATTTCTACCCTAATAAACTTTCTCTTCTTGAAGATTTTTTCGTTTTCTTTACCTGAATAAGCAACATTTACCAGTTTATATTTATCTATATAGATCCAAAATTACAAAATGTATTTATAAACTTACTGTGTGTGCATACATACAATACCTTTGTAAATACACTTTTACACCTAATATAGTTGCATACTATCTTATATATATATACATTTTCATATTTAAGAATATTTGTATTAGGGTACAAAAACATATTTATATACTAATATTTTATACATATATATATATATGTTTATAGAAAGCTTTCATTGAAGATGAGATTCATGTCATAAAAAATTGGCTATCTTGTGACACTTCAGGGAATCGGGAATGTGTGTTTGATTTTTTTCTTTTTTGCTTCTCTACTATCAAATCAGACAATATGAATAAATACAGGTAAAAAAATATTTAGATATAAATTAAAATAAAAACTGTTCTCTTTCTGTCTTTCTCATTTTTAGAATTTCCTAATAATCTCCAACATGCCAGAGTGCCTGAGACAGTTTTAGAACATGAAAGGTAGGATGGCTGTGGAAGGAAGGATGACCTCCCAAGGGAAATAGGGATTAAATAAGAGTAGTGGTGGTAGTGGTGTTATTATCCTCATCATCATCATCATCATTATTGCCAACTTAATAGTTCATCCTTTCAAAAGTTTATATCTTTCCTTGCAAAAAAAAACAAAAAAAAAAAAAAAAAACGCAGTGTTCCAGAGAAGTGAAATTATTTTAATTGAAAATATTCTTTACAAACTAGAATAAATGGTAAATCTGTGAGTTTGATATTCAATGGAAACAAAAGATAAATGAAAACTTCCCAGCCAAGCTGTGACAATTTTGCCTGGTTATAAAAGATAGTTTTGTCAATCATTTGTCACCAATCAAAATTTGCTCCAGAAATGCTTACAATGATAAACTAAAACAAATATCATCATCATTATTATCAAGGTGTGCTGACAGCATGTATTATCTTGACACACTTTTGCTGTAGAATGGTCGAGTTTAGGAGTTTATTAAAGTCAGCATTTGGTCGAGTAACAAGCTGAGTTAAATCACAAATATGAACTCCTAGAGCACTGAAGAAGGAGAGTTATTTATGATATATGAGGGCACTCCATTCTCAGGATGGTGATTGATCGCTGGCCTTGGAGTGGACAAATGAGTATATATATATATATAGATACTAGCTTGTTAGTTGTAGTGTGGAGTTGTATTGAGTTACAGCCCATTTTTATTTTTGTCTGCCTCCTGGATGCTAGTAGGAATCCCTGGGCCCGTAAGTGTTATTAAAACCATTGTTATACTACACATTAGGGTGCTGATTTCTACACTTGCAATCTGGCCCTAGTTGTCATTACTCCTGGTAAATCCCCTAAAATAGAGCATATGAACATAAGTTTTTGCAGGACAGCCAATACTGGTAAGTCCATACAAGAATATTGCTTGTTGGATTGTCCTTATTTCTCCAGCATGTCTTACTCATCTTATTTGGATAGTTAGTGAGATGAGAGGTAAGTGGCTGTATGGCTGCTGTTTTTATGGTGCTGCTTCCAGGGTTTGTTCAAAACAGCATGCAGTATTGTACTGGTGCTTTGTTAAAGTCCAGGTAGTGCAGCCATACAGAAGTTCTAACATGGCAACCAATTGGTAGAATTCCTGTTTTATTTCATCAGAAAGATTAGATTTCTATATGGTCATTAATCTGTCAATAGTAGTTCAGGACAACTCTTTCAGTAGATGAGATATTGCTATCAATGTATATGAACAAGTCTTGTAACTTCAAAAGTTTGCCATCTAATTAGGGAAGAGCAAAATCTTGATTAAAACACATGAACTCTGTTTTATCTGAGTTCATGTAGAGATTGATGCCTCTTGGTGCTGCTACTGGTAAATGTTCAAAACAACACAGAACATATATGTATAGTTACCATCAATGCTTTGTTTTAAGGCATTTCATTAGAGTCCAAATAGTGCATTCATACAATAGTTCTGACATGGCTACAGCTTGGAAGAATTGCCATTTTATTTTATCAGAGAGACCAAATTTCATATTCTTTGCCTCCCCTTTTATGTATGTTTCTAACACTTTCTCTAGATAAGATATTATTACCAAGGTATATGAACTGATCTACTAATTCTAGAGGCAAGCCATTTAATGAAAAGATTGTTTGATTATAACATATGAATTCCGTTTTACCTGAGATCACATAGAGACCAATGCCTCTTGATGCTTGCTCCAGGTTATGCAGCAGAGATTCAGCTTGAGATGGTATGAGAAGCACTAAATCATCCTCAGGGATATTAAAGCAAATTCTGTTAGTCCGTCTATCTTTGTATAAAATTTTGGTTTGCTTTATCTGAATCAGCCACATTTGCCAGTTTACCTTTTTCTATATAGATCCAAAAATTACAAAATGTATTTATGAACTGTGTGTCCATACATACAATACCTTTTTAAATACACTTTTACACTTAATATAGTTATATAAAGTAAAAGTAAAGTTGGCAGTCATAGTCAAGAGTGACCAGAAGGCTCCCTTTTCAATAGCTACTACTCCAAGGTGTAGGGGAGGGCGCTACTCCTTTCCCTGGATTGCTCCACTTTACCCTTGATAAGTACCTTATATTGCTGAGTGTTAAGCAAGGAGGTATCAAGTACCATTTTTAAAGTCTTTGGTATGACGCGACCTGGGATTGAACCCAGATCTACCAGCAAGCACTCTACCCACAAGGCCAATGAGCCGGTTCATAGTTATATAATAACTCATATATAGTAGCTGTGGCTATCAGATTTTCTGTAATTTCTGACAGAACTTTGGAGCATCATTTTAGCCTATTCTTCAGCATATAGCAACATGATATAATTACACAGACATAATACTTCTTGATCAGATCATAAACTATCATATAGCTTACTAGGTAGTATTATATCTGTGCTTATTTCTGCTATAAAAAGTGAGATCAATAAATTTATGATCAGATCATGTAATATTAAAAGTAGGGTCCAAAAATTCATGTTGGTGATGATTTCTTTTTGGACCATCTACATCTCTTCATATAATTCTGGGATGGCTAAGAATCATAGTTTTCCAGAGAATTGAAATCATTTTAATTTAGATGATTCTGTCAAGACAAGAATATCTACTTATTTGAAAGGGTAAAATTTAATGACTACACATACACATGCACAAAATTAAAATAGATTTAATTAATTTTTTTATTTATATTTTTTCCCCAAGACATGTAAGGGAAAATAATATGGAATAACTTGATGTTGAGGAAAATATTATGGAATGATCTTATAATTTGCATTCTTAAAACAAATTACAATAAAGGCTAGATATGCAAATCAGTTTATTGTTAAAAGATGGTTCTAGCAGAACTCAACAATTCATGTGGTATACCTAACTGAAAGGAAACATAGCTCTAATAAAAGAATTGTCGAGTAAAACAGTGGAAAGGATTGTAAAACTCATTCAAGAAGGCAAATCGTGGTGGTGTGTAGCAAAAGATGTTATATTGTTCCCAGTTAGTTGTGCCTAAAATTTGGTGAAAAAATATAAAAGAAATTGGGCTGGTTGAAAAAGGGAAGCATACTGGTAGACCACAAAAAACATCTAATCACTTAAGTGCGTTAATTCCATAATTTTTACCAGGAGTTGCATATTATTTATTTCATGGAAGTCACACATTAAAGTAAATAATATAACCAAGCTGATACAAATAGTTTTCATTGCTTGATTTGGATATTTTGAGTATGTTTTTGTGAGGAATCACAAGTTAATAAACACTGTCAAAAGGTTTAGGTTTATAGCCCACTGGTGGACACTACAATATTTTTTTTTAAGTTGAATTTTCTAGTTGCCCCGAAAAACATTCCATGAAAAAATAGTCCTAATAAACTAAAAAAATCTTATCTATAAGTTTACTAAATACAATTAAGCAAAAATACAAAATTTGGTTTAACTAACTTGACAGACACAAAATACGGGTTCAGTTTAGCATTAAACTTACATAATAAATTGAACCCCTTTTTTTACACTTTAAAAACCAAACTAATATGTTAAAAATACTCTGGTGTCTCATTAGTAATGACAAGAATTTTGGTGGCTATTCCTCTATCTGTCACTGAGTTATAAAATGAGGGAGAGAGATGAACAAAAAGATTGCGTATTTGATAAAACAAAAAACAGACAGTTGACATAGAGATTTTATTCTCGCAATTATTGTATGCTATATTTTGACCTTTTTCAAACTCTGACAACTGCTTACTAACCATTGGCTAATGACTAATAAACATATCAGGATATCAAAAAAAGCAAAAGGAAATTCTAAGAAATTTTTCATTTCTTGAGAATTTTCTTTTTTGAAAATTACGACCTTTTGCTCCAACTAAGGGATTGATTGATTTAACAGGATGCTTCAAGTTTAGTGAATAACATTTATTATATGTTCATATTGACATTTTTTTGTGTAGTTGTTTCTGAGGTGGTTTTTTTTCGTGCATGGTCCTGCTGAATACAAATAACTTTTAAAAAGAACTGTTTGACTGATAGATAGGATTCTAACAAGTGTTACCAGTCAGAATTGATTTAGGAATAATAGCACTGAAATATTACTCTATACTCACAAGAATTGGAGTCTAGTCATCTGATGTTTAGTGTGATACCCAAGAAACCCCTTTTTGGGAGGTCTTACTCCTCTGGAGGAGACACAGTCTGTATACAAAGCCTTGCCAATGGGGTAATAGAACTAAGGGAACTTCGACAACAGTAATCAAGGAAAATAATCACTTCCTATGTGTATCTAAGCCATTAAAGTTTCATTAAAATTTGTGGCAATTATGAAAAATGGTTCTATTTATTTTTTGTCCAACACTATATTTGGTGAATGAGAGGTCTGGTTGCTTTATTCAATGGCATATCAACCTTCCTGGGTCATTTAATGCCAAAGACATACTTGCAGAAAAATAGTAGTAGTGGACCCCCACATATGGCCGGGCAAAAGCAGGATGACCAGCTCGAACATACATTCAGCAGCTATGTGAGGATATGGGATGTAGCCCTGAAGACTTGCCAAAGGCGATGAATGATAGGGAGAAGTGGCGAGAGAGGGTCAGGGATATCCGTGCTAGCGGCACGACATGATGATGATGATGATGATGAAGACTATTTAACTGGAGGGAGCATTAGGGAGTTCATAACTTTCCTAAAAGTATTAGTCTGAAAGTGAATGTATAAGGGTAACTGGAGTTTGATCTTGCTTACTATGATGTCACTGTTTAACACATCAGCCACTACACAGGGGTGTCCTCATGGTGTAATGTTTAAAGTGATGGACTGCGGAATTGTAGTACACAAGTTCGTACTCCAGTCATGCTATTACGGTCATTTTAAGGCAAATACCCTTAGGAAAGGTATCCTCCCAGCTATGGGTTAAATAGTATCACTACTGTTCGTCTAGGAAAATGACTTTGGCATTAAATAACCTACAAAGGTTGATATGCCATTAAACAAAGAAACCAAACCAACCAAACCATTATACCACAGGTACTTCCCCTGGTGAATTATGACAAGATTCCTTTTAAAAACTTAAAAATAAAGTGTAAGTTTTGACACTAAATGGTCGACTTTATTGTTGGTTTTTTTGTTGTCACTAAACACAGACTGATCCCATTCACCTTAGGACATTTCTTTAAACAGCAACAAGAGATGAAAGCTAGTTGGCATTAATCAAATCTATCAGATATATTTGTGGTTTTTCTTTCATTAGGTTCTGGGGATGAAAAAGAAAATTGGATCATTCTGTTCAGTACACACAGATAAAAATATATCTGACAAGATGTTGTTTTTTTTTTCTTTTTTAGGTCTATAAAAAAATTAAGATTGTTTCTTAGTGGTTCTTTTTAAAAGTGATTTCAAATAAAAGAAATGAAAAATTTACTCTTACTGTTGTATATCCACATACATATACAAAGCGGAAACATAATCAAATATAATTTACAAAGTTTAACAAACGAACAAACATACTTCTTTATAAGAATATGTATCTCTCACACTTTATTCTCAAAAGGGTTGATGTTTCTGTTGTGTGTGAGAGATGAGTGGAGTCAGGGACAGATTACTATATTGACCCAACTTCTTTTCCTGACCATAGCAGCACTTCTTCCGCATCTTGGCTGGGGTTACTCAACCAGGGGTCACTGAGGGCCACAGACCTCAGTCTTACAAGCTGGCCTTCACGCTGGCCTTCCTGTGTACAACTAACTCAACTGCAGCCAGCACCTGCCTATATTCTTTCATAACACCCACTTGCTTGCGCTTCTTCTTCGACTTATTTACACAGGTGCATCTCTGATTGACGGCTTGGTCAAGGGTCAATATACATTACTTTTTTATATATTCATATCTAATTTGCAATATTCATTATATATATGTCATCATCAGATCACATAGCTAGCATGGGTTTTCCTGGCTCTCTCTCTTTCTCTCTCTCTACATCCCATGTCCATACATAACTGTTGCAGGTATGTTTTTCTTGGACAACTAACACAGGTGCCATGGGTAGGAGTCCATAGGAGAAAGTCACTTATTAGTTCGTCCTTGCTTCTTCTGCAGTGACCCACATGCTTTGTTCATCTTATTTTGATGGTTCTAGAGATAGGTGGCCGTACTGCAGTTGTTTTGTGGGGTCTTGTTTCCGGGATTTGTTCAATATAGCTCATAGCATTCTTGTGGAGTTCCTGTTGAGCTTTTTCTCTTTATGTTTTGTCAGCATCCACGAGGTGCATCCAAACAGTTTAATTGACACAATCACTGCAAGGAAAAAAACGCATTTTATCAAATAGGTAAGACTTCCATATGATCAATAACCTATCGATAGCAGTTCCTGTCTTCGCTAGTTGCATATTGATGTCACTATCAGTAGAAGAGACGTTAATCCTGAAGTACTTGGTTTGGTTTCTTTGTTAAATTGCAAATCAACCTTCTAAGGTTATTTAATGCCAAGGCCATTCTAGAAGAACAGTAGTGGTGCTATTTAACCCATAGCTGGGAGGATAACGGGGTTAACAACTTTTCCAAGGGTATTTGTCCGAAAGTGAACGTAATAGTGCGACTGAAGTTTGAACTTGCTTACTACAATCCCGCAGTCCGGTGCTTTAACCATTACACCACGAGGACACCCACTTCCAAAGTACTTGAACTAATTTCAGAGAACCACCATCATGGAGATGTCTCCTTTTTGATTAAAAAACATATATTCTGCTTTGTCTACATTTACTTGGAGGCCAATGCCCTCTGTTGTCTGCTCTAGACAATACAGCAGGGATTCAGCCTGAGTTGGTGGATTTGCAAGAAGTGCTATATCCTCAGCATAGTCTGCGTCCGTAATAGTTTCTTGCCTTTTTTTAGTGTAAAGCCATTTTCTTTCATTAGATCAATCAATGTTTGAAGTACATAGTCTAGGTAGATTATGAACAGAAATGAGGCTAATGTATTCCCTTGTAGAACACCAGCAACAATGTTACAGGAGTCTGTGTCTACATCCAGTGAGCAAACCTTGACTTTTGTGTTTTTATAGAGCATCATGATGGCTGTGATAGTTTCTTTGGGGAGAACATACACAAGAAGTATTTGTTCCTTCTTCCCTCTGTGTATGGGATCAAATATGGCTTGGATAAATCTATAAAAAAGATTGTTGACTCGAGTTTTTTTGCATGAACTCCTTCTATGATTCAATGGATTGTCAGAATCTGTGATGTTGTGGATCACTTTCTCTGAAAATCATTTTGATTCTTTTTAAGAGTTTTCTCTATTTCTGGTTAGAAGCAATTGAGAAAAAGAGCATTATAAATCTTCGCCACTATGGGAGTAAGATTCAAGCCTGGGTAGTTCTTGGTGATTCCGATGTCACCCTTCTTGGGAAAAGGGAGGATGCAGACTTTTCCTCATCTCTCTTCTGTGTTCTGGTTATTTATGTTGTTGCAGAATCGGAGCAGTAAGTTATCGAATTTCCTTGTCTTTCAGACTTCTGGTGGTATTTCATCAAAACCAGTAGCTTTCCTGTTTTTAATTTTTGTTAGTACTTTGTTGAATTCTTTTTGAGTAATTTGTTCTAGTTTGATGTCTAGTTGGTTATTGATAATTTTTGGACGTGCCTGAGGGGTAATGGTTATTGTCGTAGGAAATGGACATGGCGACACGAGTTCAAATCCTGGACAAGGCTGATTTCATTTCACAAAGCACTAATACCCTTGGGAAAGGTATGAATCCAATTATTCTCCCTCTAGCTATGGATAAATAGTAGGACAGACTGGGTTCTTCAGCCTTGGTGAGGCAACTAGTCTAGGAGAAGGAAAACTCTGAATTCAAACCTGTTAAACTCCGCTTAAAAATTGACCTTGTGTCATATCCTGCCTGAGTGGAGGGGTTGGGTAAATATGGTTATTGATAATTTTCGTGAAAGTTTTATCTGTGACTTTATATATAAAGAGTATCAATATTTATTTACAACATTTGTGGATTAATATGATCACTCTTTATCGTTGTATGATACTATTGAAGTAAATGATCTGTTAAACTTAGTAAATAAAGATATCTTCAATTTTGTTAAGAATGATTTTTATCTGGATAGTAGTTCTTCCTTTGCTTTTTGGAATACACACCATTGACCTGCATGGCTAGTTGTTGGGGTGCAACTGACACCTGTACACCCAGAAGGTATGAAGTTCTAAGTGAAGCATTACATTTTTTTTTAGATGAAGCTCAGTTAATCATTGATAATCATCCTAAAAAACAAAAAATACTTTAGTGTAACATAGCCATACATGAATATGTGTGAAACGTACATAGAATGTTCATAACATATATACATAGAACATAGGAATCCCGAAACACGAAAAACACGTAACGACTTCTTAGTTCAGGTACGAAGCCTTTTATTACCTTGGAGTTAAAGGTTTTGACATAAGGAAGAGAGATGCACAATCTTTCTATGATGACTTTTCCCGTAGCGCACAAATTCGTCTGGTCTCAGCGAGCACCGAAAGTCGACCCTTCCCGTTCGGAGTCTAGTTCTCAACTGACAGACTTTTTTCAAACCCCCCAAAATCCTCCGCGCTCGCTTCCGGTGCATGACGTCATTCACATTCCCCTATCTGGGATTTTTATTTTGACATCTCTGAATGACACGTCCACCCACCCGCACGCGCGTGAACACCTGCGTTCATGTTGCACCTCAGTAACCCATGCACTGAACCGAAAGGTTCTCAGCCTAACTAAACCCAAAGGCATAAAACGAAATCCCTCAGCCATTATATTACATTGGTAGCAATATCTCCCAAACTCAAAGCTATGTCAACATACACATTGAGAAGGCATGCGCTACAATTGACAGGATTTTGATCATATATAATCTCTTCGATGAAATAAAACAGGAATTCTTCTAAACTGTGGCTGAGTCAGTATGGCTGTACCACTTGGAATTTTAAGGAAACACTTGGAGAAAAAGCTAGATGGTAACTACACTAGAATGCTGCATGCTGCTTTGAACAAATCCTGGAAGCAGCACCCCACAAAACATCAGTTGTACGGCCACTTGCCTCCCATCTCAAAAACTATCTAAGTAAGACGAGCAAGACATGCTGGGCAGTGTTGGAAAAGTAAGGACGATTTCAGAAGCGACGTTCTCCTATGAACTACTATTCATGGACTCACTAGTGTTTGCGGACCAGTGAAGACGTACATACATCAACTCAGTGTGGACACTGGATGCAGTCAAGAGGATTTGCCAAGAGTGATACATGATAAGGATGGGTGATAAGAGAGTGTCGATGGTTATATTCTATATAACAATATATTCTGCAGAGAATGCAGTCACTGAATTCTAAACTGCAATGTCAGGTTAGACTCAGTTCATCAAATTTCGAAAGTAGAAGAGACAGAAGAAATTGTGCGATGCGACCTGCATCATTTTCATCAAAACATGCTAAGAGCACGAATTAATTTGACTCACTCTTGCCATCCGTTTCCATTGGCCAACATTCTTACCTGGAATAGTATATTAACAGTGAAGGCGATTATTCTCAAAAAGAAAAGTTGAAGATAAAGCAATATTTTTTTTTGAAAACGTTTGGTTTCTTTTGGGACACACTCTGTATTCTTAATTCTTTTTTCTTGTTTCTTTTTAAAGTGAAAGATCCCAACCAATCACAAGAGACGAGATATAAACAGCAAATTTAAAAGCAACAACCAATCGATAAAATAGATGAAAAGAAACTCAACTGTCAGCAATTGAAAACTTTTAAAAGAAATAGACAATTTTTTTAATTCACAAAGCAGAAATCCAACTAGAAAAGATTTTTGTCAGTTTCAGACAATAAAAGAAACAAAAGAAAATTGTCACACACTGACCTAAAAAAATTTTCATGAATTTATTCAAAAAATGGACTGACCTGTTTGAGGTGCTTAGAATATGGAGTATCATAGGTATGACAAAAAACTTCAGTTCTAGAATTTGGGGGAGTGTGAAGTCACCATTTTAATGCCATTACTCCCAGGTCCACAGTTAAAGTTCCATTTATGCGTCAAATAGACGTTTTCAAATCATTTATATTAGATAGAAATACCTGAAATCATACAAACGTATATAATAGAAAGTCTTGAGAATCTAAACAAAAAATGTATTTATAAACGTACAATGTACCTGATTCCCTAACCTCCAGGCGTAAAACTTGCTTGTTTGGGTTTTATGGCATATCAACCTTTGTAGGTAATTTAACGCCAAATCCATTTTTATGTAAATAATTTGTTCTATTTAAAACAATTCAGTTTAGCATAAGTACACAGTTTAATTGTTAAAAACATTTCCATTTCAAACTATTCAAGCAGTTATATGTAACACTTCAGTTAAGTGTAAATACAGTTTCAATGTTGAAAAACAGTTCTATTTCAAATAATTCAGTTAAGCATAAGCACGCAGTTTAAATGTAAATACGGTTTAATTGTTAAAAACATTTCTATTTCAAGCTATTCAGTTTACTCAAGCAATTCATTTTAGCATAAGTATGCTGTTGGTTCTATTTAACCCATAGATAGGACCCTATCAGGTGCTACCACTCCGGGCCAGAGTGGACCTAGGAGCAATGGCAATGAAGGGGTACTCCGGATTCCCCAAAGCTCCAGCATTGCTGGAACCTCACCATCAGATTGTTTAGTGTTATATCCAGGACACTCGTTGGTGGGGGGTCTTACCCCTATGCGGAGGTGCAGTCAGTGTATTTTACAGCCCCAGCCGGCTGGGCAATACATAGAGTTAATTGTCAAACAGTTTCATTTCAGATAATTCAGTTCAGCATAAGTACACAGTTTATACGTCAGAAACAGTTCTGTTTCGAGCAATTCAGTTCAGCACTAGTACGCAGTTCCAATGTCAAAACAGTTCTATTTTAAACAATTCAGTTTAGCATAAATACGCAGTTTAAATGCAAAAATCAGTATAGTGAAAGAAGCACGGTTTAGTTTTATTTAACCCATAGATATGACCCTTATCAGGTGCTACCACAACGGGCCAGAGTGGATCTGGGAGCGTTGGCAATGAAGGGGTACCCCGCATTCCCCAAAGCTCCAGCATTGCTGGAACCTCACCATCAGATTGTTTAGTGTCATATCCAGGACACTCGTTGGGGGGGTCTTACCCCTCTGCAGAGAAGCAGTCGGTGTATTCTACAGCCCCAGCCGACTGGGCAATCTAGGCATAAAAGAAGCCCACAGGGGCTGACATGCCGTTAAAATCAATCAATCAGAACTGAAATATGAATTCTGAGAGCAATAAATCAACAGTGAAGTGAACTATTTTAAAAGAAAAATATCATTCAATTTGTTTTTAAACAAGTTTCGTTTCTTTATGGACACGCCCTGTATTCATTTCCTGTTTCTTCTTTTCAAAGAATTTTCAGATTAAAAAAACAAACAAACAACGAGTCAATAAAATACATACATCTTACCAAATTTCCCTTATTCTTGTCCGAAATTCTGAACAAAAAGTAGAACTACTACCACCACATTTATTCACAAGTTAGTGAATTACTCATATATAAGGTACGGATCAAGGGTAAATTGGAGCAATCAAGGAAAGAAGTAGCGCCCTCCTCTACACCTCAGTGTAGTAACCACTGAAAAGGGAGCCTTTGCATCCCCCTCGATTACGGTCGCCAACTTTACTTTTATAAAAGGTCAAATAGATATAGATAGTTTATGGAAATCCTGATAGAATATCGCACACTTTCACTTAAATTCTGAATGTTTTTCATTGATTTTGCCTTTCAACTGATTTAATTTAGTGCAGTACTTGTTTGAATTAATCACTTCATTTTCTGCAAGAAGCACTTAGTAGATAATAAAGACGTAATTCATACCTTGAGCATACCTGAGAGTAATGGTTTTCAAACTGACAACTACATCTAATTTAGGTCCATACTTCATCATCAAGGGATGACAAATGTATGAATTCCTTTGACTCTATCTATCTATCTATCTATCTATCTATCTATCTATCTATCTCAGTCCCTATGGGCCTTCGCTCTTGGTAGGTCCTCCAAATGGCATCCAGTGTCTGCATAGAGCTGGTGAATATAGGTTTTACTGGTCGAAAGTGAATGTAATAGCGCGACTGGAATTTGAACTCGCTTACAACGATTCCGCAGTCTAGCTTTTTAACCATTACATCATGAGAACATCCCCGAAGAAGAAAGAGTACCTCAGTCAGCTTATCTGTGTGAATTGGGCCAATAAAACATGAACTACATAAACAATATTTTCCTAACAATGACTTCATTATTAATACTGTGAAAAAGTAGCTTTCCTTTTTTTGGGGTACAGATTTTTACAAACAGAACATTATAAATCGTGGTGGCTATATGGAAAAAATATAACATATTTGTATAATTAAACCTATACGACTACCTCGAATGACTTCTGTATCCAGATACATGACACACCCGACCAGATCCGTACCGTTGACACCACGGCCGGCTAAAGTGTGCCTCATCTACTGGATTGGTACAATTGGGCAAGAGCGTTGCAACCAATTCCCAGAGTGCGTCACAGTCAAATGTTAAATCTTTATTGGAAGAGTCCATTGTGTATCGAAAATAGGGATGATACTACAACACAACTTATACAAGACCTCAAGTTACAACCACTTCAATAAAAGCTGTATGTCCCATTCTGGACTGTGTGACCACGAACACGCTTTTAACTTCTGGAGAAAACAACCATTTAAAATTTTTCATAAATAAAGCAACATGACAATGATGATATGATATTTGTAAGTTTTAAATCGACATTTTTCTTCTTTAAAACAGAAGTTTTAAACATGAAATTTTATCGAGAAAAATTCACAAATCATGTAAGTACCTGAGATTGAACATCAAAATCGCTAGCCATGGGTTTACAATAAAGCTTTCTCCATACATAATAAAAACTACTTGTTGAAGTTATCTTACTTGTTGAAATGCGTGATACAGAGCAATTAGTGTCACAACAGCTTAATGGATATAATATTTTTTTCTGATTTATTGCTTAAAACATTAAGGGTCAAATGAAACATAAATGAGACTTATAAAACATGACCACCAAACTGTAATATCTCCAGAAATCATGCCTCTCTCTCTCTCTCTCTCTCTCTCTCTCTCTCTCTCTCTCTCTCTCTCTCTCTCTGTGTGTGTGTGTGTGTGTTCTGGGAAGCAATGTTAAGATTTCAAATGAGAAATGAATTATGAAAAAATACCCAAAATAAAGTTAAAAAAACAGAGAAATTTAAAGATTCCTAAATAATGATACTTTAATCTGACTATATAGTAGTCGTAGAAGAAGAAGAAGAAGAAGAAGAAGAAGAAGAAGAAGAAGAAGAAGAAGAAGAAGAAGAAGAAGAAGAAATACGAAAAGCAAAAGTTGGCGATAATATTAGAGTGCTAGGATTTTCGCGACCAGAACCGTATAAAAACTAAAATGATAACAACTTATGTTTTTATCAGTGATACTGAAAGTGATATGAATGTAAATAAGCACCTTTTTAGTTTCATACATATATCGTGTATATTTTGGTTGAAAGTCATCATTTATACAGGTTTACTTAAAGAGCATATAACTTTAATTTTTAAAATCTTACGCTTTTTTTTTTTAGCTTTTTTGCTAGTCTTTTTTGTATCAGGGTCCATTTGATTTTGCTCCAAGTTTTTCTCTCAAGTGCTTTCGTTCATTTCAATTGATTGTTTTCTGGGTATCTTTTGTAGCTATTGTTTGCTTTGTTTTTTATGGTTTGAATGCGATATTTTATTGGAAGGGTTTATTATTGATGCGGGTGCTTTCGTTAGTTCTTAAGGATGTTTTCTTTATTAGTTTGTAGAGAAGAGAAAAATTTCGTATTTTGGTTTGGCGCGCAATTTAATTCGACACTTAATTTCACCCAATCAGGATGACTTATCCTATTCACCCCGGACCTTCTTTTCCGGTCAGCAAATCGGGTAAGCTGCCAAACCCAGTCTCTTTGGCTGGAGATTGCCGACCAGTGCAGACATCACACTGGCCGTTCTTCAATAGCGATGCTTTTTTGCTGGACAATGCCACCCAGTGCAGACATCTCACTGCGGCTTTAAAATAGCTTACGAGGAATCCCAGTTGAATATAAATTAGATGCATTCAACATGCCTCGCACAGGCACAACTTTATGTCACCCCAAAATTGGCTATGTCGATCTGAGCGTAATCCCGCTCTCGACACGCTAGCTCCCATTTCACCTCTGGTCCACATTAATGGAGATAACGCCTACTCTCCCGAAATACCAGACACGAAAGTTACGGTGACATCCAAAGTTCAATTCCTACAACTGCCACATGTCTTTCGTCAAAATGCAAAAAACACAATCCCTCACGTCCGACGATACACGCTGCCATCTCAACTTCTCTTAACTCAATTTCGTCTCAATACTCACAACCCTTCACGAGTCTTGCAGCACCAAAAGCAAACCCAATATCACATGCTGCAAATAAAAACCTATTTCTAAAAACACCTTTCGACCTTCACCATCTTACTACTTCTTCATCATCATCCTCCTTTAATACCTAACAACAAAAATCTCCGGCTAAAATCATCCTACAAAAACCCTGGCTACAAAATGGTTCCCCCTCGCTAAACAATAATAACCATTTCATCTAAGGCTAAAAGTTGCCGTGATGTTTATGTTTGGTAGTTTATTTTTAATTTTGATGGTTTCGAGGATCGGTAAGCGTTTTTTTTTTTTTGTTATTTTAATATACAATATTGATGTTGCTGGTGAGGATTTTTCATATTTCAGTACGTGTGCATTTATTTTCGTTATTACTATGTGTTGTAGTTATATGTTGGTATTGATGACACTGGTATCAGAGGAGTGGTATGTGTGGGGGTAGTATGTTATTTTGGTTATTTCAGTAGATGTGCATTCATACTTTACGGGTATTGCTCTCTTAATTATTCCCACCATAAATACAACACAAAACTTTACAATCGCGCGAAAGAAATGGAATAGAACACAACGAACATTAAACAACAAACAATTTAATATGCATATAACAGAATATGAAAACAAATAAAATACATTGTGTGTACATGGTCTTTTGGAAAATAAAGTTTGGCAAGAAGAAAATAAATTTGTTTAAAGATGTGTGTATGTTAACGGAGTCCGTAAATAAGTCGTTCTTACTTACATTAAGTTCATAGCGGGTTTTATGATTGTGGCGACAGCGTGTCGCGTTGATGAAAGAAAGTTTGTCGGGTTTTTCTTTTGAATGTGATTCTCGGCCATCTGAAGAGAGGTCATGAACTTTAGTTGAGGAAGGAAAGGAATTTGCCGGACATAGTATCGGCTACAGCTTTACTGGCTTAGTGGCTTGTTGTTTAGTCCTCGTCTTAGTCTGTGTGTTAGTCTGTGTGAATGGCTCCCTAACTCTATGTTATTTATATCCTACAGGTGGATCAAAGAATCGTCCTAAAATTTTCGCGCGTAGACATTTATTGACCAATCAGATTTGTATTTTTACTATTTTATTTTCGAGCCTAAATATTTTCTGTTAGTTCACTTCCGATCCTATTTTTCTAGAATGTTCTATCCTATGTTTTTAGCTGATTGGTTGAAAAATATAAAAATGTAATTTAAATGCTAATGCGGGTTTGATCCTAAATTTCTAGAATGTTCTTAAGTATGTTTTTATTGCTTATTTTAAGACTAGAAAAAATGTGTATCCCATATATGTAAGAAACGATCATGAAAGTGTCTACAATCATTCTTCAATACCTCCTACTGTCATAAAGCCAATAATTCTTGAAAAGCTACCCCATAGATGCACCACACAAGTCCCCTTCTATGATTCTTTTAGTAAAATATATATACAAACCGACAGTATTTTCATGAGTTCTCCTCTTGGCCCAATAATTTCAGAATACTATGTATTCAACACGGAAATAACTGTTATACAGCAGAAACCAAATCTTTTCTTAATTTACAAATTTACTTACACAATACACCCACTTACCAGCAAAAGAAATGAAAACACTCAGTAAGAGAATCCAAAAAACTTATATTTTGTTGAAGCAAGCTAACGTCAATTGGATGTTGACCCGACAGTAGCTACCAACACAATCAATAAAAGACGTCTCTGCGTATAT
>OY757914.1:73431779-73769279 GCA_963585895.1 Sepioteuthis lessoniana
ATTTTCATATTTTTTAAATTTTTTTTTTTAAAATCTCAGGTCAATTGCTCATTTTGTATTTTGCATTTTTGCCTTCCTTCTACGTCCGTACTTATTACTGCTAACTTTATATCTCCTTCTCACGTAATATCTGTCATTAATTAATCTACACATTTTAACCTTCCACAACCAAGCATAGCTCGTAATCAAACCAAGATACATGTTTCCCCGTTTTTTCCAACTTTTGACCACCGTCAAATGGTCTATCTTACATCTTTTCAACAGCTTACGAGTACCCTTCTTTTTTATCTTCTTTTTTTCTTTCGCCCTTAAAATACCGGGTGTTCTTTTCTAAACCATCCAAACCTTTATCAGCTCACTCAATAAAATTTCTCCCTCGACACAAAATCGAGTCCGTTAATTTTCCAAACACATCCAATGAGACCACCAAAACTCTGCGCATATCTTAATTAACTAATCTCCAAACCCATGTTTTTCCGAACATCTTCCTCAACAAAACCTCACAGTCCCACTCCAGGCGGGGAACTCACAAAATAACCGTTTGCCCTGTCAGACACAATAAACATCCGTCTCTTCGTTGATCTGCCTCTCTGGCGAGATATCTGAGACAATTTTCCAGTCGATACGGATATTCCACCGTACATCCGACTTTTTCGGACTTGACAACTTAAACAAAAACCTGGCCTGATTTCTTCAGCGCCCAAAATATCGATTCTCCAACATCGAAACCTGTCCCAAAGGTCCTAACTACAGATATGCGAAATTCTTCCGGCAATCCCATCGATGAGCGAAATCTCCAAGGTCTCGAATCAAAATTCTAATCTCCGAATATTATTAGCCCGGACCACCAACAAGTTACTACAAATTTTCATTGATAAAAAACGTTATTTACTACAAACTTCACCCACAATGACCCCGTCTATCGTAAAATTCCTTCATAAAAGTACGTTATTACTTTAAAATTTCTTTACAAAATATTGTTTACTATTGCTGTCAATCTTGAGCGCGACACAATCCTCTGTCCCCACAGCGACCACCTTTCTTTCTTCTCTGTCACTGCGAGCTTATTTCTCTGTTACTCTTTCTTTCTCTCCTCCCAACACGGTACAAAGTCACATACAGTAGTAATTATAATTTTCTATGCTACCAACGATTTTTCTTTTTTTTTTTTTTAAATTTTAGAATTATTTCCAAATCTATCCTTCACAACCATTCAAACTCTATTCGTAAATTAAACTATGACAAACGTAAATGAGCAAATACCTTCTTATTCTTTTTCTTTTCTTCATGCCTTTTTTTTTTTCTTGGAGTTGAGTTGTGTTACTTCTTTTTTTTTTTTTTCTTTTCAAGCCTTTTTTTTTTTCTTTTCTTTTTTTCTTTTGGAGTTGCGCTGTTTCTCTTCTCTTTTCGGTGCTGGACATTTTCCCTTTTCTTTCTGGGGGGCGCCGAATTTGTTCTTCGTGTTTTTGGTCTCTTTTCCTTGTTTCTTATTTTCTGGGGCCTTGTGTTTTCTCTCTCTCTCTCTCCCTCGATCGCCTGAACAAGCCGCTCCGAAATAGATTCCTCCTAGTTCTTAGCCGCTTCTCTGATCGTCTTCGTGGAACCATGGTAACCCAATCGAAAACCATATCATGAACGATATGCCCAAGTTCTGGCACCAAATATGTCTATGTACCATATTCGCAATTAACGGTATGTGCGAAATAGACATGTAATGTTCATAACGATAGAATATATAAAGAACAGGAATCTCAAAAACACGTAACTACTTCTTGTTCAGGTACGAAAGCTTTTTATTAACTTTGAGTTAAAGGTTTCGACGTAAGGAGGAGAGACACAATCTTCTATGCTGTCTTATTCATTTGGCCCCCAACTCGAGCGGCCCTCTATAGGGCGCAAGTTCGCCTCGCGCCTGCGAGCTCCAAAATTGATCCTTCTCGTTTGGTGTCTGAAACCCGACTCTCATTTTCTTCAATTTCTCACACAAACTTCCGCGTGCTTCCGGTGCGTGACGTCACCCGCACCTTGTCACCCAGTATCGTCTCGGACTGTTATGACATCTGAGTGACACCTCCATCCGCTCGCGCACACCCGCGTTAACACCTGCTTCAATCTTACACCCAAACAACCCATGTGCTGAGCCGAAAGGTTCTTAGCCTAACTAAACTCAAAGGCATGAACCGAAATCCCTCGGCTATTTCATAACAAAAGGACAATCATCAGATGAAACTTTATAAAGAGGAAATCTATGATAGGATGAATTATAAATACAAAGTTTGTTTGGATTTTATGGCATACCAACCATTGTAGGTTATTTAATGCCAAATCCTTTTCATAAATTAGATATTTGATTTGTAAACACATTGTGTAGATAACATTTTTAAATGAGCCGGAGCTCATTTTTTTTCTTTTTGCACACAGTTAAATGGGTTCAAAGCATTTCTATCAAATACAAATAATTCTATTTACTATTAATCATTTGTTTGTGTATATTTAAATGGATATATGTATTTGATTTGAGAGAGAATTATTTGTAAGTAATTTAATTTTTAAATTAGAACTTGTACACGAATATTGCTATTGTTTCTACATGGTTAAACGGTTTCAATTATTGCAATCTAACACTAATAATTATATTCAATATTAATTATTTGTTTGCACAGAGCGAAGTGGTTACAAGCATTGCAATATAACACTAATTATTCTTTTCAACATTACTCATTCATTTCCACATAGTTAAATGGTTGCAAGTATTGCTATGTATCACCAACAATTCAATTGAACATCAGTCATTTGTTTACACACAATTAAATGATCAAACAGTTCTATTTCAAGCAATTCAATTTAGCATAAGTCATTTGCTTGCCTATAGTTTTAATGTCAAACAGTTGTATTTGACCCATAGATAGGACCCCATCAGGTGCTACCACTCCAGGTCAGAGTGGACCAGGGAGCAATGGCAATGAAAAGGTACTTCTCATTCCTCAAAGCTTTGAGACTGGAGCTTCATGATCAGATTCTTTAACTGCATATCCAGGAAACTTGTTGTGTGTATTCGACCCCTCCGCAGAGATATAGTTGGTGTATTCTACAGTCCCTGTCGATAGGGCTTATAAATACAAAGAAATAAACTACTACATTTTATATATATATATATATATATATATATATATATATAAACAACTCCAGAGTAGTCTTCTCATTACTCTGTGTTTTCCATGTAATTAGAATCATCAGATTGTTTTTAAAATTTTAGGATTTTAAATTTACTCTGCTCTGAAAGCATTAAGTCCTATTTAAAAAAATCTTTTCAAAAATCCATTATTATTATTAAATCCTTGAAACTGGGCAGTAAGTACTTGTGTTACTACCAGGCAGACTGAATGATAACTGGAAAATCACCATTTTTACATCATCATTGCCTCACTACAATACCTGTTAAATAAGAGATTACAATATTTGGCATTTTCACCTACTTTTCAGCCAGAAGACCAAAGTTGGATTGATGTCTATAAGCAGTGAAGTTGGTGGTTTAGAGTTCTAATGATTAATATATACAAAGTGAAATCAAGACTGAATCTTTACAGTTTAAAAATTTTTAGATTTAAAATTCAAATGAAGGTGCATATAGAAGTGAACAACTAATATAATCAAGTGATTTGGTCTACACTTATACACAAAAAAAGAGGATTAATTCTTTTTGAATTTAAATAAGTTTGTTTCCAGGATTCAATCCCAGGTTGAGTCATACCAAAGACTCAAAAAATGGTACTTGCTGCCGCCTTGCTAAGCACTCAGCACTGTAAGGGGAAGATCAAGGGTAAAATGGAGCAATCCAGGGAATGGAGTAGCACCCTCCCCTACACCTTGGCATAGTAGCTATTGAAAAGGGAGCCTTCGGGTCACCTTCGACTAAGGTCACCAATTTTAATTTTTACTTTTATTCTATTGTTAAAACCCTTTAGATCATAATCAGAATTGTAAAATCTTATAACTAGAAAATAAGGCTGATTTTTAAAAAGATTTTCAGATTTGCTATCCAGTTGAAATTATTAAAAGAAAATCTGGTTAAGTGTATCAGGAAAAGGGAACACTACATCAAATTCTCTGTAAAATTTCAAGACAATATGAAAAACATTTAATAAGTTACAGCAAGCTTTAAAAAAAATTAAACTGTCTTCATGGGATGGTTTTTTAGTTGGAGAAAGATACATTTGAATGGCTGAGAGATTGTGGAGTATGAACACCACTTTGGTAGACTGATACCTTCACAAACTGAAGGAAATTATACAAAAGAGATGACTCTCCACAGATAAGATTGATATTTCATGGTGAGAATGATAGGTGATTAATAAACATTGATCGGCTGATTTTCAATCAAGTTGACCAACTTGAAAAAAGTCTAAAACAAACAATATCTTGAATTAATAGATACAAAAATGTCTTGTTTCTATCAAGAAACTTTCTGTGAATGAGTTTTAAGAAACCAAAATAGCCCCTGAACTCTCTCGTGACAATTTTCTGTTTTAAAAATCAAAACTTATCTCCGAAAATGCCTCTTAGGAACTGTTGAGGAAATACAGTAGATCATGATGAATGAACTGAAGACATGTCTGTTGATTAGTTGGTTTGTGTTTTATGGCATATCAACTCTTTTGTGCTATTTAATGCTAAATCCTATATAAAGTAAAGTTGGCAACTGTAGTTGATGGTAACTCAAAGACACCTTTTCATTAGCTACTACATAGAGGTATAGAGGAGGGCATTATTCCTTTCCTTAGATTGCTCCACTTTACCCTTGATCCGTACCTTATAATACTGAGTATTAAGAAAGGCCACATGAAGAACCAGTTTTTGAGCTCATTTGTTTGCACACAGTTGAATAGTTTCCAGTATTCCTATTTAACACATAAATTCTATTTATAAAATATTCCAATCTAAAATCAATAATTTGCACACAGCTGTTTAGTTTCAAATAGCAAATGATAATAACCCTTCGTAAATGATTGAACAGTTCTTTTTGACACATAGATGGGACCCTAACAGGTACTACCACACCAAATGGCAAAGAAGTTGTACTTCACATTCCCTAAAGCTGCAAGACTGAAGTCTCACCATCGGAAATAGCTTAGTGTCATACCCAGGACACAGTGTCAGTTGAAAACTTCCATTATTACTTCTAGGAGTATGAACAATGTCTTCAATGGTGTTTGGTTCTCCAAGGGTAGTATTTTGAATGAGATTACGTTGATTTGTAATTAAATTGATAAAATTTTTTATACAGTCTGACTACTATATATATATACACACACATATATATACACACATATCTATATCAGTGAACCAATCCAATGTTAATGAAATAAGTCTATTTCAACGTTTTGCTTGAAATGATATTGTTTGCAAGTTAACGTTATTGTGGCAATTCAGAATTCTGAGTACTCAAAGGAATTGAAGATGAAACATATTTATAGACATAAATATACCTATCTGTGCTGCTAAACAAAAGGTATTAATGTCCAACCAGTCTAAACTTTCCTTTGGAGAAAAAGTAAATAAATAAAAAAAAATCTCCAAAGTTGTTCACTTTGAAATTTTCAAACAGAACATTATGGCCACAAATCAGATTTTTGATCTTCCATTTGGAGAAGCAGTCGTCATGGCAGAAGGCAATTTTGTAGTCTTCGCTTGGACAAGCATCGACATCAGATTTTTTTTTTCCCCAAATTCTATCTGATGATTTAGTCTCAAAACCATGGAAAGATCAGTGAGAGGAAGGTAACTTTGCCCAAATATTTTATTCTTGAAATCAGTTTTTTGATTTTTAGAGGTCTAAATAGCACATACATACAAAGTATATCTTCAGTGGAAAAAAAATAAATAAATAAATAAAAATAATAATAATAATCTGTTTTTGGTCATAAAAAGGTAAATGCTCTGATTTTATTTCATAATTCCAAAGTATGTTCCAAGATATTTAATTATTTCACAGGAAGATGCAATGTTTTTTTTATAAAAAAGAGATGCTATTTCAAGCTTACAAATCTGACATATTTCATAAAAAGATAACCAGAGAGGTCGCAAGAAAAATGTCAAACCAAATGGGAAATATTTAGACTCATGTCCTCATCCTCACTTTCATAGACAAAACATTTCAGAAAGGGAGCGAATATATAAAGTTTTAGCCATGTTCTTTTCTAAGGAAAACTTTGTTTGGTAGACATCTCTGAAGAATAGAATTGTTTTTGAATATTGTTCTTATGTTCTATAAGAGGAGAGAAAATAGTGCGTGTCTTCAACCCCTTTGCACTAAAGTAAGAAAATTGCATAGAGAACAATGGAAGATAAGAAGATTGAAAGAAGTAGCACACATGTTGTGCCCAAACATTCCGATTTAGTTTGCTTTTATCTAATAATTCCAGATTATGTTTCAAGATATTTCATTATTTCACAGGAAGATACAATGTTTTCTGAGAAAAAATATTGTTATTTCAAACCTATAAATATGAGATATTTTATGAGTGATAATGAAGCTTCATGCCATAGGAAAAAAGGAGTTTTATGAGTGATAGTGAAGCTTCATGCCATAGGAAAGAAGGAAATTTATGAGTGATAATGAAGCTTCATGCCATAGGAAAGAAGGAGTTTCAAAAGTGCTTTGACTAATGAAAAACTTGTTGGAATATGAAGTGAATGGCAAGAGAACTACTTGAAGAAAATCGACATTTTATTCATTGTTCATTTCTGTCATGATATATTTAGCTTCAGTTCTTGAATACACCTGTGTATATATATATATATATATATCATCATCATCATGTCAGGGTGCTAGCACAGATTTCTTTAACTCTCTCGCCACCCATCCCTATCGTCCATCACTCCTGGCAAGATCTCCAGGGTACATCCTGTATTGGTACAGAGGTGCTAGCTGGTCGTCCAACTTTTGCTCGTCCATGTGAAGGGGTCTACAGGAGTACATCACTTATGAGTTCGTCCTTACATCTCCAGCAGTGTCCTGCATGTCTGGTTCGTCTGGCTTGGATAGTTTTGTGATGGGTGGTAGGTGGGTGCACAGCCGCTGTTTTGCCTCCAGAACTTGTTCAATACAGCTCACAGCTTTCTTGTATAATTGCCGTCAAGCCTTTTCTCTATATAGCGTCCATGTAGTGCATCCATGTAACAGTATCGATATGACTGCTGTTTGGAAAAAACTGCGTTTCATTTTATCGGTCAGGTCTGACTTCCATATGACCGATAACCTATTGATAACTGCCCATGCCTTTGCTAATCTCGTGTTGATGTCATTCTCGGTTATGAGACACTGTTTCCTTGGTAGGTGAACTTGTCCACTAGTTTCAAGGACCACCCTTTAGTGTGGAGATGTCGCCTCTTTGATTAAAGCACATGTATTCTGTTTTGTCTGTGTTGACATGGAGGCCTATACCACCTGCTGGTTATTCCAGACTATGGAGCAGGGATTCGGCTTGGGTGGGTAAATTTGCTAGAAGCGTTATGTCATCGGCGTGTTCCGCGTCCGTAATAGTTTGTGTGGGGTATCATCGGCTTCATTCCTTTGCCAGCTTGAAACCGTTTTCTTTCATTAAATCTATAAACGTTCTAAGCATGTAGTCCAGACAGATGATGAAGAGGTATGAGGCTAATGTGTCTCTTTGCAGCACACCAGCAACAATGTCGAAGTAGTTTGTGTCTCCATCTGGTGAGCGGACTTTTACTTTCATGTTTTTGTATAAGATCATTACAGCTGCGACGTTTTCTTTGGGGAGGTCGTAGGTGAGAAGTATTTGCTTAATCTTTCCTCTGTGTATGGAGAAGTGGGCGAATAATAGTTTTGCCTCAAGGTTTTTGGCACAAACACCTTCTAGAATTCGATGGATAGTCAAAATTTGTGATGTTGTGGATCGATTTCTCTGAATGCCATTTTGGTACTTCCTAAGTATTTTCTTAATTTTAAGTTCTATGCGGTTGGGTAATAGAGCATTGTAGATCGTGGCCACTATTGATGTAAGAGTTATACCTCAGTAGTTCTTAGCTATTCCGAGGTCACCCTTCTAGGTGAAAGGGCGGAAGCAGCCCTTTGTCCATCTGTCGATTGTGTTCTGGTTATATACAGCATTGCAGTATTGGAGCAGTATGTTGTCAAATTCCCTTGTCCTCCATACTTCTGGGGGTATTTCCTCAATCCCTGCTCCTTTCCTATTTTTAATTTTTCTTAGTACTGAGTTGAGTTCTTCTTGTGTAAAATGTCCTAGTTCAATGTCTAGTTGATTACTAATAATTTTTGTGATTGGTTCATCCGTAACTTTTGGAGGTTTTCTGAGTAAATTCTCGAAATGTTCTTTCCACAAGTGTATTCATTCTTCTTGGCTGGCAGCTTTCAGTTCAACTTCCGCAGTAATCTTCCGTCAACTCACTTCGTTAACCGCCTGCCATGCTATCCTAGATTGTCTATCTTCAACCAAGACTCTAATCTTATTGATCTGATTTTGTATGTATTCCGTTTGTTCTTTTACGAATACATTCCAAACTAACTCACGAGCAAAATCAATTAATAAAGAAATAAAACACCATGAACGTACATTTCAAAAGCCGATGATGTCTAGACGATGGTCGAGACCAAAATGAATAAAACACGTCACTGCGCAGGTAGGCTCCCCGCATTCATCCGGTTGAAATGTAACTTTATATTTACAATTAAAAAGATTCTCTTTTTTCAACCAATCAGTAACCTTCCCCTCCAAAGTATTTTGGTGCCGATTTGACCCAAATGCGACTATAAAATGGTTAAAGTTCAAAAAAGGCAATCGGCTCCAAGATGTCGAGAGACAAGATCGTCATGAGCCACATTCGGACAAGAACAAAGAACTAGATGTCCTACCAATCAAGCTCGCATTCCAACACAACCACAGACGGTTTATAGCTTACCGACCCATGTCACACACCGTGCCACAATACTAAACCAGCCACTCAAGAATGATTCTTCCTGAGCGTCATTTGCGTAGGCGTAGATCCATAGTTTTCACTTACTTTTCTGAAATTTAGTATTAAGGCATGTTAATTTATATTCTAGCGTGAAATCTGTTAAATGTTCCCCATTTTTGTTTGACGAGTTATGTAAGCTGAATATGTTGTTTACGTTTTTACCTATTTCGGCATTCATATCTCCACTGATGATGAGAACGTTTGGTTTTGAGATGCTACGAACAAGAGAAGATATCTCGTTATGTAATATAACGGCCGAGGGATTTCGTTTTATATATCTTGCCTTTGGGTTTAGTTAGGCTGAGAACCTTTCAGCTCAGCGCATGGGTTAGTTAGGTGCAAACCTGAGCACAGGTGTTGACGCGCGTGCGGGAAGAATGTGTCGTTCACAGATGTCTAAGTAAAAATCTCAGAGAGGGGATGTGAATGACGTCATACACCGAAAGCATGCGCCGGAGGATTTGGGGAGATTTGAAAAAGTCATTAGTTGAGAACTAGACTCCGAACGGGAAGGGTCATCTTTCAGAGCTCGCTGAGGCCAGACGAATTTGTGCGCTACGGGTGCCACACGTGATGGGGGGGGGCAGATGGAAAAGTCATCATAGAAGGATGGTGCATCTCTCTTCCTTATGTTGAAACCTTTAACTCAAAGGTAATAAAAGGTTTCGTACCTGAACTAAGGAGTCGCTACGTGTTTTTCGTGTTTCGGGATTCCTATGTTCTATGTATATATGTTATGAACATTCTATGTACGTTTAGCATATGCGGATATCTGGATATGGTACAGTTAGAGAAGACGATGAGGCCATCCCTAGCATTGGTAGGGCTGTATAAAAGTATTAAAACTAGCCTTATTGATTTCACTTTCTGTTTAGTATCATAAATGATTACAATTACAAAAGGTCTTTACTCAATAGAAGTAGGGGTTGACCTCGTGGTGTAATGGTTAAAGCGATGGACTACGGAATCATAGTAAGCGAGTTCGTACTCCAGTCGCGCTATTACATTCACTTTCGGGCAAATACCCTAGGGAAAGGTATGAACCCCCTTATCCTCCCAGCTATGGGTTAAATAGTACCACTATTGTTTGAAATAAAACTGATTAGTTACATAAAAATGAATTTGGTGTTAAATAACCTACAAAGGTTGATATGCCATAAAACCCAACCAACCAACAAACTGTGTACTTATGCTAAACTGAATTGTTTTTAAATAGAACAGATTATTTACATAAAAATGGATTTGGCGTTAAATAACCTACAAAGGTTGAAACCCAACAAACCAAACCAAATCAGCAATAGAAGTAGTTGACTGAATATTCTTTTATTATAAAGTAAATGAAGACCCTAATTTAACATCTTTTCTAAGGCTTTAATTATTTTCCTGACAAAGATATCAGATTTGTCATTATTGTAACTGAATATCAGAGAAGTCTCTTTTGAAAGATAATGAAATTTCTAACAGGAAGAAATAAACATGCAATTTTGGAGAAATATTTACTCAACAAGATATTCCATTCAACATCTAAAAGAAACCATGAGGTTGAAATTGGGCTATTGAAGTTTAAGCAAATTTTAAATGTGTATATGAGTGTATACATATATATGGGTGCATATATATATATATTTAGGGTTAGGAAGAATTTGTTAGTTACGTTTTTTTAGAGCCAAGAGATGGAAATAATGTCCTTTTGAGGTACGAGTCAGACATGATGTTTCTTTTAAGGAGAGAGTGTTAAATAATGCCAGATCAAGATTAACTAAATACCCAAAATTCTTTAAAGGATTACAGAAGAGTTTAATGCTGTTCACATGACACTGGTACAATGTGTATATTAATATCTATATATTACAAAAATGTTCATTATATATATATATATATATATATATATATATATATATATATAATGAACATATATATATATATGTGTGTGTGTCTGTGTGTGTGTGTGTGTGTGTGTGTGTGTGTGTGTGTGTGTGTGTGTGTGTGTGTAACTTGAACAAAGAAAAAGAGACAGCATATCATAGCCAACTTTCTATTACAGCAATACACTTAAAAAGCTCTCAGTTATAGAATAAAGTAATTTCCAGTCCATTTTGAAAATGAATAATTTTTTTTTGTCGCCTGCCTATATACTGAAGATCATTTTTAAATCATCTTTACTCCCAATATAACATAATAATTATGAAATTGTTCACTCCTTCCGATAAAACAATCGCTATCATTAAGGGCTATCATCATAAGAGAAATCAAATAGAATCATGGGTCGCCTACTATATAACTAAAATTTCCATTTCCATAAATAAAGTTGGCAACTGTAGTCAAAGGCAACTTGAAGGCTCCATTTTTAATAGTTACTACACTGAGGTGTAGGGAAGGCGCTACTCATTTCCCTGGATTGCTCCACTTTACCCTTGATAATACCTTATAATGCTGAGTGATAAGCAAGGAGGAATCAAGTACCATTTTTTGAGTCTTTGGTATGACTCGACCTGGGATTGAATCTTGGCCTCCCGGTCTCTCTATTGACGAACACTCTACCCATTGGTCTTGTGGGTAGAGCGTCAATGACCCAGGAGACTTTTCTTAGTTGTCTAAATTTCTGAGATGAAGCTTGATGATTTTTATCATTAAGGGTTTTTGTTTTCATCTTTATTGTTATTTCCATATGTCCTCCGGCCTTCTTCAGGTGTTTGTCGAACTCGGGAACCTTCATGGAAATTTGAACTACGTCCTTTATTGAATCCATATTTTTTTTTTACCTGTGCTCATATTCAGATTTTTTTTTCAGCTGGCCTTTTTAATTATCGATTCCCATATTGTATTCAACTCTATACTTGGTCTACTCAGCCCAACATATGTGCTAATTCCTTAAGGCATCTAATCCTCCAATGTTCCGCCCTATCAATTATTTCAACTTTATCCCAAAAGGGCATTTGGTTTCTCTTTTCCTTCCATATATGGCCCGCCATACCCGACTTTTCAATCTCACCACGTACTACTGCCTTCCAATGCTCTTCTAGCCTTACTAAAAATCATACATAATAGTAATAATCCTAGTCAAGTAAGAACATTAAGTTTACAAGTCCCAAAAATTCACTCTGAACTGTCCAGCAGAAACACATAGCGTAACGGTTATAGGCGTTGGTTCCCTAAGCTTCTAAGGAGACAATAATCTGGAGGTTGCAGGTTCAATGCTGACTGTAGGCGAGTAACAATGCAGGAATACTTAACACTTATACCCGGTTATGGCTAACGGAATCAGAAAAGGTGACCCCGTGGATTCAATAAAGTTCGACAAATACCTGACGAAGGCCGGAGGACATATCAGCAGAAATGTGGTGGAAATAACAATAAAGATGAAAACAATAGTCCGAAAACCCTTAATGTTAAAAATCTACCAAAGTAGATCTGCAAATAACCACTCAAAGACTTGGTCAAGGTAGTATATAAGGAGAGAGCGGCATAATCAAATCCTCTTTCTACCAGCATCACTCCAAGAGGTGCATGCTTTGATAATTTGACAGATTTCTGGTGTCAATGGACTTTTCCCCCTTTTTAATTTACATATACATTTTCTTCTAGTTTACCTTAGATGACATAGAGATCTTTACTAAAGAACTTTCTCCATTTTATTGCAGTCACACATATTTGTTCTCTCTTTAGTTTTCCACCTTTCTATGTATAAATTCTATAATGTTTTTCAAGTGAATTCACTTCATTTATTATCCACAATTGTCAGAGTGACTGCTCACAATAAAAGCTTGTGTACAAAATCCTCTTTTAATTCATATTTATTGACCGTTTTAATTTGGGGTTTGAATATTTTACCATATATGTATATACATATATTTATCATTGCAGAGTCCTGAAAAATATGCTGGGGAAAGCAAATAACACTGTTGTAATCTTGAATGTAAATAAACAATTTTTACCAATTAAACATACAAATAAAAAGTGCATGAGTATATGATTATTAATCTCCAGGCAAAAGTTTCATAACAAAAATTTAACACATTCAAAAAAGTTTATATCATTTAATTATAATAATAAGGACATTATTAAATTATTTACTTTTATGCCATTTTCCATGAGCTATGATATTAAATAGTGAATTTAACTTTCTTCGAAAGAATTGAGCACTCTGGTAGCCGATGGGGTATAAAAATGTAAACATAAATAAATACCTTTAAAAAAATCCCCTTAGCCAACGAGGTGCGCTTGTTGGCCGAGAGGTCTGAGACTTAGTCTAACATAAAGTTGGACGGGTTTCGATCCCGGCTTCGAGCGTCCTGCATGTCTAGCCACACTGAAGAGTTCTGATAGAACAAAACAGTCTGTCTGTGGATGACAATAAATATATTTATATAAGTTGTTGGCAACCTTAGTTGAAGGTGACCCAAAGGCTCCCTTTTCAATAGTTACTACACTGAGGTGTAGGGGAGGACGCTACTCCATTCCCTGGATTGCTCCACTTTACCCTTGATCCTTAATTTATAGTACTGAGTGCTAAGCAAAGCGGCATCAAGAACCATTTTTTTAGTCTTTGGTATGACTCGACCTGGGATTGAACCCCAGGCTCCTGGACCATTGGCAAATGCTAAACTCATTAGGCCAATGGCCCGGTTATATATATATATATATACTGTGGGCAAAAAATAACAAAAAACGACATGTATTGACCCATTTTCTCTTTTACCAAATAAGCAGGAGCTGAACGCTTCATGTACACATTTACTATAGTCTTTATCTAAATTAACGTGTTTCATCAGAAAGAATTCTTTAATTCTATTCGATGGTTTGGTTTCTTTGTTTAATGGCATATCAACTCTTTTTAGGTTATTTAATGCCAAAGTCATTCTCCTAGAAGAACAGTAGTGGTGCTATTTAACCCATAGCTGGGAGGATAAGGGGGTTCATACCTTTCCCAAGGGTATTTGCCCGAAAGTGAATGTAATAGCGCAACTGGAGTACGAACTCGCGTACTACGATTCTGCAGTCCACCGCTTTAACCATTACACCACGAGGACACCCCAATTCTATTAGAGAAAAGTATCACTGTTAACTGGATTTGTATATTAGAAGTACATATTTTCAAAGCAAATGCCAGCAAGCAAGTTTCATATAAGAAATATATGAAAGACATCTAAGGAGAGTCAAACAGAAAAAGAAAGAGGATAGAATGAGTGAAATTTTAGAATTGATGGTAGTAACTCATTATCAAGAAAGAAAAAATAAAGAAGGAATAGGAATCAACTAAAATTAATGACAAAATGGAATCACCAATCAGATAATTGATGACTTATGGACATGATCATCATTACTCTCAACTTCATTTCCTTTGTTGTTTTTAATGGCATATCAACCTTCTTGGGTTCCTCAATTTGATGATGACCATGATGATATATCATTTTGATGATGAACTTGTTAAGGAAGAAAAGGGAAAATTTGATGATGACCACATCAAAGAAAATGAAGGAAAAGGATAGAAGAATCTAATGATTATTTGGTTTCTTTGGTTTATGGCACCTCAACCTTCACGGGTTATTTAATAATGAAGCCAATCTTGCAGAAGATCAGTGGTGATACCATTTAACCGATGACTGAGAGATAAGGCAGGTCAATACCTTTCCCAAGTGTATTAGTCTGAAAGTAACCATAATAGTGTGACTGGAGTTTGAACATGCTTACTTCAAGGCTGCAGTCCAATACTTTAGGCATTACACAATGGGGACTACCATCATGATGATATGTAAGTTGAATGAAGACTCTGTTAAGGAAAATGGTGAAAAGAGGAAGAGAAAAATTTGATGATCATCATGTTAAGCAAAATGACAATGACAAAGATGATGATGTATATAAGTTAACTTGAATCAAATTGATAATAATAATAATAATAATAATTAATGTTAGAGTGGAAGAATAATGAGGAGAAGAAAATGAAAATGATAAAGATGGAATGTCAACATGAAAGATGATGATGTAAATGATCAGTTTGAAATAATGGCAAAATGAAATGAAAGATTTCAGAGAAATGACGAGGAAGTCTCTAAGGAGAAAAAGGCGAATGATTATAACGTGTGATATGACGATGCTGCTGATTACCTTAACGATGTCATTAATAATTTGAAGAATAGACAAAAATTGGGCCTTGGCCAAAATGCAATAGACTTTCATGGCAGTTGATCTACTTTATCAGCAAAATAACAAGAAGAAATAGAGGAGGGCAAAAGTTGGAGAAAGGCAGATGTAAGTGGGAATGGGATAAATGGTGAGACAAAAAAAAAAAAGATGATGTAAGAGGACAAAAAAGAGTAATGGGATTCAGTGGATGGATAGGATGACAGACCAACTGGCCAGCAGATGGACAAAAAGAAATAAGATTTCAGCCAGTCAAAGATAAAAATGGAGTAAAGCAGATGTTTATGTAAACAAACTCTGCCTCACATAGACTCAAGGGCACAATATTCACAAAAAACTAATAAAACTTACATGCATTGAAATGCATGTCTTTAAAAGAGGAATACATACATAAATCTGTATATTCACTTGATACAAGCAAATATATATATATATATATATATATGTGTGTGTGTGTGTGTGTGCATAGGAAGGAAATATGGTGTAATGGATAAGGTAGGAAATGAACTTGGCTATCTGAGTTTAAATACTGGAAGATGGTGTTTGCATTTCCCATAGTACTAATACTCCTGGAAAAGGTATGAATCCAGCCATTCTTCCTCCAGCTATGGGGAAATAGTAGGGCAAACTGGGCTCTTTAACCTTGGTATGACAACCAGTCAGGGAGAAGGAAAACTCAGAATTCAGACCTGTTAAACTCTGCTTAAAAAATTGACCTAGTTTTGCATCTTGCTCATGCAAATCAATATATATATATATATATATATATATATATATATATATATATATATATATATAACTATAATTAGGTTTATAAAATTTGTAAAATAAGAGATTATATATATACAAGATACACCCCAACCAATTTTTTATAAAATTAATTTTCTTTTAAATCAAAGACACAAGGATTTTATTATTTTTGATGGAACATTATAAGATCAAACCAGATATCATTAGGTATTATTTATTACCAAACTCTAAACTCTTTTGTGGAGGTGCCCATGGTGTAATAGTTATCGTCGTAGGAAATGGAAACAGCAACACAAGTTCAAATCCTGGACGAGACTGATTGCATTTCACATAGTACTAATACCCTTGGGAAATGTATGAATCCAATTTATTCTCCCTCCAGCTATGGGTAAATAGTAGGTCAGACTAGGTTCTTCAGCCTTGGGGAGGCAACTAGTCTAGGAGAAAGAAAACTCTGAATTCAAACATGTTAAAACACCGCTTAAAAAATTGACCCTGTGTCATATCCTGCCCGAGCAGAGGAAAAAAAAGGAGGTGCCCGTGGTGTAATGGTTATCGTCATAGGAAATGGATATGGCGAAACGAGTTCAAATCCTGGATGAGACCGATTGGATTTCTCATAGCACAAATACCCTTGGGAAAGCTATGAATCCAATTATTCTCCCTCCAGCTATAGGCAAATAGTAGGACAGACTGGGTTTTTTAGCCTTGATAAGGCAACTAGTCTAAGAGAAGGAAAACTCTGAATTCAAACCTGTTAAACTCCTCTTAAAAAATTGACCTTGTGTCATATCCTGCCTGAGTGTTTAAGTTGGTAAATAGGATTACCAAACTCTAAAGCAATGAAATTCTGTAACCAAAAATAAAATTGTAACACTTCTGTAACTAAAAATAAAATTACCCTTGGGAAAGGTACAAACACCTTATCACCCACCAGCTATGAGTTAAGTAGTATCATTGCTGCCCTTCTACAAGGATGGCTTTGGTAGTCAATAAAACCATAAATGTTTATTTACCATTAAAGAAAGTAACCAAACTAAAACTAAAATTGCTTGAATACATATTAGGCATGCATTTATTTTTGGAATTTAATGCTCTGTTAGAGTTTTAAGGCAACAGAGTTTGGTTATAAATAATATATAATAATATTAATTTTGTTGTATAATGTTCAACACTAGAATGATTCGACTCTAATATCTTTGGTTGGGAGAAAAATTAATTTTATTTTAAATCAAGTTTTTATAAAAAATATTAAAGATGTACTTATTTACCATATATGTAATTTTCATAAGAATGTTCATCGATTCTGATTGCCCCATACTTAAAATTCATATTCTCTTCCCATCGTTAAAATCTGTAGTTTGGTTTTATGGTATATCAACCATTATAAGTTATTTAATGACAAATCCTGTTTATACATATATATTAAATATATATCATTTGTAAACATAGGAGGTGCCCGTGGTGTAATGGTTATCGTCATAGGAAATGGACACGGCGACCTGAGTTCAAATCCTTGATGAGACTGATTGCATTTCACATTGCACTAATACTCTTGGGAAAGGTATGAATCCAATTATTTGTGCTCATTTTTGCACACAGTTAAATGGTTTCAAATATTGCTATAAAATAGTCACAATTTAACATCAGTCTGCACACATAGTTTGTTCTGTTTGACCCATATATAGGATACTATCAGGTGCTACCACTCCAGGTCAGAGTGGACCTGGGAGCAATGGCAGTGAAGTGGTACTCCACATTCCCCAAATCTTCAAGGCTGGAGCCTCACCATCAGATCATTTAATGTCATATCCAGGACACTTGTTCAATGGGGGGGGTCTTACTACTCTGTAGAGATGCAGTCAGTGTATTCTCCCATCTCAGCTGATTGGGCTGAAAAATATTCAGTCATGTACTTGAATGTATCTAACAGAAAAAAGAAATTTACATTTATATAGGTATTTAAAGAGTAAAGTTGGTGACCCGAAGGCTCCCTTTTCGATAGCTACTACACCGAGGTGTAGAGAAGGGCACCACTCCTTTCTCTTGATTGCTCAACTTTACCCTTGATCTATACCTTATAATTCTGAGTGATAAGTAAGGAGGGATCATGTACCATTTTTTAAGTCTTTGGGATGACTTGACCTTGGATTGAACCCCGGTCTCCAGGGCTATTGGCAAACACTCTAACTGTGAGGCCAAAATTTTCAAAACTATACACATACAGACATGAAAGTATCTATACCATGATATTTTTTCCAATGTCCTCCACATCCTCAAATCTTTTGGTTGACATTCATTTACAGTTTAGAAAATGTTGCATTTAATGAGGTCTGGTGATTTTGTTTGCTTGTGTTTTATGGTATATTAAGATTTGTGGGTTATTTAATGCCAAATCCTATATATGTACATATTTACCAACCCCTCCGCTCAGGTAGGATATGACACAAGGTCAATTTTTAAGCGGAGTTTAACAGGTTTGAATTCAGAGATTTCCTTCTCCTAGACTAATTGTCTCACCAAGGCTGAAGAACCGAGTCGGCCTTACTATTTACCCATAGCTCGAGGGAGAATAATTGGATTCATACCTTTCCTAATGGTATTAGTGCTCTGTGAAATGCCATATATATATATATATATATATATATATATATGTGTGTGTGAGTGTGTGTGTGTGCATGTGTGTGTGATTTGTAAATGAATAGTTTGTAGGCAGCATTATTCTTAAACAAGCTAGAACTCATTTGTTTGCACATAGATAAATGGTTTCAAGTATAGGTTTGATTTCTTTGTTTAATGGCATATCAACATTCATGGGTTGTTTAATACCAAAGCTATCCTTCTAAAAGAACAGCAGTGATGATATTTAATGCATAGCTGGAGGGAAATGGGGGTTCATACCTTTCCCAAGGGTATTTGTCCCAAAGTAAACATAATAGTGCAACTGGAGTTTGAACTCGCTTACTATGATTTTGTAGTCCAGCACTTTAACCATTACACCACAAGGACACCTCCGGTTTCAAGTAAAGTAAATGATTAATAGTTTTATTTGACTCATACACAGGGCCCTATCTGGTATTACTTTTCTTAGTTAGAGTAGACCTGGGAGTAATGGCAATGAAGGGGTATTCCAAATTCTTCAAAAAAAACAGAACTGAAATCTCAACATCAGATTGTTTAGTATCACATCCATGACTCCTGTTGGGGTGGGGGTTTACCCCCTCAGCAAAGATGCAGTCAGTGTATTCTACAACCCCAGCCAACGGGGCTGAGGTCTGATGAGTATGGAGGTTTCTGCTCTTACACAGTCCTGTTTTAATCCAATTATCAAATAATTTTTTTAAAAGTATTGTGACTGGTTTCCAGATTCTTTTTTTTTTTTAATTTGCACGTAATCATCAGATACATTGTTGATTGGGGTTTAGAATATGGTCACTGTATATCCTCCTGAAGGGTAAAAATCTCCCCAAAAGGGGTATCTAGGATATGAAACTATGCTGCATCTGGTGGTGTGGTTCTAGTTTTGGAACTCTGGGGAATGTAGAATACTTCTTCATCTCTTGGTCTGTGTGCATATATATATATATATATATATATAAAAGTAAAAGTAAGAGGACAACCTGAATGCTCCCTTTTCGATAGTTACCACACCAAGGTGTAGGGGAGGGCGCTACTCCTTTCTCCGGATTGCTCCTTTTTACCCTTGATCCATACCTTATAATGCTGAGTGTTAAACAAGGTGGCATCGAGTACCATTTTTTGAGTCTTTGGGATTGAACCCTGGTCTCATGGGCCATTGGTGAACACTCTACTTCACCAGGCCAATGTGCCATTTTTTTTATATATATATACTGAGGAAAAATAAAATTGCAACACTCTATATACTGATAATATAGCCGAATTACAGCAAATGATGACATGTGCAGCTCATTGCACACTGATGATAGTCATAGGTAATGGACTCAACAAGAAAAGTTCAAATTCTGGACAAGGCTATTTGTCCCTAAGATGAATCTATCTTTTCTTCTCCCAGCTATGAATAAACAACAGAGCAACCAATCTTGGAGAAAGAAAACTTTGAATATGTTCTCTGCTTAAAAATTGACCTTGTATCATTTCCTGCTCATGACATATAGATAAATATATGCTCAAGAGGTGCATCAATTGTACTTAGAGATCATACACATACATTAGCCAGGTCAAAATTGGCATTATCCTTCTGGGTATTGTAATTTCATTTTCCATCAGTGTATTTATTCTACATTGCAAGCAAAATGACAGTTATATTCCAAAAGCATTCTTCATTTTCAACAAATCCTATCAATCCATTGAAGGCTTCTTTGATTAGATCCTGATTAGAAGCCTTCTTGTTTGTAAGGATCTGATTTAGTGGCTTGAAATAAAAATGGTGGTCAATATGTTACAAGTGAATAGCCAGGGTGTAATACCTATTCTTTCTTCAACTGATTTAGCAATGTCATTTTCACAAAGTGACACTGGGCACAATAATGCAATTCAATGTTACCCTTTCTCTTTACTTAACTGGATAATGTTTTTAATGTACATTTTTTAAACTGATTCTCAAATCTCTCTGAGCATTAACTGATGGATATGTTAAAGGGAGTAATGATCCATCAAACAGGCTGACACTCCAAGAATGATAGTTACAGTCTCTTATCTTTATGAAGAAATTGTGCAAATCTTCTCTAGTTATTATTTCTGACAGGAAATCCCATTTTTTCATAACAAGTGGTGATTCAATGCGAAAATAAATCAATTTTATGTGATTAATACAGACTTCCATTAATATCTGATATTTTCTTCCCTCCTTGCACCCCGCCAACCAGTTTGAGTGGAACCTATTTATCAATCTTTCTTTTTTTCTTGCTAATCTCTTAGAAATGAGAGGAAATACTTAGACTGAATTTCCTTAAATCTGTTGCAACTACTCTGAGGTTTTTGGATCGTTTTCCATCACAGCCTTCAAATCTTTCAGTTTAATTGTTCATTTTTAAAAATCTATCTTCTGGTTTTCTGAACTAAAATACCATCTAGTAAATTTTTGAACCAAACTTTTACCAAGTCTTATAAGTTTTTGACTCTAACTTTTATCCTTTTCTCCAACTGCCAAACTAATATTCTTTATATCTTCAGTTCCATTTTGGCTCAACTTGAATTTAAACATGCATATGAAATTTCCACATGCAAATGTGGAAATTATAACATCTATATTTGTTAGTTTTCCTGATCAATGCTACAATAATGAGTTCAATAATCTACATCTGTGATTTTGAGCCAGACTAAGCTAAGTATAATAAATATCAAATAAGCACTTAGTCTTTGAGATTGGCTTGCTAACTATTCCTCTGACAATGAAGTTAGTTCTGTTCTTAGCAGAGTAACAATGAAGAATTCTTATTGTAAATATCAAATAAGCACAGTGTCATAGAGGAATAGTAAGCAAGCCAATCTCAAAGATGATATATTTATATAATCATAAAAAATGGATATACTAGTAAATCCAGCATAATTATTTAATTCTAAATATACCAAATAGTTTACATGCATATATGGGCCCATCCTCTTTTTGTATATAGACAATTATGTTTTTCAGCACATGCTATATCCTATGAATATGGATGCCCTGACCTAATTGTAGACATGGACAGATGGAAGGTTTTAATATAATTGAGTAATTCAACTGAAGAGAAGCAACAATAAATAGAGAATATAAAGTGAAAGCCACCTGCAAATAAACATACAAATAAATTAAAAAAAATAAAAATAAAACAAAAAAAAAGACCTCCACCTGGAAAAAAAAAAAAAAAAAAATTCAGAGGCAGTTGTTTCCAGAGTTCAACTTTCACATTTTTCTTTATTTCATGCTGAGGCATAAACAGAATCGCCAAGGAATTTGTATGGTAAGCAAAGAGATTTTATTGTCAATAAAAAAAAAGTCTATAGTTTTAGAACTGAATATCAAACTGTAAATCTTAAGTTCCATTTATTTGTATATGAGTGTCCAAATCTTTAAGTGCTTAGATCTTCATCTTTCTTCTCATCAGTCCAGCTTACATACTGATCATCTTAGCAAGAAGATTTTTATATCAAAGAATTGCAAGCCAAACTTTTCCTGTTTTACCTTAAACTTTAAGATCCATTGTTGTTTTTTGGATTCAGAGTTATCTTTCTACTCAACTTTTTGCCAAGCAGGCCAAAAGAGACAATACTTTCTCGGAGGCAAAGAAACGAATTTACATGCTTTTCTTAAAGGCATTAGGACAAAGTGAACAGAAAGACAACAAAGCCAGAATTTGAACTTGATTTGGTTTATTCATTCAACAGTGTATCAACCCTTTATGGATTATCTAATACCAAAATTTGATTCGTTTTTAAATGTTTGATTATTATGATAGTAACGTTTAGTTCAGTTTATTTGTTTAATGGCATATAAACCCTTCCTGGGTTATTTAATGCCAAAATTTGATTCATTAATAAAAGTTTGATTGTTATCATAACTATATTTTCAATATTCTATGGCACTTATCCATCTATTATCATTTGTTCAAAAACAATTAATTTCCTATTAAATACAAATAATTTGCAGAAAGTTGTATGGTTTCTAGTATTTCTATTTAATACGAATAACTTATAAACAATTATATAGAGTATCAAGTATTCCTATCAAAAATAATTAATACTGTTTCAAGTAAATAATAATAATATTTAAATCATAATTATATTGTCAAATAACTATTCTTAATACAAATAATTTGCACAAAGTTGTGTAGTTTCAAGCATTCCCATCAAACATTAATAATTCTATTCAATAATAATGATTTGATTGTGCACAGATATATCATATCAAGTATTCCTATCTAATAAAAATAATTTTATACAAATCTATTTTACACATAGATGTAATCATAGCAAGTATTACCACTTTGGATGTTAGCTAACCAGGGATTAATGGCAATGAAGGGGGTACTTCATACTTTCCAGAGCTCCAGAACTAGAGTATTTCCCCCTGATATTATACTCAGGACACCCCTTTTTTGGTGGGGGTGTTTTATACCTCTGTAGAGGATACACTCAGTATATTCTAAGCTATTCTGATAGGGCTAATTTGAACTTGGCTTCCCAATTTTATTTTAAATGCTGCTAACCACTTGGCCATTTAAAACTTCCTTTGAATCTTACAGTTTAAAAAATCAAGACAGATTTCTGCTCATGTTTCAAAATGGATACCTTAATGAAGATATGTAAAATTTTGTATTTTGCAGTATTTGTTTAGACATTAAGTTAAACATGATGAATTATATGATGCATAATAGAAATTAATCAAGAAGAAAGTAATGAAAGGTAGCTGGCAAAAGTACGTAGAATTACAATAGGCAGTATAATGAAAGAGAATTTGCTTAAAAGTTTACAATATATGCAATATATGAAGAATATATATATATTGAGATGCTAAATCACATTTTTCCCCATCTTCCTCTCTTAGCTTATTTTTTCTTTTCTTGAAATAAACTTATTCTTTGACCAGTTTTTAAAAATATCAAAACATTTACCTTAATTTTTTTGTCGTCCGGGTCCATTTCTTTTTTCTCTTTCTCTTTTTTGTTTGGTGTAATGAACTTATTCTTTGACTAGTTTTTAAAAATATTAAAACATCTTTCGATAACTTTTTATTACATCTTTCACATCACTCTCTTTATTTAAAAGATGAATTTTTAACCACTGAATACACTAAATCTTTTAATAATTCTTTGATTGTGCAGTTCCTCACTGTTATAGATATATCAACTCCAAGTGAGTTTTGATTTAAAAAAGCAACTAGAATTAAAAAAGATTAGAAAATACGAATCAAGATGAATAATTGTAATTATCACAAAATTCCATCTAAAACATACCAACATTTTTTTAGATAAAGAATAAAAAAGCAATTTGAAAAAAATGAACAAAAGAAAAATGAAAAATAAATTATGAACAGAATAAGAAAACAAAGAAAAGATGAGATAATAGTTGTTTTTTAATGGTTAAATTATATATATATATATATATATATATTGTGAGAGAGAGAGAGAGAGAGAGAGAGAGAGAGAGAGGAAGAGGGGGGATCAGTGTATTTAAAAAATAAGGTCAGAGTTAAAATATATCGAAAAATGTTTTAATATTTTTAAAAACTAGTAAAAGTATAAATTTATTGCACTAAGAAAAAAGTGAGAGAGAGAAAAATGGAAGATGTGATTCAAAAATGGAGTCAGACGAAGAAATGAATATTGGTAAATGTTTTGATATTTTTTTAAAACTGGTCAAAGAATAAATTTATTACACTGAAAGAAAGAAAAAGACAGAGAGGAAAAAGATGTCATTGAAAAATGGAGTCATACTAAGAAAAAAAAATATTGGTAAATGTTTTGAGGTAAGTGAAAACTATGGGGTGGGGTGAAAGAAACCTCAGTATCTGTCACTGAGAAAGAAAATCAAATCAAAGACATAGAAAGTGCACTTTTCAAAGATAAGACAAATGAAAAAATAGCAAGACTGAATGATAAAGAAATGACCAGACAAACCCTTGAAGAAATGGGATATGAAAGAAATTGATAAAAGAAACAAAGAACATGAGTAAACAGTAAAAAAAAAAAAATATGAAAGAAAAAATTAACAGAACTAAACTCTTAGCAAAAAAAATGATTCTAGATGGGAGTGAATAAAGCAATGAAAGGGATAAAATCTATATGCAATGAAATGAAGAGGCTATATATAAGGTGTATAGAAAAAGAAATGTGAAATAGCTACAGAGACAACATGAATTGTGGGAAAAGAAATATAAAGATACCAAACTTGGAAGAACTTTAAGGAAGAATATATGTAGGTATAAATAGGGGAAAAAAAATAATAATAATAATAAAAGATAGGATTTTGTTCATTTGAATGCCAAAAACAAAATGATATGGTTTTAGAAAAGAGAGGTAAATATTGAAAATGAATTTGTTTGAGAGAGGAGAGCTGGTTTGATAATATTTTTTTTCAAGTGACACAATGGTGCTAACATATGAACAGCCAAGAAAAATGTAATAGACAAATAATAAAAAATATTGAATGTCAGGTTTTGATAGAAAAATGGAGACTCTAAATCAACTAAGTAAAAACTAGAAAAATAAAGTTAGAAAAAATGTTCAGAATTCACTCCGGAAGATACATTTATCCCCTCTATCTCTTTCACTTTCACAAACAAAAACACACACACAAATATATATTTATACATATATATTTACCTAACCCCTTCACCACAGGCAAGATATGACACAAGGTCAATTTTCTTAAAGTGGATTTATTGCTGATTTAAATTCAGAGTTTTCCTTCTCTCTGACTAGTTGCCTTACAAAGGCTGGAGAATCAAGTCTGTCCTCCTATTTACCCATAGCGGTGAGAAGAAAAGTTAAATTCATGCATTTCCTGAGGGTATTAGCATGAAGTGAAATGGAAATAGTCTCATCCAGGATTTGATCTTGAACCACTGGTTTCATTTTCTATGATGAGAATCATAATGTTAAATACATCCCCAATATACATATATATAAGTAAGTTAGCCAACCATAGACGAGAGTAACCTGAAGGCTCCTTTTCCAATAGCTACTACACTGAGCTGTAAGGGAGGGCACTACTCCTCTCCCTGGACTGCTCCACTCACTTTTGAACCATACCTACTAATGCTGAGTATTCAGCAAGGCATCAAGTACCATTTTTGAGTCTTTGATATGACTCAACCTGGGATTGAACCCTGATCTCCTAGACCATTGGCAAACACTATGCATAAACTGAAGAGCCCACTGATTAGAGGCTGCAGTACATTGGATTGTTTCATTAATTAAAAAAAAAACTCAGTTGGATGACATGTGTGTCAGTTAATCGATAAATATGTAGTGCAGCTGTAGCATTCATGAGATATGGACAGGATTTATAAGTACATGGACTTGAAATGATCATTGGGATTAAAATATAACATAAGGAATGGTAATTGCTTTAGGTTTTTCTAAGACAATAGCTGCAAAGATTGACTTAATTCTGGATAGACAGCAGCAGCACATAAAATACAAGATGCAAGAATTGCACTGCCAGTCACAAGGAGGATAACCAAGAAATGAAAGGTAAAGTTAGTTGGTTGGGTTTTTATGACATATCAACCTTCGTAGGTTATTTAACGCCAGATCCATTTTTATGAAACTAGTTCTATTTCAAACAATTCAGTTTAGCATGAGTACACAGTTTAAATGTAAGTACAGTTTAATTGTGAAAAACATTTCTATTTCAAGCATTCAGTTTAGTCAAGCAGTTCTAATTCAGCTAATTCAGTTTAACATGAGTACAGATTTTGTTTACACACAGTTATATGTCAAAACAGTTCTATATTAAACAATTTAGTTTAGTGTAAGTACAGTTTAGCATAAGCACACAGTTTAAATGTAAGTACAGTTTAATTGTCAAAAACATTTATTTTAAGCTATTCAGTTTTGTCAAACAATTCAGTTTAGTATAAGTATACCATTAGTTCTATTTAACCTATAGATAGGGCTCTATCAGGTGCTACCATGCTGGGCCAGAGTGGACCTGGTAGCAATGACAATAAACAGATGCTCCACACTCCCCAAAGCCCCAGCATCACTGGAACCTCACCATCAGATTGTTTAGTGTCATATGCAGGACACTCATTTGGGGGTCTTACTCCTTTGCAGAGGTGCAGTCGGTGTATTCTACAGCCCCAGCTGACAGGGCAATAAACAGAGTTAAAAGTAAAAACAGTTTTATTTCAGATAATTCAGTTTAGCATAAGTACACAGTTTAACTGTCAAAACAGTTCTATTTTAAACGATTCAATTTAGCATAAATATGCAGTTTAAATGCGATAATCAGTATAGTGAAGGAAATATGGTTTAGTTCTATTTAACCCATAGATAGTATCCTTATCCGGTGCTATCACTCCGGGACAGTGTGGACCTGGGAGCAATAGCAATAATGGGGTACTCCGCATTCCCCAAAGCTCCAGTATTACTGGAACCTCACCATCAGATTGTTTAATGTCATCTCCAAGACCCTCATGGTGGGGGGGTCTTACCCCTCTGCAGAGAAGCAGTTGGTGTATTCTACAGCCCCAGCCAACTGGGCAAATAAGGGTGAAGCATTGAATCAAGTCACTCTCAATTTAATGTACTGTCACTGTTTAACACACCTGATTAACTTATTTCTGCCAGTACATCCAGTATATCAGTATAAAATTTAATATTTTTGAGCAAACTGGTACAAAACTAGACTTTTGTTACCAATGATTTTATCAATTTAGACTGATTGGTTAATTTTTTTAACAGCATGTCAACCCATTGATGGGAAATTCTATGTTTAGAGGTTAGGGAACCATTTTCATAATACATTTATATATACATTTTTTTAGTACTTGTTTAAGTTTTTTTGCATATGGTCCTATCAAATATGAATAATTTTTTGAAAGATCTATTCCACTAATGGGTAAACCCTAACAAGTACTACCTCTCCAGGCCAGAATGAACCCAGGGTTTGGTTTGGTTTGGTTTTATGGCATATCAACCATTGTTGGTTATTTATTACCAAATCCCTTTTTTTCATATATATTTAATGTATGATTTGTAAACACATTTTGTAGATACACACAGTTAAATGATCAGACTGTTCTATACCTAACAATTCAATTTAGCATGTCATTTGTTTGTATCATTTATCCTCAGTTATTTGTATCATGGTTTAAATGCTGAACAGTTCTATTTGACCCATAGATAGGACCCTATCAGGTGCTACCAATCCGAACCAGAGTGGACCTGGGAGAGATGGCAATGATGGGGTACTCGGCATTCCCTAAAGTTCCAGTATTACTGGAGCCTCACTATCAGATTGTTTAGTCTTATATCCAGGACACCAATTGGTGGGGAGGGTGTCTTACTTCTCTGCAAAGATGCAGTTGGTGTATTCTATAGTCCCAGCTGACTGGGCTTTGAACCCAGTGGTAATAGCAATGAAGGAGTGCTCCACACCTCTCAGATCTCCAGAACGGGAGCCTAACCATCAGATGCAGTTAAATGTCTTACCAAGGACACCATTTTTTTTTTGTTGGGGGCTTTTACCTTTCAGCAAGAAACACAGTCAACATATTCTAAGTCCCACTGACAGGACTAAGTCTGTCTGTGAGAACTTGTTGTGCTGCAAACTCATAAGCATTATCTGTTCTCTTGCATACTTCTTATATGCCATCCTTCAAAAACTTATGCTGTATATTATGGATAAACATATCTATCTAGGATACTTTAAAAAATCTTCACACTTCTATAGGAGTAGCTTTATGATATGATTGCAAAGTCTTCACCTATTTACCATCCCTGTAAACACATTATTGGAATATTCTCCAGGTGGTCTCCATTATATCAGTTCTGCTTTTCTTATAATGGTACTTCCACAGAAGTGTTAACATCTATATTAATCATGGGTATAAGATTCCTAGAATAGTGAGGGTGAACAGGTGGAGATTGTTTGAAACTATAATGGTTTTCCTATGGAAGGTTTGGTTTGGTTTCTCTATTTAATGGTATATCAGCCTTCATGAGTTATCTAATGCTCAAGGCATCCTTGTAGAATAGTTAGGGGAAATAAGGGAGTTCATACCTTTCTTAAGTGTATTAATCTAAAAATGAATGTAATAATGCGACAAGAGTTTGAACTTGCTAGCAGTCCAGTACATTAGCCACTATGTTACAGAGACTCCTCACCTATTAAAGGGTTAACATTTTTTAGATCACCTCATATGAGCATAAAAAGAATGTAGGTAAACATTCTTTTGCATCAAAACAAGTGAAAAATTGAATGTAACAGATTTAAAGAAAGACTTGAAAGAAGAATAGATAATTTTTTCAAAAGGATGAAAAAAAAATGACAAAAAAATAAAAGCTATATATATATATATATATATATATATATATATATATATATATTATATATATATATATAAAACACTGAAAAAGATGCATATTTTTAAACAGTTGCAAATTTATATTAGTCTACCTTTTTGAAGATATGTAGAAAAGAGCAGAAATGATGTAGATACCCATTCTTATATATATATATATATATATATATACATATATATATATATATATATATATATATATATATATATATATGGTAAGTTGGTTGATTGTTGTTTAATAGCATATCAACCTTCGTAGGTTATTTAATGCCAAATCTATCCTTGTAGAAGGACGGTAGTGGTACTATTTAACCTATAGATGGGAGGATAAGAGGGGTTCATACCTTTTTCAAGGGTATTTGTCCGAAAGTGAACAAAATAACATGACTGGAGTTCAAACTGGCTTACTACAATTCTGCAGTCCAGTGCTTAAACCATTACCCCATGACGACACTCCCAATATATATCTGGGGAAAACTGAAAATAAATCTAACAATATGAAAATGTATAGAGATGAAAAACATGTTTTCAGGGAATGATTTTATTTGTAAAGATATTTGCTCATGTTAACATTTTGGTTTTTAGACCTTCATCAGGGCATCTAAGTTACTAAATGAAATGAAAAAGATAAAAAAGATTTGAAATATTCTATTTCTGTTGGTATTGTTCTGTTTCAAATTTGTGTAGTGTAACTGACATTTCAAAATTTATTTTTTAAAAAATCCACATCATCTGTTTCTTTCTATTATAAACATTCCATGATGTTGTGAATTGAATTACCATGACCAGAAAATCCGGCTCACACCTATGCACAACATATGGAAACACTAGACAGCTGATTCAACCTTATTAGATCTCATCAGCAGTGTATACCATGATCTCCAGTCACCTCCAGGGCCATGTCTAATCCTCTTGGGAAGACATGGCCCTGGAAGTAACCATGTCCTCTGTAAAGAGTACAGATATAACTTACAAGAGACATCAAGGTTAATTGGCTGTGCAATTACCATGACTAGTTAATTTGGCGTCACTTGTGTGCGATATGAACTGTTGCCTCAGTTGTAGAGTTTTGGCTCTGCAATCTGTGGTCACTGGTTCGATCTCCAGTGGCTGATGAGACCTAGTATGGTTGAAACAGCTGTCTAGTGTTTCCGTGTGTCGTGCATAGGTGTTCGCCGGATTTTCTGTTCATGGTAATTTAATTCACAATATAATTCCTCAACTTAAAAAAGAAAAATAAACATTTCATGATATATCTATACATTTTTATCAGTGTTAAACTTCTTTCTATCTCTGTCTATTTAATTTGACTATCTGTTTATCTATCAATCTTTCTAAATATATATTAACGATGGAGCCAAATTATTTTTGATAAGGGATTTTGTAAGTTATGATAGACAAACAGACAGAAAGAAGGTTAACACAGATAAAGATGGATAGATTTATTATAGAATGTTCATAATAGATAGATATGAACTAAATAATATGAATACTAACATAGATATATAGATAGATAGACGGATGTTATATGAATTTAAAAAAAAGCATTTTACAATGCTAATAATATCACACAAATTTGAAATATAATGTTATAATACTTTCTCATCTTTTTCATTTCATTTAGCATCTTACACGCCCAGATTAAGGTCTGAAAACTAAAACGTTTAATATTGGCAAATATTTCTACAAATGAAATCATCCTCTGAATACCTAGTGGTTTTTCATCTCTCTCTCTCTCTATATATATATATATATATATATATATATGATTGTGGAAAAACAACATATACACACACATCTATATACACAAACAAAACCATATACATGTATCTATGCATACATATGTACAAATCAAAGAAAACTATATTGATATTGGAAGATGAACATCAATATGCAATACAATTTGAACATGAATTTGCAACTGTTTAAAAATATGAACATCAATATGCAATACAATTTTTGTATATATAAACTTTAAGATTTCCAATTCACTCACACATGTGAATGTTACTGTATACACACACACACACACACACACACACACATATATATATATATATATATATATATATATAATAATGCAAATATGTGCGCTTTTATATGTATATATATATATATATATATATATAAATCTATGTCTCTTTATACAAGCCTAAATATATGTCTATACAATCATGTCTTCATGAATGTCATATAAGTATCAATGAATATTCTTTTTTACTGTAGCCAATGTAAACAATTGAATGATATACAAAATAGAACAAAATTATATCAGAAAAAAATGAAGGAAAATGGAACCCAAAATGAAAAAAAGTGACAAATTCTTTGTATATAAAAAGTCATATAAATGGAGCAGTTTCGACATTTAAAAAAAAAAATCAACCACAACCAAAGATTATTTTTTACCTTGTCTCATATCCTAAATAAATTTATTTTTGAATGTTAAAAATATAATTAATGTTAAGGTTTGGTTTGGTTTGTTGGGTTTTATGGCATATCAACCTTTGTAGGTTATTTAACGCCAAATCCATTTTTATGTGAATAATCTGTTCTATTTAAAACAATTCAGTCAAGCATAAGTACACAGTTTGTCAAAAACATTTCTATTTCAAACTATTCAAGCAGTTATATGTAACAATTCAGTTAATTGTAAATACAGTTTTAATGTCGAAAAAACAGTTCTATTTCAAATAATTCAGTTAAGCATAATCACATAGTTTAAATGTAAATATGGTTTAATTGTCAAAAACATTTCTATTTCAAGCTATTCAGTTTACTCAAACAATTCATTTTAGCATAAGTATGCTGTTAGTTCTATTTAACCCATATATAGGGCCCTATCAGGTACTACCACTCCGGGCCAGAGTGGACCTGGGAGCAATGGCAATGAAGGGATACTCCGCATTCTCCAAAGCTCCAGCACTGCTGGAACCTCACCATCAGATTGTTTAGTGTCATATCATGGACACTCGTTTGGAGTGGGGGTGTCTTACCCCTCTGCAGAGGTGCAGTCAGTGTATTCTACAGCCCCAGCTGACTTGGCAAAATTAATGTTAAGTAAAGAAAAGTTTATTAGGAAAATGTTGCCTAGAATATGAAAACATCTTTTTTTTTATTTTGTTGAAGTTTGTTTTCTTTTATTGAATCAATGTTTTTCAAGAATCATCGGCTATGTTAGCATGTATTGAATGAGAAAGAAAAGCCCTTGTGGATTAATACTGACAAATAAGAGTGACTTTTTTCTTTTTTTTTTTTGTATGTCAATCAATTCTGCTCGATGAAAGCATATTAAATGTGACTAGTATTTTCTTTCAGAGGTCATCGATTGTGCACTGGTTATTATTGAGGACTCAGCAAACCAGGTTCAAATTCTGTGTAAGCCAGTTTGCATTTCCTGTTATACTAATACCCTTAAGAAAGGCATGAACTCATCTATCTCAGCAAGCTGAAGGTAAATAATGGTTCAGACTGAGTTTTCTTTTTTTTTCTCTCTCTCTCTCTCTCTCTCTCTCTATATATATATATATATGAATCTATATCTCTTTATACAAACCTAAATATATGTCTATACAATCGTGTCTTCATGAATGTCATATAAATATCAATGAATATTCTTTTTTACTGTAGCTAGGACTCAGCAAACAAGGTTCAAATTCTGTGTAAGCCAGTTTGCATTTCCTGTTATACTAATACCCTAAAGAAAGGCATGAACTCATCTATCTCTGCAAGCTGAAGGTAAATAATGGTTCAGACTGAGCTTTCTTTCTCTCTCTCTCTCTCTCTCTCTATATATATATATATATATATATATATATATATATATGAATCTATATCTCTTCATACAAGCCTAAATATATGTCTATATAATCGTGTCTTCATGAATGTCATATAAATATCAATGAATATTCTTTTTTACTGTAGCCAATGTAAACAATTGAATGATATACAAAAAAGAACAAAATTATATCAGAAAAAAATGAAGGAAAATGGAACCCACAAGGGCTTTTCTTTCTCATTCGATACATGCTACCATAGCCAATGATTCTTGAAAAACATTGATTCAATAAAAGAAAAACTTCAACAAAATAAAAAAGAGATATTGTTAATAGACAATCATAGATTCAAGAAATTATTTTTTATATAAATAATCTAGTTATGTGGTATCAAGTATTCCTATCTAATAAATAATTTTCAAACATATCTACTTGACCAATTGACAGAACACAAACTATTATTACCATACTAAGCCCAAGTTGACCTAGAGGTAACCACAGTGAAAAGTGATTCTATACTCTCCAGAGCTCCAATACCGGGGCCACACCACTGGATATAGTTTAATGTCATACTCAGAATAACCCTTTTTTTTTTAGGTAGGAGCATCTTACTCTTCTGCAGGTGTTGGTTGGGTTTTATGGTATATCAACCATTGTTGGTTATTCAATGCTAAATCCTGTTTATACATATACATATTAAATATGATTTGTAAACAAGTAGTTTGTATGTAACATTTTAAACAAGGCATAACTTATTTGTTTATCCACAGTTTAGTGGCTTCACATATTGCTCTCTAAATCAAATTATTCAATTTGATATTAATAATTTGTTAGCTCAGTTGAATGATTTCAAGCATTTCTATGTAACACTAACAATTCAATTTAATATCAATTTGCACACACTTTGACTCAGAGCGATAGTTCCTGTTAGGGTCCAATCTATGGGTCAGATTGAACTGTTTAACCATTGTTAAACAGTTCAATTTGACCCATAGATTAGACCCTAACAGGAACTATTTAACCATTGTTAAACAGTTCAATTTGACCCTAACAGAAACTACTACTCTGAGTCAAAGTGGACAAAGGAGTAATGACAATAAAGGGGCACTCCACATTACCCAAAGCTCCAAGACTGATTGTTTAGCGTCATGAATAAAAGAGAATGGCTTTTTTCCCGAGGTTGACAGTGTGCATAAAATTATAATGAAAGTAACCCAACCTCCAAAAAAGATTTGCTTTGTTAGATCAACAATTAATTTCAAATGCATTACACATCATACACAGCCCATAACTGAGAAAGGTTTGAACCTCTTTATTCCTCCACCTAGAGGTTGAATATTACCACAAGTGTTCTTCAACAAGGATAGCTTTAGCATTGAATAGCCCACAAAGGTTGATATGCCATGAAAAACCAAAGAATCTTCTCTCACAAAGAAATTGATATACACACACACACACACACACACACACACACACACACACACACACACACACATACATATATATATATATATATATATATAGATAGTATTCAAAAGTATTGAGACTGAGGCTATATTTATTTCAGTGAGGTTTTCATTGGTTGAAGCACCGCTGAAACACCCCTTTTGATAGGATAAGAAAATGTGCTGTCTTATTTCTTTTGATGTCCTCCAGGATATTGCATTTACACAATTCTATGTTTTACCAAAAATTGCAGATGAAAAATATAAAGTCTGGCTATATATATATATATATATATATATATATATATATATATATATATATATATATATATATATATATATTATTCTTAGTTTTAGACCTATTCTATAATTCTGACAGTGTGAAAAAAAAAAAACAGATGATACAATTTGTAAGTAAAATATTACACAAACAATTATCGGGGAAAAAATTCCAAAAGCATTCATACTGCTTGAAAATAATCAACCAATATTGCAATAACAAGTCAAAAGTAAAACAATTGCATGGTAGTTATATATATATATATATAGAGAGAGAGAGAGAGAGAAAGAGAGAGAGATAGATAGATAGATAGATTCAAACTGGTAAACATTTATCAAGACTCTGTCTAAACACCTCAGCATCATCACTTTATTATCAAAGTCACTCAGCTTTACACACATCACTGAAATTTTAAAATGGAAGAAAAAGTTGTGATACAGTCTTGATACTTTTGATTACAGCTCTTCTGTCTATGTGTGTGTGTCTTGAGAGAGTAACCATCTTCAAGTAAGTATACATGTATAAATACAAATGTGGATAAAATGTCAAACAGAATTTTAAAAAATATGAAAACCAAAATTTGAGTCTTTTGGTTAAATGGCATATCAACCCTTGATGGTTATTTAATGCAAAATCCTGTTCATACACATGATTTTTAAATGAATAGTTTGTTGGTAACATTTTTTAAATACGTCTGAACTCAGTTGTTTGTACACTGTTAAATGGTTTCAAGCATTACTATTTGATATTAATAATCTATTTGCACAAAGTTAAATGGTTTCCAATATGGTAAATGGGAGTGTCTTCATAGCGTAATGGTTAAAGCACTGGACTATGGAATCGTAGTAATCCAGTTTGAATTTCAATTGTGCTATTACATTCACTTTCGGACAAATACCCTTGGGAAAGGTTATGAACCCCCTTATCCTTCCAGCTATGGGTTAAATAATATTATTACTGCTCTGAAGGATGGATATACCATTGAATAACCTAAGAAGATTGATATGCCATTAAACATCAAAACAAACAAACAAACAAATATAGTAAATGATTAAATAGTTCTGTTAGACCCACAGAAGAGACCCTAATAGGTACTTTCACTCTGGGTCAGAGTGGACCTGGGAATTGTTGCAGTGAAGGGGTACTCCATATCTCCCAAAGCTCCATGACTGGAGCTTCATGATCAGATTGTTTAGTTTCATATTCAGGACACTCGTTGTGTGGAGGTCTTACCTCTTTGCAGATATGCAGTCAGCATATTCTATTAGCTTAGTCAACAGGGAAACAATATTGGTTGAATTTTTATTTATTATGCTTTGTCCTTAAAAATCTTCATCAGATAATAATTCTAAATTATTTTTTTACATTTCAGAAAAGAACAAAAAACATTTGAAATAGTTCTTACTACTTATTTAAGCCAGTTATTAAAAGAACTGAAAATATTTTTGCGTGTGAAGTAAAATATTGTTGATAATTAATTATGACTAAATAGTGTATTATATTTATCACCAATATTCGTAATGACTCAAAAAATATTTGTAAATTAGTCTAGAAATACGTATCTTCAGGAAAGGAAAATAAATGTCCGACTCAGATTTCATAAACTCAACAAAAATAAAATTGAAAATTTATGCAATGAACTGAAAAAAAAGCATACATGTAAAATCCAGAAAAGTAATAAATCTTCAACAAGCTGAGGATTATATATATTAAAAAACATGATTCTTTTTGCACACACATACACACATGCTGGCTGAGCAATAAAATACTAAGTCTAACGTAAAGTTGGGTGGGTTTCAATCCCAGCTTTAGGCATCCTACGTGTCTAGCCACACTGAAGAGTTGTCATACAATGGCTGACAATATATATATACATAACAATTAGGGATTTAAAAAATCATCTAAATTGTTTGGCCAGCATAGTATTATAAAAACTAAAAGGATTTAAAATCTCATCTCCTTTAGATATTGCATCAATTAGGATACAATCATCTAAGGATTGTATGCTAGTTGATATATAAAACTTCTTGTAAGGAGACTATAACAAAAAGGTGAAATTTTAACTGCTTTTAGGTTATATAAGGGCCATTCAAAAAGTTCTAAGTCTCACCCAGAAAGAAAAGCATAGTTGTGAATGTTTTTGTTGTGATAATATACTACCATTAAAAAAATCTTAATTCATTTACTAGTTTTATAAGAAAATATAGAGTGATGCCACAACAAAAATGTTCAGCTATGCTCTTTTTTCTGGCTGAGACTTAGAACTTTTCGAATGAACCGTATATATATATATATATATATATATATATAGAGAGAGAGAGAGAGAGAGAGATTTTTAGTTTTGTTGTTTAATAACTTATCAAACTTTGAGAGTCATCTAATGCTAAAGCCATTCTTACAGAAGAACAGCAATGGTACCATTTAAGCCATAAAGTAAGTAAAGTTGGCGACCATAGTCGAGGGTAACCCGAAGGCTCCCTTTTCGATAGCTACTACACCAAGATGTAGGGGAGGGCGCTACTCCTTCCCTGGATGGCTCTACTTTACCCTTGATCTGCACCTTATAATGCTGAGTGTTAAGCAAGGAGGCATCAAGTACCATTTTTTGAGTCTTTGGTATGACTCGACCTGGGATTGAACCCAGGTCTCCCGGGCCATTGGCGAACACTCTAACCACTAGGCCAATGTCCGGTAAATATGGGGGTTCATGCCTTTCCTAAGAGTATTAGTCTGAAAGTGCACATAATAGCATGACTAGAGTTTGAACTCACTTAAAAAAATGTCACAGTTCAGCATTTTATCCATTATGCCATGAAGACCGAAGCACCCAATAGAGAATGATAGTTTTGGTATACTTAGATTTTGTGCTTGTTTTCATGTATTTACGTGATTTATTTCTAAAATGAGAGTTAAAGCTCAAAAAGGATATTCAACTGACTATTATTTTTCTAGTGCCATTAATTTTGGGCATACAATTATTTTTACTTTGCTATGCAATAGTTTAAAATTATTGTTTATATATTTACTAATCTTATACAAAAAGCTACTTCAGTTTTGTAGAAATTCTAGAAATTATTTTGAATAAATTAAGACAAATTAAACTGAGCCAATATTTTTGGTTATAACTGCATGGGGGTTAGCTGTAAAGTTCATAGGCTGACCAAGATACTCTGATAGAATGTGACCACCAAATGAGGTCTATTTTTCCACATAGTTCTTCTGGCTGTCCTCACATAATTTCCATTAGTGTTGCAGTGCTTGGATCCTATAGAAAAAATTATCAACAGCAGATGCAGATATGATGTCAGCCTACACTTATATATATATATATATATATATATATATATATATTAAAAAAGAATACTTATATATATATATATATATATATATATATATATATATATATATATATATATATCAGCATGTGTATGTATGTTTATTAGTGACCCTGCTATACAGAGCTATCCAGGTGTGCCTAGAAAGTCATAAATCAACACCTCCTACGATTGATGCAATTCTTTATTCAATCAAATGTACTTGTCACTTTACTTGTAAAATTATTCCATGATACTTTGGAGCTTATTTATCTTCATTTTGTTTCCCCTTGAAGTGAGTAATAATTATTTTAGTTATTTTCAGAATTTAGAGATAGTTAGGAATGAAAATATGAAAAAGTAAGGTAGAAAGAAATTTTGAGAGGGAAGAGGACTTAAAAGAGTAGAAAATGACATGAAAATAATAAAGAAGGAATATTAAGGAAAAGAAAAGCAAAAGGGTACTGAATATAGAAAAAAGGCAAAAAATAATGAAGAAAAGGAAAGATATAATTTGAGAAGCAAAGGTAAAGAAAAAAAATTTAAAGAAAGAATTATGAAATGAAAGTGAGGAAAACAGACCTTATAATATATGAAAGAAAGAAGTGGAGGAAAAAAAAAAGAAAAATATAAAAGAATATATGGAAGATGATCCAAGTAAAGAAACAAAAATATCTTAGGAAGAATTATCAAATAAAAGAAAAGAAAAGAAAAGCCAAGAAGAAAGGAGAAAAATATGGATGAAAAAAAATCATGGAATAAAAAGAAGAAAATAGAAATTAATATGTGGATGGTAGAAGCCAAAATATTAAAGAAAGAATCATGGAATAAAAGGAGGGAAAAGAAAAAAAAGGAGAAACCAAAAGAAGGAAGAAAAAATGAAAGAATTATGGGGAAATCAGAAGAAAAATAGGAATTAATATGTCAGGAAGAAGTGGGGTAGAAGGAAGAAAACATGAAAGAAAAACTTATGGAATGACAGGATGGAAAAAAGGAATTGATATGTGAAAGAGGAGTTATATAAAAGAAAGAAAATTTATATTGGAAATTATAAAAAAAAAATTGCTAAAGAGAATGAAAGAAAGGAAAGAGAGACTAATATTCTGAAAGAAAAAGAGAAATCAAATATATAAAGAAAAAGATCATAAAAATGTATGAAAATGAAACAAAAAGAAAAAGTAAATAAAAAAAATGGTTAAGGAGAGAAAAGTAACACTGGCAGCTGGAAGAACAAAAATAATGTATTGGAGGAGAAAGATAAAAAGTCACAAACTGAAAGAGACTTTTGTTTTGTTATCCAAAGGTAGGGTAATATTTTGCTTTGATGAGAATTTTATGTGCTATAAAGTTTTATATTACATTTTGTCAATACTACAATCACCTTCATTATCATATAAGTTATCTTAATTATAATCATAATAATCCTTATTAGTGTTGCTTCTTTTTTTTATCTTTGCTGTTTTATTATCAGAAATAAAACTTGTACATTCTTGTTAATGATATTTTTATAATTATTAACAGCAAGGTGACTTTATGTTGTTCATACTGAAATACTTTATGGCATTACAATTAGCTTTGTGGACAATTATGGTTTGTTATGATTAATGTTTAATTTCTGCTACTTATTCGAATACCAGGTAAGCCAATCACCAATTGGGTTCCAGTTGTAACAGATGTTCATGATGATATTGATGTTTTTATTTAGGAAGTATTGAAGGATTATAATTAACAATCCATAGTTATCTCGGTTATAATGAGAATTTCAAGGATTAAAAAATGATATTCAGTACAGTTGCAGGCCCTATGAATTATCATTCAGTAACAAATTGTACTGGAAATTGCTTTATTCTTTAAGTTAAGTCATTTTAAGTGTATATATTAACCGGGCCATTGGCCTAATGAGTAGATTGTTTGCCAATTTTCCGGGAGACCAGGGTTCAATCGCAGGTTGAGTCATACCAAAGCCTAAAAAAATGGTACTTGATGCCGCCTTGCTTAGCACTCAGCACTATAAGGTAAAGATCAAGGGTAAAGTGGAACAATCCAAGGAATGGAGTAGCACCCTCCCCTACACCCCAATGTAGTAGCTATTGAAAAGGGAGCCATCAGCATGATGGGAGACAAAGTCAATTTTTTAGCATGTTTAAATTCAGAGTTTTCTTTCTCCTAGACTGGTTGCCTGATTGAGGTTAAATAACCCACTGCATTACAATTTACCACATAGGTGGGAGATGAAGAAATTGTTTCATGCCTTTCCTAAAGACAATAGTGTAAACTGAAATATGAACAGCTTCATCCAGGATTTGAACTTGGGTTGCCAATTTTATTCTCCATGGTGATAACTGTTATACTGAGTGTGCCTCCAAGTATTTCAAGTAAAGTACTAGAAAAAAATACTACTATGATGTGTTTGTTGGGTTATAGTTGAATACAATGTCACACAATAATAAGTACACCCTTGAAAATATTTCACAAAAAAAGTTTCTTCTCAAACAAAGATACTTGGATTTCATTATTTCAAAAGGAACATTATACAAACAAAACAGAAATCATTAGAAATTACTGTTGTGGTGTTTAGGGGTCAAAATGAAGACACACAGAAGAGAAATAGGGTTAGAACAAATATACAGTACGCAGGTGTTATACAACAGTTAGGTGTCAACTCTTGTTGGTTTATTCTATGTCAAAATCAGTTTTAAAATTATTTATGCTACAAAAGAATATTGCATTTTAATCAGGTAAATGCTTCTTGGCTAGTTGCAATTTCAATGTTTAAAAGACAATGGATTTATATAATTCACAGTCATTTAAAACAGGCAAACACTGCATTGTTACAATATTTATAGGAGGAGTGTATGCCATGATAATCATAGGAAATAAACCTGGAGACCTGAGTTCAAATCTTGGGTCCCATGTATATTGAGAAACCCTATATTAGCAGTCACACATGTCCCGTGTATATTTAGACACCCTATATTAGCAGTCACATGTGTCCCATGTATATTGAGACACCTTATATTAGCAGTCATATGGGTCCCATGTATATTGAGACACCTTATATTAGCAGTCACATGGGTCCCATGTATATTGAGGCACTCTATATTAGCAGTCACATGGGTCCCATGTATATTGAGAAAACCTATATTAGCAGTCACATGTGTCCCATGTATATTGAGACACCTTATATTAGCAGTTACACATGTCCCATGTATATTGAGACACCTTATATTAGCAGTCATATGGGTCCCATGTATATCGAGACACCTTATATTAGCAGTCACATGGGTCCCATGTATATTGAGGCACTCTATATTAGCAGTCACATGGGTCCCATGTATATTGAGAAAACCTATATGAACGTCATTTAAGAAGTTCTAAGCCTTACCCAGCTTTTACATTTGTTATGCATCTCTCCCCTTTGTATGAGCCTCATCTAGTCAGAAATTGAGACAGAAATCTGAATTGGTTTTTCTTGTTTTATGAGATGTGGTAGTGTATTACAACAACAAAAATATTCAGCTATGGCTCTTCTTTCTGGGTGAAGCTTAAAACATTTTGAACGAGCCTTGTATTTATCTTCAGTACAAAGGTGTTTCACTTCATGCAAAGGCCCCTGGGGAAAGGCATAAACCTATCTGTTCTCTCTCATTACACCTATGAGCAAATAGTAAGCTGGACTGGGCTATTTAACCTTGGTCAAACAACTGGCCAAGGAAAAAGAAAATTGTGAATTCAAACTAGCTGTACTTTACTTTAAAAAATTGACCTTATGTTATCTCTTGGCCAAGCCAGTGCTGTCACATAAATATATAAAATATCAATGCTCTAACAGCCAATGTATTAACATTATATAAAATCATTTTAAATATTATGTGAAACAGATTTATTTGACCCACAGATAGGACTCTAACACGTATTACCACTTGAGGTCAGAGTGGACCTGGGAGTAATGGCAACAAAGAGGTACTCTACATTCCCCATAACCTCAGAACTTAAGCCACTCCACCGGATTCAGTTTAGTGTCAAACAAACACAATATGAGGTTAATCTGGTCACAAGTAGTGGTAGTCTGGTTAAACAATAGTCTACTCAGATACCTCAACTTTATAAATAAAACTTTGGAGATATCTTTTAAGGTATTCTTGAAAAAGAAAAAAAATGGCAGGAGGCAGAGGTCTTATATGCTATCAAATATATATATATATATATATATATATATATATATGTGTGTGTGTATGTATATATGTATATAATATAGTAATTGATTATATATATATATATATATATATATATATAAGTAATTGTTATATTATATATACATATATACATATTCTGGTTGTAATATTACCAGGATTTAAATTTGAATTGTTTTTTTTTCTCCAGTCTTTATTCAATTTTCCTATGAGGTGCCAGGATTTAAATATAACTCATACACCCTCGAGTTCAATATACAAACCTTAAAGCTAAGTCCCAATGGAAAATACTCAAATCCAAAATGAGTATTTTACGTGCTTTGCCACAATATACCATGTGATAAGACACTAAGTAAAGTTGGTCACTTTGGTGTTTTCAAAAGATTTATAGGATAAAGTACAAGAAAGAGATTTGCTCCTGGAGATTTGCTTTTCCTTGTAAGGAGTAAACAAAATGAAAGTGAAAGTAGAAAATGCAGATTCCTCGAGGGCTGAGATATATTTGGGACTTCTAAAAAGAGGAACAATATCAATAGAAAGATGAGATATTAGATTTAATGTTTTGTCTGATTACTGGAGTGAACAGGGTTGGAAGAGGAAGTGGGACTCTCTGCTTGGGTTCTTTTTTGGTAAAGGTGATGGCAATCTAAAAGATAGTGTTTTAAATAAGGAAATATTGAATCAGGCAGAGTTGTCCACAAATGTTAGTTGTTGCCTTGACAAAGATCAGGATAGAGACAGAGAGAGAAAAAAAGAAAAGGAAATAAGAAATAGTTTGTGGTGGAAAGAAAGAAAAATATAGAGAATATACAAATAAAAAAAAGTGAAGATGATGGAATAAAAAGTGAGTGAAAGAAAGACATGATTAAAAAAGATGAATGAATGGATGTGAATATAAAATGAAAAAGAAATTAGAGAACAGGATGAAAACAAAACAAAAACTTTGAAGATAATGATGATAAGAATGAAAAGAATAAATAAACAAAAATGTTGATAAAAATTCTGCTTTTTTGAATAGATAAGAAAAACAAAATTAATCGGAGAAATAAAAAAGGTATCTTATTATATATAAATACAATGGGATTATATTATCATTATCAGCAGTAGCAATAACCACTGTATATCCACTGCTGGGCAAAGGCCTTTTCCAGTCCACATCTTGATGACTTCAATTGTGCTAACCTCAGTCATGTCTTACCAGCAAATTTTAAAATCCATCCACCATCTTCTGTCAGGACTTTTTCAATAATACTTGTTTCTTGAACACCATTCTACTAACTTCTTGTACCATCTATTATACTTCCTTCTGACTGCGTCACTTACCCATTTTCACCATTGTTGCTTAATAATATGATTGTAATCAAGCATTTAAATATTAATCTAATTTTAGCATTAGATAACCAATAAAGAGATGATGATAAATAATCATGTAGTTCCTGTCATAAGAGTAAATCATGATATTTATGCTTCTATTTGGGAAGGAATGAAGGATTCTAATTAGCACTTCATAGTTATAATTATTTCATCTAGAAGGAAGAGAATTAAAAAATGATATTCTACATCACAAAATTATCAGTTGTTTGCAAAGTGCATTACTGTTATTAAAATTTTGCAATGATGTGCCACACACACACACATATATATATATATATATATATATATATATATATAAAAATAAATAGATCTGCAAATGATTTCCAATTTAGTATTTAGGTTTTTATTATTTTATATACTTGAGCTCTACAAGTGTTTTCGATTTTACATTTTCTTCAAGAGATTTTAGATGGCTAAGTTAAGTTCAGGCTTTTTTTTAGTAAAGAGTATTTTGATGGGTTGTTGTGATTTTGTTTGAATTCAGTTTATGTCTGTGAATTCCCCATTCGAGTTAATTGTCTGAGAAGACCTCTGGTCTATGTAAATGGTTTTTGTGTATATATAAATATATATTCAGTATGTATGTGTGTGTGTGTGTTTAGCATATTTACCAACCCCTCCGCTCGGGCAGGATATGACACAAGGTCAATTTTTAAGCGGAGTTTAACAGGTTTGAATTCAGAGTTTTCCTTCTCCTAGACTAGTTGCCTCACTAAGGCTGAAGAACCTAGTCTGCCCTACTATTTACCCATAGATGGAGGGAGAATATTTGGATTCATACCTTTCCCAAGGGTATTAGTTCTATGTGAAATGCAATCAGTCAGGTCCAGGATTTGAACTCGTGTCGCCGTGTCCATATCCTGCGACGATAACCATTACACCACGGGCACCTCCCGTGTGTGTGTTTATTCATGTATACATACAGTAGATAGGCTGTTGTGATTTTGTTTAATTTCAGATTTGAGTCTGTGAATATCATATTGGACTTCATTGTCAATGAAGACCTTCGAATTATGTAAATGTTTTTTCTATATGTTAGTGTGTGTGTGTATACACTCACTTATAGACACACTCATACATGCATATTTTCAAGGGTTTTGGGTTGATTTTTGTTTTGTCTTTGTTTTTTTTCCTGTCTCTTTTTCTCTCTGTATGTATGTACACTTATGAATACACATTTTTTTTCAGGGGCATCCACTGAGTTTAATGAGTATAAGAATGTATTTGTGTATATGTTTGTGTATGATTAGGCTCAGTTTAATGTTGGTTTAAATCTGTCAATGAAATTTTTTTGAGTAATGAGTAGACATGAATCTTGATATAGGCATTCTTTTAAAGTCTCCCTTGCTGCATTCACTAAGATGTTTTGATATGTAAAATTTTCTATTTGCTAGTATTTTAATGTTTCTTTTATGTAAAGAGACTCTACTGTTCTGTGCTTGAGTAGAGTCAATGTATATCTTGTTGAATTTAGTGCATTTGATTATGTGGACTAAATTTTTTGAATTATAGCTTAAATTTATATTTATTATGAATGTTTATTTTGAGTTTTCGAAGGTATAGAATTTTCCTTCTATAATTATATGACATACTCCACATCTTTTATTTTTGCATTGTGAGATTCTATGCATTGTGTGTTCCCCAAATGTAGATGAGGTTAGTGTCCATTTTAAGTTTTTTGGTTATTTGCATTTAATGATTTTTGTTGTGTCAAGAATATCTTTAAGTTGATCTAGATTCTTTGATATTTCTGTGAATAGCTTTGGGTTGAGTTTTTTTTTGCACATTAAAACATATGCTAAAAGTTGTTCCTTGTTATGTTTTTGGAGGGGTTCATAGTCTTTTTAATGATATATTTTCAGCTAATTAAAATCCCTTATTTACTAGTGTAGTGGGATATCTGCATAAATATAATGAGGATTGTGGTAGTATATATAGATAAATAGATATTCTGTCAAATATATAAGATACATACATATGTGGGTGCCACTATACATTTATATGAACCTTGAAATAGGCCCATTTTGAACACATGCAAACTGAGGTATTAATATTTGCTTATACATATACACCAAATGATAAAAAAACACATATACCTAGAAAAAGTATCATTAGCAGATATTTATGCATATGTGCATGCTTAGAGACAAAACAGATTATGTCAACATAAATCATAGAATTTTCAAAATCTGCCATGTCCAAATCATTTACAGAGAAATGGGTTACTCGATTTACAAAGAGACAGGTGAATAATTGGAACTCTTCAAAACTTTCCCTTAACTCAGCTCCTCATCTGAATTATATTCATCTAGATTTACATCTGTTTTTTTTTTCTCCTTTATTTCTTATTTTTTCAACTACTAACTTTGGTAATATAAATTTTTGTCTTGAAAGCAGAAGAAAGTTCTTCCTGCCTATAAAAGTTGTCAAAAAAGCTTATCTCATCATAAAAATACTTTATTTTTTTTTTTTTTCAAAGGCCAATATTTCACTCTTTATTTTTCCATTTCTCAAAGAACTTATGTCACTGTCAGCATTTTTTAAAGATTTGAATTGAATGTATTATCTTCTTCTATGCATTTACTGTCATCAACCATCAAAAGCACTGACCAATTTATTCATTTCAGTTCAGCTTTTGTATCTGTGTGACCCTCCCGACGACTACATAAATATGCATGCATATGTATGTTTATATCTATGTACATATAAGCATCTATATACACATGTTCATACATACATACATACATATATAGATAGATATCAGATTCAGATATGTGCATTTATGTATTTGCAAACAAATATATTTAAATCTTTCTGACTTCATCTTAAGAAAAAAAGATGCCAATAATTCTGAAGTATGTGATTTGAAGTTCAGTAAATAGTTTGTGACAAAGTAAGTTTTAAAAATAAGCATTACTGAAAAAGCAGTGATATGAAAGAAAAATATATATATTGATTTGCATATTTACATTGATCAAAAAAGAGAGAAAAAAAAATCAAAGAGATGATATATTTTCCTTTATTTTTTTTTTTTTTTTACTTTTAGGTTCTCCCATATAAAAAAAAGTCAAATTTTATCTGTTACTTTTCCAGTCTACCAAAGCAGCTTAAAAGAAAATGCTATGACACTTCCTAAACTCTTTTTTTTATTTCTGGCATGGCTCATGGTTTCAGGCCATTTCTTTTGTAAAATAAGTTTAGTTGCTGGATATCTACTTCTTAAACAGTAACTCCCCTTACTCTAAAAGGGCTAGGGGCCAAGGTATGTTTTGATATCTGCTGCAGAAGCTGGTGAAACTAGCCATAACTATCATAGAAAAGTATTTGAGGCTAACATTAAAAAGGTGTCAGGGTTTAACATTCTGGGGAAGAAAATCAATATTGTCAAAGGGTTTTAAAGTTGTCATTGCTTAGCTTGACACAAACTTAGTTGTATAATTATCCAATGAGAATTAAATTTACTAATAACAGTCTGAAACATTATATGTAAGGTAACTATAATAAGTAAGTTTATTTTAGTTATAGTACAGAGCCAGGATGCCTAGTGCGAGTCAAACTAGAAATAGTCTGTTAGCTTCGCTCATTCACCATTATGAGGCATCCTTCAGATGTTTATCAAGCTTGGTTTTGTTGTAATCAAAATCTAAAAGTATGGAACCCCCAGTGAGAATTAAACTCAATAGTACTAGACTGCTAGTAAAGCTCATTAACAGTTAAACCAAATGAGGCACCTTACTAATATTTACTAGGCTTGACTTTGTCATGGCCAAAAACCAGAAATATGAGACTCCAAGTAAGAATTAAACAAACTAGATATACAATTAGTAGCATGAGTCAACCATTGAAAATTGAATTCATTTATAATTATTTACTTGTCTAGTTCTTGTACATTACTTGAATTGCCGATAATAATTTACTAATTTTAGCTTAGTTATATGGCACAGAGCTAGACACATGGAGCACTTACTGAGAATCAAACTCATTAATAATTGTCTGCTAGCCTAGTTCAATTATAAATTCCTCTATCCAAAATAAAGAAACATTTTCAATTCATTCATTTCTTTTTTAAATTCAGGAAATTATTCCCACACCTTAAGCTTGTCAACAGTTTATCTTTTTTCTTTATTTCTATAATTGCAAGTGTTAATACAACTTGTAAGAAAATAAAAATAGAAAACTAAATTGAATAATATATTCACATATTAGAGTCATTTAATGCATATTTGAATTTCTATGATTATTTGAAACTTTGAACTTCAAAGATTCATATAACACTTACCAATTATGAAAATGCAATCTCCATCTATTGCAGATTTGACCTTTCTTGTGCCCAGTTAGCAAAGCTTAAACACTGGCAGTATCCCATGCAGAGGGGTAACCCCCCCCCAAAAAAAAGAGTATCCTAGGTATGACATAAAACTGCAATTGACAGGCTCCAGTTCTGAAGATCTGGGGAGTGTGGAGTACCCCTTTATTACAAGTATTTCCAGGTCCACTCTGACTTGACAGGATTGTACCTATTAGGGTCCAATCTATGGGTCAAATAGATCTGTCTAAAAAATTATCATATTCAATTGTACCATGAGCAAAAAAATCCCACAAGATACAGCACCACAGAATATGAATGTACAATGAATATGATTCTCTAACCTTTTGGCATAAAAACCTGAGATGTATTGACATGCCATTAAAATCAATCAATCAATCAATGATTGACCTTTTCTCTCATTATCCTATTTACCAACCTTTTCTCTCATTATCGTCAATGAAAGATGATGCAATTGTAGAGGAGATTGAAATGTTTGGTAGTTGCCTCAATGCCAGTGCTGCAAATATGACCAAAGTTCCATCAGTGAAGCATTTTTAGAACTTAAAGGTATCAAGACACAAACCTTCCTCAAGTCTGGGACTTCTAAATTTATTGTTGTAAATAAATTTAGGAGTAAATGAAAATAGCCACATCTAAGATAAAAAAGAAACTTCAATGAATATGTTAATAATATTAAAAGATTTTTTCTTATTTGAACAATTCAAAAATGTAGTTATGTGCATATTACACAGCTTCTAATTATATTTTTTATTGGTTTATCATCATTGGTTGAGAACCAGGTATCCTGAGTTCAAATCCAAGATGAGGCTGTTTTCATTTCACATAGCACAAATACCCTTAGGAAAGTATGAATCTAACAATTCAATCTTAAAGTTATTGGGAAGTAATAGAGCAGACTGAACTCTTTAACTTTAGTATTGCAACTAGTCTAGGAGAAGGAAAATTCAGAATTCAAAATAATTGTAGACCTGGAAAGGGATGGGTTTCATCAGACCATTCCTACCCAAGCCAAACTACATGAGTAGCACCCGCCACAGCCAAACCAGGTTATGGGATAAAATTTTTAATTTCTTTTTAACTGATACAAGTGCAATATTACCATATAACTACATTCATATTTCATAAAAATGAAACACTTAGGAATATTTCACAATTCTAAAAATAAAACTCCACTGAATCATACATATATATATATATATATATATATATATATATATATATATATATATATTGTCATCCACAGACAGATCTGTTTCGTTCTATCAGAACTCATCAGTGTGGCTAGACACACTAGATTCCCGTAGCTGGGATCGAAACTCAGTTGACTCAAATGCCAATCCAAGACTCTACCCCTCATATATATATATATATGAATAGAAACATGCAAACCTATATATAAATATTTTGCAGGTTTAATTGATATAGGTGTGTGTATAAACATCTAAAATATTTTTCTTGAGTTTAATCTGTCAATTGAATTTTGGTTATTTGTACAAAGTATATATTTTTAAACCCATATTTCATGGGTTAAATTCATATAGGCATAATGATTTCTTTTTTCGAATATTGAAGGAGATCAATGACTTAGTTCAACCACACATTTTCTCAGCAATCTTTTTTTCCTCTTTGTTTAAAGGGAAAAGAAAATTGTAAAGAGCAAAACAAAAAAAACAAAAAAAAAGTTCCTTCCTGATTGTAAACTTAAGACAATATATCCAAACTTATTCATAACAATCACATAATTCAATGGATAAAAGCAAATATTAGCATCAAATTCAAATAGAAAAAAAAACACCACTTTAATATGTAAGAGTCAGGCCTCTTTGTTTTGTCAGTTCAAATCCTCATTGAAGCTGTTTGCATTTCCCTTTGTGCTAATGCCCTTGAGAAATACATGAATCTATCACTTCTCCTGCTAGCTATAGGCAAATAGCAGTACAAACTGGATTCTTGATGTACTTATGAAGATAAACTAATTTGTTTCAAATCTTAGATATTTTTATCTTAGCTTGATCAAAGATTTAAAAAAAAAATTTAAGACATTGATCAAGATAATATATCTAAACATTTTTTTCTATTTGAACAATTCAACATAATTCTATTTTTTCAAATGTGGGATGACCTGGTTTGACTAAATTTTTTCTGTGAAATCTTTTGCTCTTTCTTTGTTTAAAAGGAAAAGAAAGAAAAAAAAGTACATAGGAAAAAAAAGATGTTAAAGTGCAAAAGAAAACAAAAAGTCCCTTCTTGATTGTAAACTTGAGACTATATATCCAAACTTATTCATAGCAATCACAAAACTCAACTTAAACAACAGATAAAAGCAAATAGCTGAGACCAATTCAAATAGAAAGGAAACAGCACTTTATCTATGAGAGTCAGGCTTCTTTGTTTTGTCCATGCTATTCTATAAAGATGGCTTCCAAATAACCAAATGAAAAAATAAAAAAAAATATGTCACCTGAGTGAGTGTCAATAAAGTCATTGTCTCCACACACACACACACATCACAAAAACTCATTTGGTTCAAAACATATAAATAAAAAGACACGTCATTCATACAAAAATACCAAAGACAAAAATAACAAAACAATGTCCTATTAAGTGACAGTGGAGGTTGTCCCATGGAGGGTCATCAGTCGCAATTATTCTGGCCATATCTTCCCTGAGTGACCGTTTTGTGAGGTTGAATGCTTTGAGTGAAAGTTCTTCGTGGACAGGAAGCTTAAATGATATAATGTTCAATCGTAAAGACCACACCTTCTCCTGCAGAATGACTGCCCCCTCAGAGGGGAAAAAATGATGGACAGCATTTTATTGAAATATTCCTGCTTAGGGTTTGGATGTTGCTACATTTGATATATTTACTGTTTCTTATTGGTAAATTGAATACTTTCAAATATACTCATAAATTACAGTGACATGCAGAAATTATTTTTGGTTTGTATGTATATATATATATATATATATATATATGAGTGTGTGTGTATATATATGTGTGTATGAATGACACAAAATATGTACAGAATCATCATCAGATATAGTGTGTGTGTGTGTGTGTGTGTGTGTGTGTGTGTGTGTGTGTGTGTGTGTGTGTGTGTGTGTGTATGAATGTCATAAAATATGTTTATGCATATGTATGCAGAATTATCATAGGATATATATGCGTATGTGTATGAGTCTGTGAGGGGAAAAATATAACCTAAATTGCTTTTTGAAATATATACCAACACGTGTGTCAGTATGTGAGCATATTGTGTAACACACTAAATATTTCAGCTGATGACCAAAATGAATATATATATATATATATATATATATATATATATATATGAGTTTAATGTAGTGTGACAATTGTACATATCATATATATCAATATATCATATACATCCATGTGTGTGTGTGTGTGTGTGTGTGTGTGTGTGTGTGTGTGTGTGTGTGTGTGTGAGTTGTGGCTTTAATATAGGTGTGACTATATACATCTATAAACATTTAACTGCATCCACATATGAAAGAGTGTATATTTAATTATAATTTGTGTAGGTGGCTAAAGATATATATGCAGATAAGCACATTATATGTGCATGCTGGTATGATTTTAAGGTGTTATATTTATACATAACTACTTTATTTTCTTTTTAAAGATCTTTCTACTTAGGGTTAATCAGTAATTTTATATTGAGAAACCTGATTACTATCCAAATTTTAATCTGAAATTCTCATTTGTTGTCTAAAATAAGTTCCTATCTTTTTTCACAATTAGGCTACAAACTTATTGATGTAGTACCTATGTAGATAAATATTGCATTTCATATACTTACATTTACTTATATACATGTGTAAGAGAGTGTACAGTAAATGTTCAGACAAGTTTTAAAATGTGAATGATGGGCGAAGCTGGCCATGAAATAACCCAGAGATGAAAAAACAAATGAAATGAAAAAGTAAACACACACACACACACACACACACACACACACACACACACACATATATATATATTTCTAAAGAACACCCTTCGAGAAAGTAAAAATATATTAAAAAGAAAAACATATCCACAGAAGAAACAAGAAAACTATCAGAAGATAGCATGCTAAAGTGCAATTCATTTTAATTTCATCTTCTCGTGCCACTGAGGATACGTGCAACCTTATGTGGACATGAGACATTCTATAAAAGTGAAGGGCATAGATGAATTACACATTAGGGAAAAGTGTTTCCGACCTGGAGGAGAAGGACAAGGATGAGATCAGTGGATTGTGGGGAGTGAAGGGGATTGTGGGACAGAGTTGGGATGGAAAATAAGTGATGGAGGAAAAAGAAGGGGAAGAAAGCAGAAAAATCCAGATTTTTGCCTCCTGACATTTTACCAAAAGATCTCAAAGTGTAATTATTAACCCTCTTTATTCGTTGCTAAATAAAAGTATATATAAAAAAAAATTAAAATTGTAGACACAACCTCCCACCCAAGAAATAAAAAAGTAAACAAAAAAAATGACCAAATTTCAACAAAGCTCTTCATCTTTCTTTTTTTTTTTTAATCTTTCTTTTACTCTTGCCCCTTCTGAAGTCTTCAAAAGGAAAAAAAATTGTTTCAGGAATTTCACGAAAATCTTTCAGCTGAGTTCCAGTTCACAATTCCTACATATCTCCAGATTCCAGGTGATAAATATTTTCCCAAGTATAATCCGTCAATTGCATTAAGCTTGTCAGTTGGTACGAATAATGTGATTGCAGAAAACAGAAGCAGTAACCTGAGTTCAAATTCCAGGCTGTTTTGGTTCACTATGCACTAATGCATTTGCTAAAGGCATGAATCCATCTCTTCAACGGATAAAATAGTAAGGAAGACTGGACTCTCTTGTCTTGGTGGGGTACCAGTCTACGAAAAATAAACACTGAATTCAAAACAAAAGCAGAAATCCCCAAATTTTCAACTTTGTTCTTGTAATTCCTGCTTTGTTTGTTTGTTTGTTTGAGTCTTATGGCATATCAACCTTTGTAGGTTATTTAATGCCAAATACATTTTCATACAAATAAACATATCTATTTCAAACAATTCAGTTTAACATAACTACACAGTTTAATTGTCAAAAACATTTCTAATTCAAACAATTCAGTTTAGTATAAGTATAGTCTTTGTTAACAAATAGTTAAATGTCAAAACAGTTCTATTTCAAACAATTCAGTTTAGCATGCAAAAACAGTTCCATTTCAAACAATTCAGTACATAGTTTAAATATCAAAATAGTTCTATTTCAAGCAATTCAGTTTAGCATAAATACATAGTTTAGTTCTATTTCACTCATGGATAGGGCCCTATCAGATGCTACCACTCTGGCCCAGAGTGGACCTGGGAGCAATGGCAATGAAGGGGTACCCCACATTCCCCAAAGCTCCAGCATTACTGGAACTTCACCATCAGATTGTTTAGTGTCATATTCAGGACACTCATTGTGTGTGTGTGTGGGGGGGGGTCGTATCCCTCTGCAGAGAAGCAGTCAGTGTATTCTACAGTCCCAGCCAACTGGGTTAAGTGGAACGATAAAATTGTCACCCTAGAATAGATGACATGATTCCATTTCCACTTAATGAAAACCGGTTTTCTTTTTTTGTAACAGACCATCTACTAGTTGGCCAGTTGAGTACAAATCCCAAGAGCGATTGGAACCTTCTATCATGTCTGAAAGTGACACAATGTTCAACGAGCAAGATCGGAGATGCACCGCTGTACAACTCATGCTCTCTACCAATCCAAGTTATGACAACAGGACCATTGCCAGTACTCTCAAAATGGAAATTCGGATGATTCAACACTTGAGAGCACAGCTCAATGCATCGGACGACCCTTTGGAGGTAGTGGAGCGGAAGCCCAAGGCTGAGGACACCACCAGGAAGACCCGAACCAAGGAGTTCATCAAAAAGGTCTAGGCAATCATTGATGAAACTCCCCAGCGGCCTATTCAGCAGATTGCCAGAGATTTAGGCATCTCACACACAACTGTGAATGCATGTGTGAAGGAGGACTTGAAGTGTAGGTCCTACATACACAAGACAAGCCAGATCTTGACTGAGAAGACAAAGAACCTCAAGCTAATCAAGTTTGTCAGGTTGCTCAACAAACTGAAGCATCCCAAGAAACCAAACATGCTCTGGTTCTTTTCAGATGAAAATAACTTCTGCCAGGACCAGGTGCATAACAGCCAGAACCATCACTGGATTACCACGAATAACAGGGACGTGCCCAGGGTGATGAAAACAAAGTTTCCGGCTACGGTTATGGTCTTTGGTGTGGTTTCTAGTGAGGGCCACATTATGCCACCTCTCATCTTCGAAGTTGGCTTGAAAGTCAACATCAAAGTGTACCTGGATGTGCTGAAGAGTGTGGTGATCCCCTGGTGCAATCAGGTGCCCAGTGGCAGACCCTGGGTGTGGCAGCAGGATTCAGTGCCGGCCCACAAGTCCAAAGAGACCCAGGCTTGGCTTCAGAAGGAGTGCTACAACTTTGAACCCTTCTCTCACTGGCCCTCCCTCCTCCCCCGACCTGAACCCACTGGACTACTTTATTTGGTCATATGTCGAGAACATCACCAACATGACCTCCCACAACACCAAAGCCAGCCTGATCGCCGCCATCTGCCGAGTATTCACAGAGCTCCTGCCGGCACTTGTGGAAAAGGCATACTGACAGTTCCGGATCCATGTCGAGGCAGTGGTTGAGGCTGAAGGCAGCAACATTGAATAGATGTCAGCTCTACTACATAATCAAGTTACCTAAATTGATTTTTTCAATAAAAGTTTTAAAATAAAGCAATAGTGTTGTTTTCTTTAGGACGACAATTTTATCATTCCACCCTGTAATTCCTGCAATGACACTGGTTGTAAGTATTTTCCAAACAGGACCACCATAAGCAGGATGTGGCACAAGACCAATTTATAAGTGGAATAAAGCTGGTTTAATTCAGAGTTTTCCTTCTCCTAAACTGGTTGCCTATTCAAGAATAAAGAATCTAATCTCCATAACTATTTATCCATAGCTAAGAGAAGAATAGATGGATTGATGCCTTTTCTAAGGGTATTTGCTTGAAGTGAAATAAATAGCCTTGACCAGGGTTTGAACTCTGGTTGTTAATTCTATTTCCTTCAACAATAACCATTATATTAAGTATGTTTCCTATAACACTGTTAGTAAATTGTATTGGCCCTTACTTTTTTATAGAACAACATTTATGATGTAGAGAGGGGAGTCTTGATACATGTGAAAGTTCAGTTCTTCCCATACAATATTACCCAGGCCCGCCTCCCAGTCAGCTGCATGGATCACTAAACTCATAAGACTAATGAATACAACCAGTAATCAATGCTTCCCTGAAGTGTTGAAAAGCTTAAACTTAATGGTTAACAGCACAAAAACTCAGATTATATAATTAAGGAATGATTTTTTTTTTATATAAATCATTTTCTGTTAATTATATTTTATCATTCAGTTTGGTTGGCTTTGAACTATTCGTGTTAAGAGTTCAGGTGCATAGTCATTGGGTACAGTTTTACGCTCACGCGCAAAGGATATGACAATCACCATTGTCATAATAAACCCCAGACAGGAAATGAGACTGGAGTGTGGATGACGTCATGCCCGGAAGAGATGGTCCTGAGAATTTGAGGATTTTGAAAAAGAGTCAGTTGAGAGTTGAGATTGGACCATGGAGTCGAGTAGTTGGGGATTCGGCCACTGAGTCGAAGAGTTGAGTTTTTCGGATCTCTACCAGCAGGGATAAATTGAAATCTTAAACACCATGAGATGTGCCGAACGTTGAGGGTGGGGCTTAGCATTATGAAAGACTTTTAAGAATTGTGTCTCTCTCCTCATGTCGAAGAACCAAAGTCAGAAATTAATAAACCATTAGTACCTGAAACAACAGAGTCCCACCTGTATTTGAATATGTATTTTTAGTACCATTGTTATGATGAGATCATTATGTAATATACAACATTAGCAAAGTAAGTTTAAATCCAAGCTCTAGTGAAATGGCATGAATCTAATTCTCCCTGAATTCTTTTCTATTATACAATATATTGATAAAATATCTCCATTGAAATAGCATGATAGTTGAAAAAAAAAAATGGTCAGTAGATAAGCTCTTAGACAAAGTATTTACTCATAAGCTTGCTTGCCTACAGAAAGGAAGACTGGATTTTTCAGCCTTGGTGCAGTAACTGGGCTAGGAGAAGGAGAACTTGAACCAACTGCACTTTTAAAAATTAATCTTATGTTGCAACCTTCCAATGGCAGAGGAGTGGGGTAAATGCATACCTTACCAGCCAAGAGAATATAAGCAAAAGGCTGTTTTTCTCGTGATGAACCTTGACATAGACCAATAAGATTTTATACTTTTTTTCGTGACACATACAGGTGACTGCTAAAACAATATGGATCTCTAGGATAAGAGTCGTAATTTATGAAGCTTTTTGTTTTGATGTGGCACAAGGCAGAATGAATGGGGCATCCAATGAGACTTGAACTCACTTATGAAGGTTTGCTAATTTAGCTCGCTAACAATTACACCACCTGAGGTGCCCCTCTAAGATAAGTATATTGGCTTGTAAAAAGAATTCACAATTTATGAGGCGTCAAGGTGGTGTTTTAACTTTCCTCCTGCCAAGTTTCCTAATTAACAACAAATTTGTACTTCATTAACTAAGAATAACACCTACCAGTAAGAAATGTGGAGAACTATAGCCACAATTAACACCATGTGCGAAATAGGCATATAATGTTCATAACAATAGAACATATAAAGAACATAGGAATCTCGAAATTTGAAAACACGTAACGACTTCTTATTCAGGTACGAAACCTTTTTATTAACTTTGAGTTAAAGGTTTTGACATAAGGAGGAGAGACACAATCTTACTATGCTGTCTTATTCATCTGGCCCCCATCTCGTGCGGCGCCCATAGGGCGCAAATTTGCCTGCTTCGGCGAGCTCGCAAAAGTCGAACCTCCTCGTTTGGTGTCTAGTTTCCAACTCTCTAACTTTCTTCATATTTTTCACAAACCTCAGCGCGCTTCCGGTGCGTGACATCATTTGCACTCCGTCACCCGTTTCGTCTCGGACTATTGTGACATCTCTGAGTGACACGTCCCCCACCCACCCGCGCGTTAACACCTACATCAAGTTTGCACCTAACTAACCCATGTACTGAGCCGAAAGGTTCTCAGCCTAACTAAACCCAAAGGCATGAAACGAAATCCCTCGGCCATTACGTTACAGTAGTACTTATATGTTCTTCTTTGTAAATAAATTTTTATTTGGCTATATTTACACAACTGTCATTTTATTGGTATAAAAATGGGATTTCAATCAGTGTATAATAATACTCAAGAGAAAGAGTGACAGCAAATATGATAAGCCAGAAGACATGCTTAGTATAAAAGTCAACATCATAGAAAACAGAATTGGCAACCTGAGTTCAAATCCTGGTCATGGTTGTTTACATTTCTCTTTGTGCTAATACCCTTGGGAAATGCATGAATCTATCACTTTTTCCCCTATCTATGGGTAAATAGTTGGGAAGATTGGGTTCTTTAGCTTTAGTTAACTAACCAGTCTGGAAAGAAAACTCTGTATTCAAACCGGCTTTACTCTGTTTAAAAACTGACCTCGAGTCACATCCTGCCCATGGTAGAGGGGTTGGGTAAATACATACACATATTTGAAAACATCTCATAAAAGGACCACAGTCTAATGTTGTAGATGGGTATGTAGCAGAAGAGTGTATAAATGATTGAATAAAACACCAATCCAAAAGTTTCTTTAAATTGAAAAGTTTAAACAACATAAGTTAAAAAGTCTTTTCTTGTAAGAAAAGATAATAATAGTTCAAGTGTAAATATTCTCCAATATTCACATTACAAGAAAGAAAAATTCATGCATGAAATGTAGCAATTTGCATTGTCTAATATATTTCGTGGGTGTAAAAGATCTTTGTGTGAGTATGTCGCTATGTAAGAGAGAAAGTATATTTATACGTACAAATCTAAAGGGATGCAGGTAGAATATTTCATCAGCAGAGGAAGACTATAATGATTGTTTGAATATTTATATAAACAAAACATCTTCATTCAATTTAAAATAATCAAGCAATGATGAAATAAAATGTATACTTGAAGGAACAGAATGTTAGATTTTCACTCAAAAGAAATAAAGTTGAAAGTTTTGTGTAGATTTACAAAATAGATCCATAATTCTACTGAAGATTTATCTTTTTCACAACTATCAGATTGAAGTAGGCCAAAAATTAGACAAAAAAAGTTGATGATTTTATCTATGATCCTAATTTGTTAAAAAAATGTATTTTTAACAATTTGGGAGGGAAAAGATTTGTTAAATTATTTTGGGCTTCGATCCTTCAAATTTTATGCAGCAAGTCAAATATTGTCATTACTCCCAGGTCCACTCTGATCCAGTGTTGTAAAACCAGTTGGAGTCCTAATTTTGAGTCAAATAGAACTGTATTTAAAAATCATTCGTTTTTAATTGGATCATGTTAAAAACAACAAATAAAAAAAACTAGAAGAAACAATTACACAAAGACCGTACAATGAATGTGATTCTCTAACCTCTTGGCATAAAAATAACTCTCGACAACTGCTACATATTTACATATTTATTTACAGAATTTGAATGCTGTAGAGTTTGATGATAAATAAAACCTAATAATATCTATTTTGACTGGAATGTTTCACAAGAAATAAGATCCTGGTATATTTTGATTCGAAGAAAATCAATCTTTTATCAAACAATTGGTAGGGTTGTACATATTTATAAGCAATACTGATTATAAATGTATATAATTAGTTATGGAAGATGAACAGAAACTACATTTTAGTCTTGAATAAAAAGATGAGTAAAGACAATTTCTATCAAAATTAGACAAAAATAAACTCACCCTCTTTTTGCTACGGTGATTCATTCTTCTGTTCCTGCCATATAAAAGTAGATCTGATAATTAGAATTATCAACAAGAAATAAGCAATTGTCCTAAAAAATTATTTTAACCAAAAAGGGAATATCTTGGAAAAGAAAAACTATATTATAATCACTGAAGATAATTTATTTTATTTTATTTTCCCTTCAGACGCCATTATTCTAAATTCTTAAATCAAGCCATATTGTACTTGCCATGACAGGCCAAGAATGAAATAAAACATCAGATTTGCTTATTTGAAAATAAATAAAAAAACATTAAAACAAAATCTTAAGAAAAACAATTGCTTTCGTTTTTCCCTCTTTCTCTCAAAGACACCTGATAGTTCAGTTAAAATAAACAGCTACTGATATATCACTTTCTAAATCTAAAAAAATAAAACTAACAGTAGCCATGTCAAACAAAATAAAAAAAGAAAAAGATCTAATTCACAAAATTCACGCAATGATTTATGTTTGTTATTTTGTACAGATATTTGTTTTATTTCTATAACCTTTGGTCACTGTGTTAGGAGTGGGTTTATTCTAGTTGGGGTGGGGAGTTCATTCATTTTTTTTTTCAATCTTGTTTTTTAATATTTATCATCAGCTGAACAAGTACATGACATTATTAAACCAATTGGAACAAATTTTTTGGTTTAAAAATAGTAAAAAATTGGTTCAATAAAATATAGTGATTTTTCAATCTTTCTAAAAAAACAAATATGTCATTTTCTTAAAATCATATAGATTTTTTCTAATTTTAATTATCCTGCTTATTTAAAATTCTTACTGGAATCAAATTTAAAAAAAGTATTTGATAGTATATATATATATATATATATATATATATATATATATATATATATATATATATATATATGATTTTTCCCCAATATTTTTCCTGACTTTTAAAATAATTCTTCTTTAGTTTATATGATTCCATTTTGATCATCTTTAGTTTTAAAAATATTTTTAATCATTTGATTTCTGTCATGTTTTTCTTTTGTATATATTCAACTTTTTATCTACATTTAATTTTATTTTCTTCTAAAAATTTTTTATAGTTTAGCAATATTATTATATATGTGTGTGTGGGGGGGGTGTACATGCAACAATCACTCTATGGTAAATTTTTACCCTATAACCAATCGGATTTTAGTGAAAACTAAAATCAGATTCTACTTTTTTTTGGCAAATACATGTAAACAGCCTAAAAAATATCCACAAAGAAGAAATTTTGAAAAAAAGCAAAATTTTAGAATTTAGAGTGGGGATCACTTCGTTATATACTTTTAACGTGAAATGATCACCCACTTCCGAACCAGCAAGCATTACGGACGACCAGACATAGCGGTAAAGGGACGTGTAACCAGATTAGTAGGAAAATAAATTGGCCAAAGTTAGTGCCCCCACCACACAATATGTCTTCTTTACTTCTTTTTTTTCTGCTGAAACGTGGGCGCTTTTTTTATTTTAAGTTTTTCATCACTTAAAAAAAAACCCTACCAATTTTTTTATTTAACACACTATTTTTATTTTATTGCAAAAAAAATTCCCGCCTCCAAATAAGCTTAGTTAACACCTCAACCCTCTCCATCTGATTTCCCAACAAAATATGGGAAAAAAAAATTGGTTACACGTCCCTTACCGCTATCTCTGATAATCAGTAATGCTTGCTGGTCCGGAAGTGGGTGATCATTTTACGTTAAAATTATATAACGAAGTGATCCCCACACTAAATTCTAAAATATTATTGTTCTTTTTTCAAAATTTCTTCTTTGCAGATATTTTTCCTGGTTGTTTACATGTACTCGCCAAAAAAAAGTAGAATCTGATTTTTAGTTTTTGCTAAAATAGGATGGGTTACCCACTTTAGATATGCGGGAGTGTTAGAATATTCTGGGCCCAGCAAAGAAAGAAATTCTCAAGAGATATGAAATTTATATACTATTCCATATATATTTACCTTGATTCAACACACCTGGCTCATCATTTTTCAATTATCTTTAATCCTTTCAAAATATCAAATAAAATTAACAAAGAAAAGAAATTGTTTCTTCCTTGGTTGGACAGCAAGTATTTGTTTTATCATTATTAGAGTCCTTGCAAATTTTTCACACCAACCCTAAGTGGCATTTTTTCAGCGGAGACTGAGTGGCAGAAAATCTGTTCATGACTCTAGGACTTTATTCTAACACATCATTCAAAAAGTCTCAGGCCTTGCTAATAAAACAACTTTTTGGCAAAATTCGACTTTATTCATCAACAAAGTCTCCTTCTAGAGTGATATACTGATTCCAACACTTCTCTAACAATTCAATGCCTTTTTTGTAGAACGGTTTGTCTTTGGCCTCAAAATACGCCTCAGTTTCCGATATCACTTCATTTGAGCCAAATATCTTTGCTTAGAACATTCTTTTGAGGTTTACAAACAGCCAGTAGTCACTGAGGGCCAGATCTGGAGAATGGGGTAGGTGCAGAAGCAATTTGAAGTGCAATTCGTATAGTTTTGCCATCGTTTCGATCGACTTATGACACGGTACATTGTCTTGGTGAAAGAGCACTTTTTTCTTCATTTGTAGCTGTTTTTTGGCTATTTCTTCCTCCAAACACACCAATAATGCTATATAACATTCACTATTGATGGTTCTTCCTTTTTCAAGGTAATCAATGAACAAAATACGTTGCGCATCCCAAAATACAGAGGCCAAAACCTGCCTGCTGATGTTGGCGTCTTTGGTCCCTTTGGATGACTTTTACCTACTGCTGTCCACTCAGCTGACTGTCTATTTGACTCCGGAGTAAAGCAGTGGTTCCATGTTTCCTCCATTGTCACATATTTATGCAAAAACTCCTTTTGGTTGCATTAAAAGTTGCAAACAACACTCTGAATCGTCGACGCGTTGTTGTTTTTGATAGACTGTAAGCAAAAGCGCGATCCACTTTGAACACAGCTTTCTCATTGAAAAATGTTTATGCAAAATGGAGAATACACTGCCTTCTGATATCTTCAACCCTTCTGCTATCTCATGCAACCTCAATTTACGATCAGCCAAAACGAGTTTGTGGAATTTGTTTTGTTTTGTTTTTTTTGTTTGTTGTTTGGTGTTTTCCGGAACAACTGCCGAATTTGGGTAACCTGAGAGTTCAATATCATTTGTGTTAATATGATCGCATTTAAAGCATACCACCTCCTTACCATTGTTTCCGATGGAGCAGAGTCCGAATAACACTTATCAAGCCATTTCTTTGCCTGAACGGTAATTTTTCCCATCAGAAAGCAATGGTTTATCAACACACGAAATTCAGATTTTTTCATTTGTTTTGAAAATTTGCAACAGGAGCTTCGTTTAAATAACTGTAATTTGTTAACTAATCATCCGATTGGGCTCAACTTTTGACACGTGCTATTTGAAGGTTAGTATTTAATAAAAATCATATGGATTTTTTTATAAGTGGCACCATCTATATGTCAGGCCCGGGACTTATTGAGGGATGTGTTAGCTGATTCAAGCAATGCTAAGGCCTGGAACTTGATCTCCACATCCTCCAGTCATTTTTCCAGGCTTCCAGGAACTGTTCCAAGGATATTGACAACAATTAGACCTACCACCATGTTCCATTACTTTTTCAACATTCTTGCAATAATAATTACCATTGGAGACAAAGCCTCCTCTCTTCATTATCTTTAAAGACCACAGCAACGCAATAGAAAGGATGATGATTCTTCTTTTTCTTTAGCTTGTTCTGGTGAGTATTGTTGGTGATTGAATAACAGTAAGTATCCACAATTTGTTCTCAACCTTCTAAGTACTCTTGTAGACCTACGTAAATGTGTACTGTAGAGATATTCTTTTTCTTTTTCACATTACATATATATATATATAAACTAAAATTCTTTTTATATATATATATATATATATATGAGAATTTTATTATATATATATATATATATATATATATCACTATTATTCTCATTATATATATATATATATATATATATATATAGTCTGAATCACAGTCTAACGCAAAGTTGGACGGGTTTCGATCCCGGCTCCGAGCGTCCTGCGTGTCTAGCCACACTGAAGACCTCTTCGAAAGAATTGAGCACTCTGGTAGCCGATAGGGTATAAAAAAATGTAAACAAAGGCTGCTGCTGTTTCTAAAAATAAAAATACCTTAAAATTCCCTTAGCCAACATGGTCCGCTTGGTGGATGAGTGGTCTGAATCACAGTCTAACGTAAAGTTGGACGGGTTTCGATCCCGGCTCCGAGCGTCCTGCGTGTCTAGCCACACTGAAGAGTTCTGATAGAACGAAACAGTCTGTCTGTGAATGACTATATATATATATATATATATAAATATATATGTATATACATATAGTCATCCACAGAGTGTTTCGTTGTATCACAACTCTTCATTATGGCTAGACCCGTGAGATGCTTCAAGCTGGGATTGAAACCTTGCTAACTTTACATCGATTGGATATCCTATCCCAGAGCCATCAACATTCCCAACATAAGTGAAGGAATTTTTTACATATAACTTTTTACATTATGTTATCAGCTACCTGAAGTGCTCAATTTCCTGAAAAGAGCTATTGCATTTCAGTGTATGTGGCAGCCAGCAAATTTCCCCACTAGAGAGCTCAACCCACAGGGAAGAGCATATATATTGTCAAGCACAGACTGTTTTGTTGTATCACAAATCTTATATATATATATATATATATATATATATATATATATATATATATATATATATATATATATATATAAAAGATGATCCTTACTTGATTAGTGCTGTAAAACTCGGAGTTGTAAGGTTATGATATATTTTTAATATTGTTATATTAGCTCTATATGTTTTGTGCATTAGGCTCAACTTTATAACTTACTACCATTTTAGTTTTTAACTATGTATAAAAGTGACTAAAATCAAAAATATGAAAGAAAATACTAATCAAAATTAATAACAACAATGACTGAAATATACTTGTTTTGATTTTCAAATTATTTATTTTAAATCATATTGTTAGTTAGAGTTTTTTCTTTAAATATTTTCAATCGTTTGTATTTTTCCACATTTATTTTCAATTTTTATAAGAATCTTTTTTTATTTTGCCCCAATTTATTGTTTTTTTCTCTTTTATTTTATCAGTATTTTTTTCAGTCTCTTTTTATCTAGTTTTGGCAATTTTGCATTATACTTTTAAGTATGGGGCCTTTTATTTAAATGCCATTAAAGTTCACTCAGGGGAAAAGCAGGCACATGTGCAACCAACAAAACTCACAGTCATAGAGCAGGTCAGGTGAAAGAGGAGTTAAAGCTCTGGGAGTATTAATTACCTTTCTGGCAATAATCTCGTTATAGCCTCATTGTACATTTGTAACAAAGACATTAATTGCTTGCTGATGTCTTTATAGTCAGTTTTATAAAATGTTATCTTCTGTGTCATCCCCTTGTTTTTACCTTAAAGCATCTTGGTTTTCACTTGTAGTTTTTTTTTGTTTGTTTGTATTTTTTAATGTATGATTTTGTTATTTGTATTTTGACCCAGGAGAATAAGACTTTTCATAGAATGTTTGTATTTCCATGGAGGTTTCTGTAATTGACAGTATAGCATAAGTGACAAATCATTCTTTTCTTTTTTCCTTTTTTTTCCTTTTTACAGTAATTTCTTTCTGATATTTTAAAACGTTTTATTCTATAAAGGTCTTTATTTTTATTTCCTTTTTATTTAAAAAAAAAATTTTTTCTTTCTTTTTTTTTCTCTCTCTTTTATTTATTTATTTTTTTAAAAAGATTTGGCCTTTATTTTATTTCTTCAACTGTATTTTATTTACAATGGCTGACGTCTTCTGGAACTGAATTTTAAAATGAACAGCTCCAGTTGTTCAAATTGTGCATTTCCACAGCAATTATTTCTTAAAGGGATCCTCTACAATATTTTCAAGCCTTGGGTTATGAAAGCGATTGAAGAGTTCCAGCTAGGGAAAGGAACTAAAACAGTTTAGCTAGAAGCTATGAAGAATACATCTCTTTAAGAGCATTTTTATTTTATTTTTTACAGGCTTTCTAAAGTACTTGAGTGAAGTTATTCCACTTAAAATATTAGCATTAATTTCAGGAGGCTACACGATATTGCATCACCATGTAAAAGCTGATTAGTGAGGCCAGTATGCTGAAGGTTTTGATACTCTCAAAATCAGTTTTCTCATATCTGCTGTTGTACAATTTTTGCTTGATAACACATGGATTGTCTTGTTTCATTTAACAGCATATCAACTACTTTTGGGTTATTTAAAGCTGAAATTTGATTCATTTGTAATCGTTTTATCACAATCATAGCTATTTATATTTTCAATGTTCCATTGCAACCATTATTCTAATCTCAGTTTTTTTTACTTGACTATGATGATGATAATAATAATAATAATAATATGGCATCAAATATTCCTATCTAATAACCGGCTCATTGGCCTCATGGGTAGAGTGTTTGCCAATGGTCCAGGAGACCTGGGTTCAATCCCAGGTTGCATCATACCAAAGACTTTAAAAATGGTACTTGATACCTCCTTGCTTAACACTCAGCAATATAAGGTACGTATCAAGGGTAAAGCGGAGCAATCCAGGGAAAGGGATTGCACCCTTCCCTACACTACAGTGTAGTAGTTATCAAAAAGGGAGCCTTCTGGTCGCCCTTGACTAAGGTTGCCAAGTTTACTTACTTATATGGTTATAAGTAACTACTCAATATCAGTTGAATAAATCATTTGCTTGCACACAGTTTTATGGATTAAGTATTCCTGTTGAATATTACCTATTTTCAAACGGATCTATTTGGCCCCTAAATGGGACCCTAAAAAGTATTACCAGTCCTGATAAGAATTGATCCCAGAGTAATAGCAATAAAAGTGTGACTTCACACTTGCCACATTAGGTTAGGTTATTTGGTTAAATGGCATATCAACCCTTGATCATTATTTAATGCCAAATTCTATTTATTCAAATTTATATATGATTATTAAGTGAATACTTTGTAGGTAATTTTATTTTTAACTGAATTAGAGCCCATTTGTTTGAAGACAGTGAAATGGTTTGGTTTAATTTCTTTGTTTATTATTGGCATATCAACTTTCATTATAATGCTAAAGCAGTGATACTATTTAACCCATATCTGGGGGGATAATAAGGGGGTTCATACCTTTCCTTAAGGTCTTAGTCTGAGAGTAAAAGTTGATTAGTTTCAAGTATTGCTTTCTAACTCTGATACTTGTATTTTCACACAGTTAAATGGTTTCAAGTAATGCTATTTATCAAGTATTCCTATATAATTTAATACTAACCATTTTTTTGCACCCTGTTAAATTGTTTCAAGTAATGATATTTAACACTAATAATTCTATATGATATTTATCCAAATCCCTAGTAAAAAACTGAATAGTTCTACATGATTTATAAATGGCACATTTTTAAGTAGTACCACTTCAGGTCTGAGTGGACTTAAGAGTAATGGTAGTGAAGACTTATTCCACATTTCCCAAACTCCAAAACTAATCTTGAAGTTTGGGAAATATAGAATAAATCTTCTTTCATATGCAATACGTTAGTTGAAAATAAAGTTCCCAACAAACTATTCACTTAAAAATCATATACGAGGAGCCTTCAATAAGTTTCCAGACTTTTTTGTGTAGGCATTTAAAATTGTTGTAGACTCTTGAAAATTCACTATGTTATTGCTATACATCTTATGAGATGACTGACCAACTCTTATGATTTCAGGTTCAAATGAACAGCTACAGCTGGAATTGGAATACACCCTACTAAAGCCTGATTGTCCCAGCTGCTGAATTTCAATGTGAGGGAAGATGAGGGATGTGGGAGGAGTAAGGAAGTCAATAGACCACAGTTGATTGGCCAAAGGGTTAGGGTTAGGGTTAGGGTTACTATGTTGAGGTTTTAAGGGAGTTCAGCAAGAGATTCCATCGGAAGAGGCCAGCACTCTTCAAATCGGGTCAGTGGCATTTCCACCAGGACAATGCACCAGTCCACAACTCCATCCTTATCACAGACTATATGACCAAGATAGACATCAAGATAGTTAGTCACCCTCCCTATAGTCCAGACCTTGCTCCCTGTGACTTTTGGTTATTCTCTAAGCTCAGAGGCTGTCGTTATGAGACAATTGAGGAGATGAAAGAGGCTGTGATGAAGGTCATTGACACACTCACACAAGAGGACTTCCATGGGGGCCTTCCAGAAGTTGTTGGAATGGTACAACAAATGCATTGCAGCCGGAGGAGATTACTTCGAAGGGGATTAGAGTTTCATGTGTGTACTATCAATAAAAGTGCCCATAAAAAGTCTGGAAACATATTTAATGATCCTCATATAATATAAATATGCATGAATAGGATTTGGCATTAAATAACCATAAAGGGTTGATATGCCATTAAGCCAAATAACTACCCTAACCTAACAATTGTGAAGTCACCCTTTCATTGCTATTACTCTCGGATCAGTTCTTATCAGGACTGGTAATACTTTTTAGGGTTCCATTCAGGGATCAAATAGATCTGTTTGAAAATAGGTAATACAAAGAATAGCTTTAGCATTAAATAACCAATGAAGGTTGATATGCCATTAAACAAAGAAACCAAACCATTATTATATACAACAGCTGTGTGGTCAGATGTCCTGCAAAATGATCTGCAGTGTTGACAAGGCCATCAAATACTCTAATGGTATCTCCTCCAGAGGAATAAGGCTTACCTCTTCAAAAGTGGGGTGTCCGGGCTTGGACACTAAATTTCATCAAGTGGTGAGTTTCGAGATCTGGGGAGTGTTATCAGATGCCGTTCAATTTTATACCCACAGGATAAAAATGTCATTTATCAGCTATGATTTCAAAGTGAAACTTAAATACTTCCTACAACCAAATACAAGACAAAAACATAGAACTGATTCTGTTTGAATTTATTAAATGAAGCTATGGGGTTTCAAAGATAATTTATGATATTGTTTGCTATTTGACTCCATTCTGGGTTATTCTATTCTCACTCAACATTATCTTGCTGATTTAACTTCTTGGATATGAAGGCTGTATATGAAAGAAGATAATAAAAGATAGGAGATGAAGATATCTTTTATATTTTGCCTTTATTTCTGAGTTCAACAACTATTGAGTGGGTGAAGAAATTCTTCCTGAATACAAACGAAATGGTTGAATCTCTCAGTCAAAATGTTAAAATATGTTAGTCATTCTTGGGTATATATGTCCAAATTTAGTATTTAAAGCATTAACAATGTGTTAAACCCTTTTTGGGAGATATGTGTAAATCCGGTATTTTCAGTTGTAGTCATTAAGTCTGATTTACATCCAGGATAAGATACTAAACAGCATCTCATTACTCCCAGGTCCACTCTGACTCAGAGTGGGAGTACCTGTTTGGGTCTCATCAATGAGTGAAATAGATCTGTTTGAAAATTATTTCTATCAGAAATACTTGATAACTGTATGTAAAATTCATATTAAGAATGGTTACTTGAATATACATTTGTTTTCTGAGGATTATAATAAGCTACTTGAAATCATATAATTGTTTTCAATCAACAAACATAAGCAAGATTCCAACATATTATCACGAAAGAAAAAAAAATATCCTGTTACCAACTGCTTGTAACTGTTTATTTAGGAATTTTATGATTTTTCCTGCATCATGTTGGAATAAGATAAAAATATCATATAACTAAAATAACTAGAAAATTCCTATTATTATTAAACAGGAATAATTTCTTGAAACCCTGTAGATCCTTGCAAATTATCAATATTATGTAGGAATACTTAAAAACTTTTTTTTTTAGATATCAAGGCCCACACTCGAAATAACAATTTTTCAGAGCCAAAAGGTTTGGTTTCTTTGTTTAATGGCATATCAACTCTTTTTAGGTTATTTAATGCCAAAGCCATTCTCCTAGAAGAACAGTAGTGGTACTATTTAACCCATAGCTGGGAGGATAAGGGGGTTCATACCCTTCCCAAGGGTATTTGCCCGAAAGTAAACGTAATAGCGCAACTGGAGTACGAACTCGCGTACTACGATTCTGCAGTCAATCGCTTTAACCATTACACCACGAGGACCCCCCACCTTCAGAGCCAAAAATTATTTTATTTTAGGAAGCAACTCAAAAAAACAAAGCTAACATCTAATCACTAGATCTGAGAATACACTTGCAACTTTTAACCAGAGATATCTCATTTATTAAAAAGATTTTTGTTGAATACTAACAATGGAAAAACAGCTGTTTTACTTTGTTTGCACTGAAAGACATGGGTTTTGGTTAGGTTAGGTTTCTTTGTTTAATGGCATATCAACCTTTGTAGGTTATTTAATGCCAAAGCCATTCTCCTAGAAGAACAGTGGTGGTATTATTTAACCCATAGCTGGGGGGATAAGGGGGGTTCATACCTTTCCCAAGGGTATTTGTCCGAAAGTGAACATAATAGCGTGACTGGAGTTCGAACTCGCTAACTACAATTTCGCAGTCCATCGCTTTAACCATTACACCACGAGGACACCCCCAAAGACATTGGTCTACAGTAGAGATTTAATATAGTTGAATAAAGGTTGAATCTTTTCAATATAAGGCCTAACATTCAAGATTTCTCAGAACAATGTTATATCCATTAGAGATGATTTCCCAGATTATGACATAGATGTTTGCTTGGGTAGATGATGCTATCCTCCTCGCTCTGACTTCCTTTTTGTTACATACATTGTCATAGAGATAGAAATGTGTCGATTGGAAACCTTATTAATGAGCTTACTGCATTGTGGCTGATCATTTGGAAGAATTTGATAGGTCTGGACCTTATACAAGTCAATGAAGTAACCTGGACCTTGTACCTGTGTTAGAGTTTTTTTTTCAGGTGGAAGGAACAAGTTAAAGAGAAACATGCTAAACTTATACAGGGTCAGTAAAAAAGAAAATCAATATTTAGTAAATTGAAACAAGAAATAAGATTATCAAAATATAAAAGAAAATCTTAGCAAAATTACAATAAACTATTTTAAATAATTTTGATAATGTAAGAAATGATTATAAAAAATTTATCAAATGATGAATAGTCACTTATTATTAATTTATGACCGGTGTTTCTTTCATCCATATCAACACACACAAGACGGAATATATGTGCTTTAATCAAAGAGGCAACATCTCCACACAAAACGGTAGTTCTCTGAAACTTGTGAACAAGTTCACCTCCCAAGGAAGCAGTGTCTCATCAACTGAGACTGATATCAACATGCGACTAGCAAAGGCATGAACCACTATCAATAGGCTATCGGTCATATGGAAGTCAGACCTGACCAATAAAATGAAATGCAGTTTTTTTCAAGCAGCGGTCATGTCGATACTGCTGTATCAATGTACTACATGGATGCTAACTAAACGTATGGAGAAAAAGCTTGACGGCAACTACACAAGAATGCTGTGAGCAATACTGAACAAGTCCTGGAGGCAGCATCCCACAAAGCAGCACCTGTAGGGCCACTTACTACCCATCATGAATAACTATCCAAGTTAGACGAACCAGATATATTGGACAAGTGATGTACTCCTGTGGACCCCTTCATAAGTGATGTACTCCTGTGGACCCCTTCACATGGACAAGCAAAGGTAGGACAACCAGCTAGGACCTACATACAACAGTTCTGTGCTAATACAGGATGTAGTCTTGAACACCTAGCAGAAGCGATGGACTATAGAGAAGGGTGGCAAGAGAGGGTCAGGGAGATCCATGCTGATGGCACGACATCATGATGATGATGTTTCTTTCACCTTATTTCTGATTTGGTTTAATGGCAATTCAACCCTTGATGGTTAATTCATACCAATCCTGTTTATACATATATAAATGATATATTATCTTTAAGTGAATGATTTGTAGAGAACATTATCTTTAAACAAGTTAGAGCTCATTTGTTTGCACTCAGTTTTAGTTTCATATATAGTAAATGATTAAATAGTTCTATTTGACTCATAAATGAAACCCTAACAGGTACTACTATTTCAGGTCAGAGTCGACCCGGGAGTAATGGCAATAAAGAGGTATTCTACATTCCCCAAAGCTTCAGGACTGGAGCCTCAGTGTCAGATGGTTTTGTGTCATACTTAGGATTCTCAAAAGAGATACAATAAGTGTATTCAAGCTGACAGATTTAATGCCAAATCTTCTTTATACATATATAACAAATATATATATGATTCAGTTTGGTTTAGTTGTATGGCATATCAACCATTGCAGGTTATTTAATACCAAATCCATTTTTATGCATGTATATTAAATATGTGATTTTTAACACATTTTGTAGATAACATTTTTATCTGCTACTTTTTATTGCAACTTTCAGACCATCATTCTATAGACTAAGTAATATAGAAAGAAATAAACAAATACCTCAAACAAGATTTAAACTCACATTCTTTTTCTTCAGGAGTTAAAAAGATCCGTTTGAAAATTATTTGTATTTAATAGGAATACTTAATACCATATATGCATGCTTAGGATAATGGTTATTACCAAAGGATATGGAACTAACGAGCAGAGTTCACATCCTGGATAAGGCTATATTAGGAAGAGCATGAATCAATTCCTTCTCTTCTAGTTATAGGTAAATAGTAGGGCAGACTAGTTTATTTAGCCTTTTTTAGGCAACAAGGAAAACTGAATGCAAACCAGCTTTAATCCACTTAAAAACTGGCCTTGTGTCACATCCTGCTATGGTGGAAAAGTTAGGTAAATACTTACTTGATACCAATATAACTTATAAAAATCATTTCTATAAAATCCCTTGAAGATGTTATTGTTTACAAAGTCTTATTATTGCCAAGTCAGATGGGGCCAAAGAATACACTGACTGCATCTCTGCAGAAGGATAAGACTTCCCCAACGAGTGTTCTTGATATAACATTAAACAATGTAATGGCGAAGTCCCAGTAATGCTGGAGATTTGGGGAATGCTGAGTACCGCTTTATTGCCATCGCTCCCAGGTCATCTCTGCCCATAGTGGAAGCACATGATAGGGTCCTATCTATGGGTCAAATAGAACTAAACTATGTACTTATGCTAAACTAAATTGTTTAAAATAGAACTGTCTATATGTATAATAATGGATTTGGCATTATATAACCTGCAATGGTTGATGTGCCATCAAACCAAAGAAAGGCTTATCATTATTTGTGTTAAGAATAATTACTTGGAACCATAATTGATTATTTAGGATCATTATTATAATCTACCTGAACCCAAATAATTGCTTGCAAATTATTGGTGTTAGATAGGTGTGGTTTCTTTGTTTAAATGCATATCAACCTTTGTGGATTATTTAATGCCAAAGCCATCCTTGTAGAAAAACAGCAGTGATACAATTTAACCCATTGCTAACAGGATAAGGGGCTTCATACCATTCTCAAGAATATAAGTCTGCAAGTGAATGTAATTGGTCTTTGTTAGAAATATTTAAAACCATATAACTATGAAAACAAATTATTATTATTAGATAGGAATACTTGATATCATAACTGAGTTTATAGATAAAATAGCAATTTTAAAAAAGAAATGGAACATTAAAGATATTGTTTGGTTTGGTTTGGTTTGGTTTTATGGCATATCAACCATTATAGGTTATTTAATGCCAAATCTTCTTTATACATATATAACAAATATATATATGATTCAGTTTGGTTTGGTTGTATGGCATATCAACCATTGCATTTAATGCAAAATCCATTTTTATGCATGTATATTAAATATGTGATTTTTAACACATTTTTAGATAACATTTTTAAATGAGCCTGAATTCATATTTTTTCCACACAGTTAAATGATTTCACTTATTTCTATCTAATTCGAATAATTCTGTCTACACTTAATCATTTGTTTGCGTACAGTTTAAAGTTTTCGACTATTGCTAAGTATCATGAACAATTCAATTAAATATCAGACATATGTTCACACACAGTTAAATGATGAAACAGTTTGATTTCAAACAATTCAGTTTAGCAGAAGTACATGGTTTAGATGTCAAACAGTTCTATTTGACCAATAGATAGAATCCAGTCAAGTGCTGCCACGGCAGCCCAGAATGGACCTGGGAGCGATGGCAATGAAGGGGTACCCTGCATTCTCCAAAGCTCCTGCATTACTGAAGCCTCACCATCAGATTGTTTAATCTCATGTCCAGGTCAGTTGTAGGGGAAGTCTTACTCCTTGGCAGAAATGCAGTTGGTGAATTCTGCAGCCCCAGTCAACTAGGCCGTAAGATATTGTTAAGATTGCAATAAAATATTTACAAACATATCAAATTTTAACATTCAATAACCCATAAAAAGTGAAAATTTTTTTACTTTTAACATATACAGAAGAAAATTAATGATATACAAAAGTCAAAATAATCTTTAGATATGTTCATAAACAAGGTTTAGAACGAAGGTCTGCAAAAAACGAAAATACATTTGATACACAGTAATAATTACAGCAACCAGAAACAACACTAGGATCAACAAAACAACTAGAAAACAAAAATGGGAAGAAAATCAGTTGTGTGGGTATTTTAAGTGACAAAAAAGATATATATATGTATTGATAAAGTGAGTTTTTTGATATTTACATAAAATGAACTTTGGAGTAAAGGTCTGCAAAAAACGAAAATACATTTCATACAAATGGATCACTAATCTCTATCACATGAGAAGACTTGGATTTGGTTAAGAAAGGGAAACCTTAAGAGAGAAACTGAATCTCTTCTAATAGTAAATGTAAGTTATGTGGTGTTAGAGATGAAATAATCAATCATATACTAAGTGAATGCAACAAATTAGTACAAAAAGAGTATAAAACTAGAAATGACTGGGCGGGAAAGGTGATCCACTTGAAATTGTGCAAGAAATTTAAATTTGACGATTTGAACAAATGGTATATGCACAACCCAGAATCTGTCCTGGAGAATGAGACATACAAACTTCTCTGGGATTTTGAGATACAAATGGATCACTAATCTCTATCAGACCACCAGAACTAGTGGAAGTCAACAAAAAAAAGAGAACCTGCTGAATAGTGGACTTTGCCATTCCAGCAGACCACAGAATAAAATTAAAAGAAAGCAAAAAGAAATATATCTAGACCTTGCTCGAGAACTAAAAAAAACTATGGAACATGAAGGTGATGGTGATAGCAATTGTAATTGGTGCACCTGGAACAACACCCAACGGATTGATAGAAATTAGAAGATTTAGAAATTAGAGGACAAGAAGAGACCATCCAGACTACAGCTTTATTAAGATCAGCAAGTATACTGGGAAGAGTCAAGGAGACTTGCTATCACTCAAATTCCAGTGAGAAACCATCAACTAACACTGGTGTGAAAAACTCTCAAGGAGTAATAATAATAATAGTCAGAAAGAACAAGTCATGGGGAGATGTTATTATTACCTTATTTTATAGCTCATCATAAAACATAGAGTTCTCTTTCTTAGCTACTTTCATCATATATATATATATAGATATATATGTATTGATAATTCAATAAGGTTATAGAGAGTTTTTTGATATTTACATAAGATGAACTTTGGAGTAAAGGTCTGCAAAAAACGAAAATACATTTCATACAACCCAATAATATTTATTATAATTATTATTTTCTTTTAGTCTTCATTTCTTTGGTTCAACTGTTTGATTTGCTTTGTTTAAATTGTTCATTTAAGTGCAAGAAAAGCATTTAGCTCATTTCTCAGTTGATAAGTTTTGTTGTGCTTTGTTTGGCTTTCAGAATTATCCTTTTTCCATTAAAAAAAAAAAGACACTGAACTTGTTATTCATTTTACTTGACCTTATTTTCTGCCATCCCTTATTCTTTTCTATTGTTAGCTTTCTAAGATAAGAATTCTGGGATATAGCATTGAAAAAGCTGCTTGGTAAACAGATAACAGCTTAGCCACCATCTTTTTTCTTTTACTCTTTTTCATTTATTTTATTTTTCATTGAAAATGAATCTTAGATCATAAAAGCGTGAGACACGGATCACATGTTTACTGTTAAAAGTGGAGTTGTGTGTTAACAAGATGGATTAAAGTTTAAAGTGGGAAGCCTCTAGAGAAAAGAGAGCAAAGAACAGCAGAGATAAGGATGGTCAGCTATGGATGGATGGATGGATGACTCGATGTTTGAATTGTTGCAAAAAAAAAAAAAAAAGATGAATGGAGAAAATAAAATAGAACACTGGTGAATAAAATCTGCAGAGGTGGATTGGAGGAAATAAAGAATATTTTGCTGATGTAGCACAAGAAAAAGAAGAAAGAAGAGAAGAAAAGGTGTTAAAAATATTTTGTATGTGCATAAAAATGGAACATTTTAAAGTATAGACAAGGGATGCAAAAAAGAAAAGAAAATTACCTAGTGAAGTGATGAGGGAATCAAATTTATGAATATAATCTCAAATGATGAGACATGCTGCAGTCTTCAGAGTTCCTTTGTTTTTCTGTTGAGTTTTCAGTTTCCTCAACATCTTTTTTTTGGGAAGAATCATCTTCCTAGATTTATTTTCTTTTACTTATATTCTGCTTTGGGGCACCTATATGGAGTAATGGTTCGCAAGTTCAGGGAGCAGACCATTGTTAGTGGGTGAACTTCTCACAGAGTGTTCCATACTTTAAGCTTCATAAATGACTTCTGTGTGTTTCAAATAGTGCAATGATTATCAAACTAGGTTAGGAGTTTGATTCTCACTGAGTGCCTTGTACTTCCAGTTTGGTTTCTTTGTTTAATGGCATACCAACCTTCACAAGTTATTTAAAGCAAAAATCATCGTTTTGAAGAACAATGGTGATGCTATTTAACCCACAGCTGGGAGATAAGAGGGTTCATACCTTTCCCAAGAGTATTTGTCCAAAAGTGAATATAATAGTGTGACTGGATTTCAAACATACTTAGCTCAAGGCCGCAGTCCAGCACATTAGCCTCAATGCCATCTGGACTCCCCCCATACTTCTGGCCTTGTAGCAAACTAAGCTGACTAAATGACAACTTTTCTTATGTGTTTCTTTCTCTTTTCACTATCTTTTCCTACTGATGTCTCATAATAATAGTTATATTTGTATATATATTTTATACATCAAATGCAAAACCGGGAGTAATTTTTTTAATAATTTCACTTCTTCAAATTATTAATTTTCTTTTTACTAACATATTCTGTGAAACTTACTTTATTGTTCTTTCTTTTATTCCATTTTCTTTTGCCTTTATTTTTATTTCTATTTTTTTGTACCATAAGATTTTTTTCTCAATACAATTTCTTTTTTCACCACTCTTAGATTTTTTTCTCTCATTTCTCCTCACTCTTTCATTTTTTCTTTATCTTTTCTTGTATGTTTTCTCTCCTTTCTTTCTTTCATTTCTCTTTTTCTGTTTCCATCATTTCTTTTTTTTTTTCATACTTCCATCTTTACTCTTTCATAGTCTTTTCTCTCTCTTTTATCTATTTCCATCTTTCAAATTTTTTGTGCCATTACATTTGTACCAATTTCTATTTTTCCTTTTCTTATTAATTTCTTCCATCTTTAATTTTTTTATTTTAATCATCTTTTTCTATCTATGCTTTTTCTTTTCCTTTCTTTCTTCCTACCCAGTTCTCAGTTGAGTATTTTTTTTCAACCTGTGATCGAATCTGCTTACAGGTCATGGTTTAGGAGATGTACACAAACATCCCCTCCAATCTTATTCTCTAAGGGCTCTTCATGTATTCTCACAGATATAAAGACAACCATAACATTGATCAGAAAGGAAGAGACAAGGGAATATACAGCTAAATGTTTGTTGAAAGGGTGAGCAAATACTGATTGCAAAAGCCTTTAAAAAAAAAAAAAAGAAGAAAGAAGAAAATCCAACAATGAATTTTTAAAAAAGTTTAAGCTTAAAAGCATTAAAAATTAAAAGATAACCCTCTCCCCTGAAAAAAAATATAAACAGTTAAAGATTATTTTTTCAATTTAGAGTGGTATTTTGTTTTCTTTTGGCCACCTTTCTCTACAGTTCCAAACTCTTGAACTCTTTGCCCAACCAACCAATACTAGAACATCCATTCAAAAAAAAAAAAATCAATAAAATAAAGATAAAAAAAAGTAAACAAATTTTCATTTAAAAGAGTTTGGTTTTGTTATTACAGATCCCAGGGAGAAATTGTTAAATTTAGGTCAAATATTCACAAAATCATTATCATCATTTTTTTTATATTGTCATTATGATTACTGCATTTGACAGCAGAGAAGGTGCACATTTTTTTTTTACTAAAAAAATCTTTTAAAATTCCCACATGTCTTATATGCCATATATAGGTTTAAAAATCATGATAGCCAAAATTAGTTACCTGGCAACTCCTATTAGCTTAGACATTAGAGTAACTTTCATATACTTATTGTCATTATTTAAAAGGCTTTTATGAAGATTAAATTGTTATCATTGATAATATTCATTTTATTGATTTCATTCCGTTAAATACTAGTACTGTGTATTTTTATTGATTTGCTCTACTGAAATTGGGGAGTATTTTATACAGCTGTGTTTTTTATATCGTGTCAAATATGGTATTTATATATGAGTTGGTTGTTTGTTTTCTTTGTTTAATGGGATATCAACCAACTTGGGTTATTTAATGCCAAAGCCACTTTTTGTAGAACAGCAAAGGCACTATTTAACCAATACCTTTACCAAGATTATCAGACCAAAAATGAATTTAATAGTATGACTGGAGATGGAACTTACTACAATGTTGCAGTCCAATATGGTAGCCTCTATATCACAGGGTCTCCTTCCTTACATATGATTTGACATATGTACATTAAATAAGTATCCAATATATCTCAGATTAAATGTTTAAATTCTGACTTTATAATTATTTTTTTTAATATTCCTAATATTCTCATTATGTATATATGAATATATTTACCAAACTCCTTCATGATTGGAAGGATGTGACACAAGATCCTTTTTTAAGCAGAGTAAAGCTGGTCCGAATTCTGATTTTTTTCTTTCTCCTAGATTAGTTGCCTTACCAAGGCTGAAGAGGCTAGTTTAAGAGGAGAACAAATAGATTTGTCTTTCTCAGGGGCATTAGTGTAAAACTAAATGTAAACGACCTTGTCCAGGATTTGAACTCAAGTTGTCAATTCTATTTTCTATGACAATAACAGTTACACATAGCACATCTCCGCTAAATATGTATGTATAAAGGCATGTCACCTGCTGCTGGTTTAAAAAGCCACATCTATTCATGCATAGTTAATTGTTCTTTAAGAAAATGATATCATGCAATTGCTAAACTCAAATCTGAAGTTGTGGCCATCATTTATGAATGGTGAAATGGTTATCATAATAAGAAAGACTGATGAACTGAGTTCAAACATGGATGAGGTTGTTTGCATTTCACATTTGGCTAATGCCCTTGGAAAAAGCATGGATCCTTCTCTTTTCCTATAGTTAAATAGCAGGGCAGCTTTGGTATGGTAACTGTTCTAGAAAAAGGAAAAACTCTGAATTCAAAACCAGAGAAGTTCTGGTCAAAGAATTTGTGGCACACTGATGCACCATTCTTCAGTTATCAACTCATCTAAAAAGCATTTGGTTATTTGGTTTGGTTTGGTTTCTTTGTTTAATGGCATATCAACTCTTTTTAGGTTATTTAATGCCAAAGCCATTCTCCTAGAAGAACAGTAGTGGTACTATTTAACCCATAGCTGGGAGGATAAGGGGGTTCATACCTTTCCCAAGGGTATTTGCCCGAAAGTGAACGTAATAGCGCGACTGGAATATGAACTCGCTTACTACGATTCCGCAGTCCATCGCTTTAACCATTACACCACAAGGACACCCCCCTTGGTTATTTGGTTTAATATCATATTAACCCTTACCAGCTATTTAATGCCAAATCCTATTCATACATATTTATATTATAAATGATTTTCTTCAAATAAATAGCTTGTAAGTAACATTATTTTAAAATGAACCTGAGCACTTTTTTGCACATAGTTAACTGGTTTTAAGTATTGGTATTCATTATTTGCCCATGGTTACATGGTTTCAAATATTGGTATTTTATTGTTTGCCTACAGTTGAATGGTTTCCAGTATTGCTATCTAGCTTCCCCATCAGATGGTTTAGTGTCATATCCAGGACATTTATAGGTGGTAGGGGTCTTTTTGTACATACAGATACCAAGGGAGCAATTCTTTAATAACAGCCAGGATATACAGATACTATATATATATAATTAAAATCAAATATTAAACTGACAAAAATTTTCCTACAACACAAATATCACATTGTTAATCTTCTGGTAGGCATTATTTATAGAGTAATTTTTTTCATTTTGCTGCTTAGAGAATAGATGAAACTCAAGTAGGAGGACTTCTTTGAGAGTTTTGACATTTAATATTAACTGCATATTGCTCAAACTAAAAAAGTATTAAATACTGTTTTTAGTCTTTAATTCGCAACTTATATATATATATATATATATATATATGTATATAAGTAGTTAGTTGAAGATACTTGGATATCAAAAAACAAATTTTATTCAACTAATGAATATGCTATATTGCCAGTTTATTTTTCATCACTTTTATAGCATTTCAAAACTTTTGAAAAAAAGTTTTTCTCACAAAAAATTTTGTCATGATGATGTCTTAAAGTTTGAATACTTTAAAAAATAAAGAACACAAAGTAAATATTCTTTTTTGCTCATCTCTCTCTCGCTCTCTCTCTCTCTCTCTCTCTATATATATATATATATATATATATGATTGGCATAATGGTTAGAGTGTTCATCAATGGCAAGCTGGGTTCAATCCTAGGTCAAGTCAAATCAAAGACTCAAAAAATAGTACTTGATGCCTCTTTGCTTGACACAGCATTATAAATTACAGATCAAGGGTAAGTGGTGCAATTCAGGGAAAGGAGTAGTGTCCTCCCCTACACCATTGAAAAGGGAGCTGTCAAGTCGCCCTTGACTACCACTGGCCAATTTACTTATATATGTATTTATATAAGCATAGTTGATGGCAAAAATAAGTGAATTATGTATTTATCAATGCTTCTGACTAAAATCAATGTTTTCACTCTTGGATCAATGTAGTATCTGTGCACTTTGCCTAACTTAGTATTTTCAAATTAATTTTACCATGCTATTCAAGCAGCAGAAAGTTAAAAGGATGGATATACCTACTTATGTCCAGCCCAGGAATCACGTGTTAATTTTATCTATATGATTGTTTTGTATAGCAATTTGTGAACAAATAAACATACAGAAAAGTTATCACTGTTTAGTATTATATGCTAGCACAGTTCCCTTAAAAATAATGTGACTATTTACATTATGGATGGGCACTCCAAACTGAAATCAAAGTCTAGTATCTGGTTAAGATGATTTATTTTTTTTTATAATAATTAAGCTTCAATGGTTACAGATACAATACTCTGATCCTTGGCAGATCAAAACAAAAATAGGAGAAAGAAACAGAAAAAATCACATTGCCCATTATATGTAAGTTGGTGACCGTAGTTGAGGGCTACCTGAAAGCCCTCTTTTCAATTGCTACTACACTGAAGTGTAGGGAAGGGGGCTACTCCTTTCCCTGGATTGCGCCACTTTACCCTTGAAAAGTACTTTATACTGCTGAGTGTTAAGCAAGGAGGTGTCAAGTACCACTTTTTCAGTCTTTAGTGTGACTCGACCTGAGATTGAACCTCAGTCTCCCAGACCATTGGCGAATACTCTACCTCTAAGCCAATGTAGTATTTATCAAATACTGAGTCTTTCTGAGCAGGAATCAGTGATGGTTTCTGAGATCTACATCATAATATTAAGCTGAAAGGAACTGAGAGGGGAGGAATATAAGGTGGGGGTAAGGAAGTTGAAGAAAGTTAAAAAGAAAACTAAGTAAAATGGAATATATATATATATATATATATATATATATATATATATGTGAAAAAGAGAGATGTGATGAAGGTGACAGAAAGACAGGCCTGTTTACTGGATATGAAGAGACTATGAGAAAAGGTTAGAAAGGTATAAAAATTGGGATAGACCAACATTTTTAATAAATTGTTAAAAGTGGCAATTTTTTCTAAAATGGGGATGGTTAATTTTTTTATTTTGCTTTATAAATTGTAATAGTTATTTTATCATTTATTTTCAATATTTTATTTCCTAATAAGCTACTTTTTTGATAGGCTGTTGTTTTGTTATTCTTTTTATTATTATTATAATCATTATCATCATCATCGCTTAATCTTGGCCAGATGACCAGACCTTATAATAATTAACAAAAGAAAAGAGAACTTACAAAATTGTGGACTTTGCTGTCCTACAGGGGCCCGACAATATTTTTCGGACACATTAGTATTCGACTTTCTGAGTCCCAAAGAGTGGCGAAATTCCTTCAGTAAAATAGCATAAACATATAAAGACAATATCTGTAATAAAAATGGAAGAAAATCGATTAGGTAAGGAAAAATATTTAATTTTCATCATTTCTTACAAAACACACGCAACATTATTTTTCGGACATCGTTGAAAAACTTTTAATAGTCTGTAATATCACCTTTCTTCTCAATAACTTTTATCAATCTCTCTTCATAATGATCAAACATATGCACAATAACATCTCTACGTGTTTCTATTAGTTGTTTTTTGGCTCCTAGTATTCGTTCCCATAGTTGAGCCTGTTTCGTTATTTCAGGTCCATCATAGACAAGTTGCGCAAGCATTTCTCAAACATTTTCTATTAAATTTAGATCTGGACTTCTTGCAGGCCATTCCAAAGTAGTCATATTCACTTTAGCCATCCATTCTTTCATGAGTTTTGACATATGGATGCTACAATTGTCTTGCTGTAGAACGAAATCATTCCCCATCTCTCTTCTTATCCTTGGTAGGGCTTTCTCGTCCAGCAACTGTTTGTAGCTTTCGCTGTTCTGTCGTCCTTTCAGCCACTCCAACCATATATTTCCATTAGCAAAGATCATACCCCAAACCATAACTCCTCCTCCTCCCATCAGTCATTTGTTCAGTACAACAGGCTCACCCCTTTTCGACCAAGTACACCACCCATCGGGCCCATCAAACTTGAAACGCTTCTCATCAGTAAATATAACCTTCTTAAAGTCAACATGCTTTGTTAACCACCTTTTAGCACACTCCAGTCTTGCTCCTTTGTGTTTCTTTGTTAGTGTAATTTTTTTCTTAGCCTTTGCATACTTCAAACCAATCCTACGCAGCGTTCTTTGTACTGTTCGGACGTTTACATCCAATTCACATTTCTCCTTCACTTTTCTTGCTGTAACTTTTTCTCCAGATGTCAAAAGCCATGTCACAGTCCTCTTCATTCTCACTTCAGTCCTCTTGCCAATTGATCTTTTCTGCCTTCTCTTCTTTTTCCGCTCGGAGTTTGTCTTCAGCATGTATTCGACCGTTGATTTCAACAACTTCAAATCCATGGCGATCCTTCTGATGCTGAGGCCATCTTCCTGCTTATTCCGTGCCAAACAAACAACTTCTTTTGAATGCATTTTACCACATTAAACTTAATTGTTTTGCCAAGAAATGTCCGGACTATTCATGCTGTTAGATTGTCCTATGTTAACATAGTAGTAGGGGTGCCAGTGCCCCAGAACAGTGTACAAGTAGAAAATTTGCATACAGCAACATATACATGAACATAGCTCTTAATAGAATAGGATTTTTCGTCATGTCCGAAAATAGTGTCGCGCAAGTTTTTGCAAAAATCACAAAAAACTAAAATTATCAAAGCCAAACTAAAAAAAATGATTACACTAGTAGTGGATTTTCACTCCTCAACTACGTACTTACAATCTCAAAAGTTTTTGGCACTAGTGACCACCATGAAGTACTTTTTTCAAAGTGTCCGAAAAATATTGTTGGGCCCTTGTAGCTGACCATAGAGTAAAATTGAAAGAAAGTGAAAAGAACGATAAATACCTCAACCTTGCTAGGGAAAAGAAAAAACTGTGGAACATGAAAGTGACGTTTATACCAATTGTAATTGGTGCTCTTGGTACAGTCACCAAAGGATTAATAAAAGGGCTGGAAGACTCGGAAATAAAAGGACAAGTGGAGATCATCCAAATTATTGCATTATTGAGATCAATCAGAATACTTAGAAGAGTCCTGGAGACTTGCTGTCACTCAAACGCCAGTGAAAGACCATCAGTGTTAGATGATGTGAAAAACTCTCAAGGAATGGTGGTAGTACTAGTAGTGGTATTGGTAGTAATAGTAGTAGTAGTAGTAGTAATAATAATAATAATAATAATAATAATCACCCTGAATGTAGTGTAAAAATAAAAGATCATTTCATCTTGAACAAAGACAAAAGTCAGCATTTTGTAAATTGAACCATCCACCTAAAAAGCAAAGTAAATTTTTTTTTCAAAAATAGAAAAAAATATATTTACCTACAAAAATGAGTTACTTCACTAAACCAAATATTCAATTTTCCCTTTCAAATTCTTTTTATCTTTTTTCTTCTTTCTTGTGATATCATAAATGTGTAAAGTATTCTTTTCAGTAGGTTTATATATTTGTTCAATCTACTTGATTCATTTTATTGTAGTGTCTGTATTATTTGGATATATATATATATATATATATATATATATATATATATATATATATATATATATATATATTTGCCCAATTCTTCCACTACAAGCTTGATATGACACAAGGTCAAAATTAAGTCTGTTATAATTGGTTTGAATTCAGAGTTTTCCTTCATTTCAATTCATTACCTTACCAAGGCTAAAGAACCCAGTCTTTCTAACAATTTCCCCATAGCTGCTAGAGGGTGGGGAGAACATATGAATTCACACCTTTCTTAGGATATTAGCATGAAGAGAAATGCAATCAGCATCATCCAAGATCTGAACTTGGGTTTCCAGTTGCATTGATAATAACCATTAAAGTAAATGCCCACACACACACACACACACACACACACACACACACACACATATATATATATATATATATATATATATATATATATATATATATATATATATGCTACCACTAGCAAAAACTCACTACTCTTAGAAAATGTTTCTTCCATTTTTTTTAATCTATAAAAAATAAACTTAACATAAATCTCAGAGAAAACTTATTTTATTTGAAAGCTAAAATTTCTAGCTTCATGGAATATATCTCATATTAATTGATTTTGTTTTAATTTAATAATCAAGATTTTTATCATAAGTTAAAAGAAAAAATCATGGAATTACTAAATTAGAAAGAAAAAATTATTGAATCACCGACAAAAATCCCTCATCACTATTTTGTAGCCATTCTTCTGGCTTTTATGGCAGCCTTGATTCTTCAAGACATGAACTGAACAAAAAAAAAATAATATTTTTCATTAAGCTGCTTCTAACTTTCACAAATATCACTTGATAAACTGGCCTTGTCATAGACCAGTTTTTTCATTTCCATCCTGGAGGTGTCCTCATGGTGTAATGGTTAAAATGATAGACTGTGGAATTGTAGTAAGTGAGTTCGTACTCTAGTCACACTATTACATTCACTTTCAGGCAAATATCCTTGGGAAAGCTATGAACCCCCTTATCCTTCAAGCTATGGATTAAATATTACCACTACTGTTCTTCTAAGAAAATGGCTTTGGCATTAAATAACTTACAAAGGTTGATATGCGATTAAACAAAGAAACCAAACCATACCATCATTTCCATCCTAACTTTTTGATCAGATTAAAATCTTGACTGTTTGCTGACTATTTATTTGAGTTGATACGCCTTCCTTAAAGAAAAGCTTTGACCTCTCAGTGAAATAATGGAAGAAACCTTTTCTAAGTTAAGTAAGTCCATATCTTTTTGCCTGGGGCAGTATATGTAACTTATAAATAAAGAATTAAAAATTACATCCTTATTTGCTTCTAATTAAAATGTAGGATTTCCATAGTTTCAGTTGGTATATATATATAGTAAAAAAGTAATGAGGGCGGCCAGAAGGCTCTCTTTTCAATAGCTACAACACTGAGGTGTCGGGGAGGGCGCTACTCCTTTCCCTGGATTGCTCCACTTAATCCTTGATACATACCTTATATTGCTGAGTGATAAGTAAGGGGGTATCAAGTACCATTTTTAAAGTCTTTGGTATGACATGACCTGGAATTGAACCCAGGTCTCCCGAACCATTGGTGAACACTCTACCTACTAGGCAGTGAAGTAACATTTTCACAGTTTCTTATTTCATAATTTGACAAAGATTTCTCAAGATGAACATTGGTTTTTATGAGTTGTTAACAAGTGAAAATCTGGAACTTGAAACTTGGTAGTTTTTTTCATCGACAGAAACAAAAGAGGTGCTTTGAAATTCTTCATTCCAGAAGAATGCGTTTTACAAAAATCCAAAGAAAAAGCAAAAGGATCATTTGTTTTTTTTTGTAATGTCAAGATTATAAGGAAACAAGCATCAATTTTAGAAACTGTACAATGAATTAAATTTGGGTATATCCTTACCATTGTCAACAAGAGGCACTAAGGATAATCACAATGCTTCAGGGATTAGTAAATTGGTTGCACTGATTGGGTTGGGTTGGTTTGGTTTGACTGTATGTCAGCCCTTGATGAGTTATATGATATCAATGTCAGTTTATTTCTCAGTGTATGTAAAAATCTCATTGACAGATTTTACTGTAGAATGTGCTCTACTTTTATTGAGTATGTCACTCTTGAAGGCTTGAGTGAGATTACACTAAGATATCATTTACTATATACAGACCAGTTTGCCACAAGAAATATAAGGCACCCAGTAAGATTCAAAAAATGATTTGTTGGTTGTTTGGGTTTTATGGCGTATCAACCTTTCTAGTTTATTTAACGCCAAATTCTGTCTATATGTATATACATTCAACCAAGGATTTCTGGACAAATACTAAGTAGGTAAAATTTTCTATAAGCAGGATTTCATTTGTTTGCACATGATAAATCATTTGTTGGATTAGCTTGCTAACCATTACCATGAAAAGCATCCTGTAATATAATGGCCGAGGGATTTCATTTTATGCCTTTGGGTTTAGTTAGGCTGAGAACCTTTCAGCTCAGTGCATAGGTTAATTAGGTGCAACATGAACGCAGGTGTTCACGCGTGTGCGCGGGGCGGACGTGTCATTCAAAGATGACGAAATAAAAATCCCAGATGGGGGATGTGAATAACGTCATGCACCGGAAGCGAGCGCGGAGGATTTGGGGGGATTTGAAAAAGTGAGTTGAGTTGAGTTGCCACGGAAGAAGACGGTTGACTTTCGCTGGCTCGCGGAGGCTTTGCAACGGGTGCGCACGTGTGTGGCGGGGGCAGATGGAAAAGCCAGAATAGAAAGAATGTGTATCTCTCTCCTTATGTCGAAAAACCTTTAAATTCAAAGGTTATAATAAGTTTCGTACCTGAACTAAGAAGTCGTACGTGTTTTTCGTGTTTCGGGATTCCTATGTTTTATGTATATATGTTACGAACATTCTATGTACGTTTCGCATATCTGTATCATGGGTATGGTACAATCCTAAAATCAATGAATAACAAAAAGGCACCAAAGATGTCCACTATTTTACTACAGTGAGAATTAGTAGTGCCACACATTCCATCCTTTCTGAGAGTCCCTCTATGGTCACCTTGTGTCAGACTAAGCTAAGGTCAGTAAATATCTAAAAATGTCACCAGTAAATATCTTTAAAATTAAAACATTAATCATTGCTATTCAAATAAAGTTAGTCACTATTTTCAAGATGAATTTTTAAAAAATCAGAAAAAACAATGTTGGCTTTTCAAATTTATATTTCAGTAAAAGAATAATTTATAAAAAAACAGTATTTTCTTGTGATTCATTGTTCTTTCAACCATATATTTACTTTTCTTTCACTCAACCTCAACATACCCCTCTCCCTGCCATGGAAAAAATATCTAAGGTCAGTGAAAGTTTAATCTTCAAAATTTCCACCCAACCTCTATTGACCTTTATTTGCAAAATGGACACTTTTTAAAAAAATAATAATCCAAAGTTGAAATATTAAGTAAACATTACGAACAGTGGTGTTAATCATGTTATTTTTATTTTTTCCCCAGTATCTTGGTGTTGAAGTCAAGATGGGGTCAAATATGATTACAAACAATAAACTCAAAACCCAGGGCACTGCAATAATCAAGAAATGTGTTTGCCACCTTTGGATTTTCACTAAGACCTTCAATGCCATCATTGCAAAATTCACAATCTGATTTTGTGAGACTCCTGGGTGTGGTTTCAAAGCTGAGTAAAAAAGAGGAAGGGTAAAAGGTTTAGATCGGCTTTCCTATCCTCTTCATACCAATGACTGTGGGGACATAGGTCATAAGATTGAGAAGAAGAGTGCAATTTCAATAATTGTGACAAGGGGGTATTTGTATTTATTTTATTTTTTTAAACTATTAGAGATGACTCCGACCTGCTTTTTATTTATTTCCAATCCTTCCCCTTCCAGGGACTGAATGATGATACTGATGGCACTAGTGAGCAGAGAAAAATAAAGAAGCAAAAAAATAACTTTTGACAGCAAACTGCTAGTAGATAGTCCAGGTTGCGATCCAAATGGATTTGGTGCAAATTTCATTATTTCAACAATGGCAATAAATTTTATAAAAATAAATGTTTATTTTCAGCATCTGTCCTGATATGCCAAATGGATAACACTGAATCAAAGACGGTTGCAGGAGTAATTAGTAGGGCACTTAGCAATGGTGAGTGACTCTGTTAGGTGTTGTTGCTTGTGGGTAGTGAATGTGGAGGTGGTGAGGTGAACAAAGTTAATAAAAATCTAATGAGGTCAAGCCTTTATATATTTATATTATTTTAATTTTGGGTGGGTTTTTTTTTTCTGAGGGGGAAATTTTTTTTTTTTCTAAAAAAAATATAGGTTGACATTGTTGATTTTGCAGCCCTGTGCAAAGACAGATGTGTCATTAAAAAGCAACAAAATAGTCAACGCCAATAGAATTCATCAGCTTTACACTTGTTCTTCTCCCACCAATCCCCAAAATAACTGCCCTGTAAAATGTTTCTTTTTATTTTGAAATTTTAAATGTTTTTAATACATGACTTTTTTAAAATTTATTAGAAGAAACAATTTATGTTTACTCATACTAAATATCACGTGATCAGTCACCAGAAAAAATACAACTTTTCAGCAGCCACACACACATATACATATACATACACAAATACCCATTAATTGAAAAAATTAAATGTCATAAAGAGAAATAATATTTCAAAAAGTTTCATAAAAACATTTAAGAATTCTAAATAATTTGGAATACCATAATACATTGAAATAAAAACACTTTTTGAATAGAATAAAACGTTTGAGAATAGAAAATAATTTTTTATCCAATAAAACAAGTAGAAATAAAACAGATGATAAAAAATCTCATCAAAAATCGTTTGAAAAAACTTGTTCAATATTGCTCGCAGCATTCTTGTGTAGTTGCTGTCAAGCTTTTTCTCCATGCGTTTAGTTAGCGTCCATTTAGTGCATCGATACAGCAGTATCGACATGACCGCCTCTTGAAAAAACTGTTTCATTTTATCAGTCAGGTCTGACTTCCATATGACCGATAGTCTATTATTAGCTATCCATGCCTTTGCCGGTCACGTGTTGATGTCAGTCTCGGTTGATGAAACCTGCCTCCTAGGTAGGTGAACTTGTCTACTAGTTTCAGAGAACTACCGTTTTGTGTGGAGATGTCGCATCTCTGATTAAAGCACATGTATTCCGTCATGTCTGCATTGACATGAAGGCCTGTTCCAGCTTATGTAGCAGGGTTTCGGCTTGGGCGAGTGTATTTGCCAGAAGCGCTATGTCATCGGCGTAGTCTGCGTTTGTAATTGTTTGTGTGGAGTATCCTCTGCTTCTTTCCTTTGTCAGCTTGAAACTGTTGTCTTTCATTTTATCAATAGACATTCTAAGCACATAGTCTAGATAGATGATACAGAGGTATGGGGCTAATGTGTCTCCTAGCAGCACACCTGCTACAATGTCGAAGTAGTCAGTGTCTGTATTCGGTGAGCGGACTTTTACTTTCATGTTTCTATATAGCATCATTATGGCTGCGACAGTTTCTTTGAGTAGGCTGTAGGTAAGTAGTATTTGCTCCATCTTTCCCCAGTGTATGGAGTCAAAGGCCTTGGCGAAGTTGACAAAAAATATTGTTGCCTCTAGGTTTAAAAGAATTTGACGGATGGTCAAAGTTTGAGACCTCATGGATCTATTTCTTCGAAAGCTATTTTGGTTCTTCCTAAGTATGTTCTCAATTTTGGGTTCTATGCGGTTGCATAGTAGAGCATTGTATAACCTTGCCACTATGGATGTAAGGGTCATACCTTTGTAGTTCTTGGCTAATCCGAGGTCACCCTTCTTAGGGAAGGGGAGGATTCATCCTTTTGTCCAGTTGTCTATTGTGTTTTGATTATATATGGCATTACAGTGTCGGAGCAGTATGTCATTGAATTCCCTAGTCTTCAATACTTCTGTGGGTATTTCGTCAAGCCCTGCTATTTTTCTATTTTTAATTTTTCTTAGTACTGAGTCGAGTTCTTCTTGCGTAAACTGTCCTAGTTTGATGTCTAATTGTTTACTAATAATTCTCGTGATTGGTTTATGTATAACTTTCAGATGGTTTCCAAGTAAATTCTTGAAATGTTGTTTCCATAGTTGTATTCATTCTTCTTGGCTGGTAGCTTTCAGTTCAGCTTTTGCAGTGCTCTTCCTTCTGCTCACTTCGTTTACAATTTGCCATGCTATCCTAGATTGTCTATCTTCAACCGAGTCTCTAATCTTATTGATCTGATTTTGTATGTATTCTGTTTGTTCCTTTAGGTATATGTTAGCTAATACATTTTGTGCCTTTTTAAGTTTCAGGGCATTGGTATTGGTTGGGTTCTTCCTATTGCATTTAGAGGCAGTTTTCACGTCTGCACGCTTTTTTCTAACCGTTAATGTCTCCCATGGGACGCTAGGTTTAGCTCTTTGTTTAGTTGGTATGCATTCTGCTGCCGCTTCTACGTAGGCATTGACGAAATTCTCATATTCGTCATTCGGAGTATATTTTTCTGTCTTCCCCTGTAGTGTTTCTTACTGTTAACGCATATTTATCTCTGATATTATTATCAAGCAGGGACCAGTCATAATGTACAGTGGTTGTTGTTCGAGTCGTATTCCTTCGTAGGCTCAGTCGTATTTTTGCCGTGACAATTCGGTGATCGGAGGACACACCCTCGAAAGCGGAATATGCCTCGCAATGCGCTATTATTCCATTTCTTATTGATAAAGACGTAGTCTATCTGTACTTTAGTATTATTTGTGTAGGTGTAGGCCCACAGTTTTCCTTTCCTTTTCTGAAATTTTGTATTGAGGCATGTTAATCTATTTTCTAGCGTGAAATTTGTTAGATGTTCCCCATTTCTGTTATGATACAATTTAAATTGATACGTTAAAATTAATATATACAGCTATTTTTAATTTTGTATGGAACAATTTTAATTAGATAAGCAATGTCTACCTTGCCGAAATTATCATTTTAGTCGGAAGATATTATATCATAGGGACCTTTGTTTTATAATGCTAAGATATCTGTCCCTAATTTCTTGTCAAATGTTTTTTACGGGGCGTTTTGTGTTGACAATAAAAATGAACGTACTTCGTGAGGTTATTCAGTAGAATATGTGTTTGTTTCTTTTTTTGAGATTTTTTCTTTTTCCCAGTTCGGACATGAAATTGATTTCATACATCTACACACACACACAAGTACGTTTAAAGTTTACTTTTCGTGATGTCATAACATATCTTGCTTCTTAGAAATACACACCATTGATATATATCATGCAATCTTTTGAGGGAGGGAGAAAAATTATCATTAGATGTGTTTGTGTGTGTACTTATATATATATATATACATACCTTACCCTCTGCCAGAACAGGATGCCGCACAATTTCAATTTAACAGATTTAAGTTCAGAGCTTTCCTTCTTCTTGATCAGTTGTCATATCAAGATTAAAGAGCTTAGTCTGAGCAACTATTTACTTGTTAGTAGAGAAAGAAGAGTGGGATGAATACCTTTCCCAAGGGTATTAGTACAATGGAAAATGCAAGCAGTATAGTGTGTGTGTGTGTGTGTGTGTGTGTGTGTGTGTATTATTATTATTATTTTTATTAATGCAGTGTATTCATAGATAATCTTTAAGTGTGTACATGAAGTGAGATTTGAATTAAAGGCCTGTAAAGAACAAAAATATTTTTTATACATCCTAATATTTGTTTACAAAGACTGACTATGGCACAAGGTCAAAAGCATGTAGCACTCAGTGAGAATCAAACCCAATAATAATTGTTCGCTAGCCAAGCTCACTAAACATTACAGTAATATAATTATATTCAAATGTGGACATGAAATAAGCTTTGGAGTAAAAGGCTATAAAAATGAAAATACTTTTGATGTACCTTAATACATATACAAAGAAAGAAGTGAACCGGCTGGAATTGTATGATAATGCATCACATTCACGCCTGTTTTCAAAAGTCTTATTAGAACCATTGATTTACCACATTACCACTTTTCATACAGAAATTTCCAGCTCTCAGCATTTTACCCAATAAATATTTCTCAATAAGCATTTGCCAATTTTGATGTCATTCTTCAATTTTTCTGATAGCCTCAAATTCAGCACTGATAATACACGGTAAGTCTCAATGCTTTCTGGGAAACGGTTGCTGCTTCCTTTCTGTAGAAGATGGGAAAAGATAGTTTTTCTATTTCATCTTTGACTTCTTCAAAAGCTCTCATTTATAACACATTGGATAAAGAGACTCATTTATTCCCCAACCAAATTCTACAGATCTGTCGATTCTGGTTGAAATGCAGGCCTTTGACTATTCTGTCACTTCTTAAGCAACCAAATTCATGTACATGTGAATTTGACAGTAGCCAAAACATTATAATAAAGACACTTGCAACAATTAAGACCTGCTTGATAATAGAACCGTAATGGTAATATTATCTTGGGTAAATTTTAGCTTTTTATAAGTGAACAACAAAGACTTACAAAGTAGATGTGAACACTAAACAAAAGAAAACTAATGCTTAATGCCTGAGAAATATGAACTTTTAAATTTCTTTTTTAATATGCATAATATATAGAATGTATAATGAATGCAGAAATTCTGCATAGAGTAAAATCAGAGTGGAAGGCGTTTACCACAATAAAAGGAATGCTCAAGACAAAGCTGGACAATAACAGATTGCCTGGCCAATAAAGGAATATACATAAGAAAAAAATCATTGAAGGGTAAGATAATTTTGGTTTCTGATTGAGAAAAAGGTTATAGATAAAATAAAAAGAAATATTTTCATTTATTCAATAAATAATAATGTTTTAATAATGTAACTGTAGATAAAAAGTCATATATAATTTACAGAAAAATATTTTAAAATAAAGATAGAGAAAGATAGAGAAATTAAAGAGAAATAAAGTAAAAATAAAGTGAAAAGGGAGAAGAAAATAATGGAAAAGAATAATAGATAAAAAAAGAAAGTGAAAAATTGATGAAGATGGAAAAAGAAAATCAAAACAGAGAAGAAACAAAGAGAGGGGAAGGAACAATAAATAGAGAGAAGAAACAAAGAGAAGGGGAAGGAATTTTGAAGAAGGAAAATAAACAATGAAGAGAGAGAAGAAACAAAGAGAGGTAAAAAGAACAATGAAGAGATAGAAAAACAAAGAGAGGGATGGAATGAGAAAAAGGGAAAAAGAACAATGAAAAAAGACAAGAAACAAAGAGAGGGAAAAGAATTTTGAAGAAGGAAAAAGGACAATGAAGAGAGAGAAGAAATGATGAAGAGAGAAAAGGAACAATAAAGAGAAAAAAAACAGAGAGGAGGAAAATGATGAAGCGTGTAAATGAAAAATGAAGACAGACAAAAAACAATGATGAAGAGAGAAAAGGAAGAATAAAGAGAGAGAAGAAACAAAGAGAGAGAGAGAGAGAGAGAGGAATAAGGAAGTGGGAAAAGGATAAATGAAGAGAGAGAAAAAACAAAGAGAGGGGAAAGAATGAAGAGAGAAGAAGGAACAATGAATAGAGTGAGGTAATAAAGAAAAGGGAAGGAATGATGAAAAGGGAAAAGGATCATTGAAGAGAGAGAAGAAAAACGGAGAGGGGAAGTAATGATAAAGAGGGTAAAGGAATTATGAAAAGAGAAAAGAAACATAGGGAAGAGAAAGAATGATAGAGAGAGTGAGAGAGAAGAAACAAATAGAGAGTAAGAAATGATGAAACAAAGGGAGGAGAAGGAATAATGAAAAGAAATAAGAAACAAAGAGAGGGGAAGGAATGATGAAGAGGGAAAGGAAACAATAGACAGAAAGAAGAAACAATGAGAGGGGAAGGAACAATTAAGAGAGTAAAAACAAAGTGAAGGGAAGAAAGGATTAATAGAGAAAAGGAACAATGAAGAGGGAGAAGAAACAAAAATAGGGGAAAGAATAATGGATAAGTAAAAGCAACAATGAAGAGAGAGAAGAAATAAAGTGAAGGAAAGGAATGATGAAAAGGGGAAAGGAAAAAATAGAGAGAGAGAGAGAGAGAGAGAAAATAAAGAGAGAGTAAGGGTATGATGAAAAGGGGAAAGGAAAAAATGAAGAGAAACAAAGAAACAAAGAGAGAATGAGGAATGAGGAAAAGAGAAAAGGAACAATGAAGAGAGAGAAGAAACAAATACAGGGGAAGGAATGGAAAGAGAGAAGAAACACTGAGAGAGGAAAGTATGATTATGAGCAAAAAGAAACAATGAAGGGAGAGAAGAAACAAAAATAAGGGAAAGAATGATGAAGAAGGTAGAGGAACAATGAAGAGAAACAAAGAAACAAAGAGAGGGGAAAGTATAATTGTTAGGAAAAAGGAACAATGAATGGCAAGAAGAAAAAAAGAAAGGGGAAAGAATGATGGATAAGGAAAAGCAACAATGAAGAGAAACAAAGAAACAAAAAGAGGTGTAACCATGATTATGAGCAAAAAGGAACAATGAACAGAGAGAAGAAAAAAAAGAAAGGGGAAAGAATGATGAAGACGACAGAGGAACAATGAAGAGAGAGAAGAGACAAAGAGAGGGGAAAGTATGATTGTGAGCAAAAAGGAACAATGAACAGAGAGAAGAAAAAAAGAAAGGGGAAAGAATGATGAAGACGACAGAGGAACAATGAAGAGAGAGAAGAGACAAAGAGAGGGGAAAGTATGATTGTATGCAAAAAGGAACAATGAACAGAGAGAAGAAAAAAAGAAAGGGGAAAGAATGATGAAGAAGGCAGAGGAACAATGAAGAGAAAGAAGAGACAAAGAGAGGGGAAAGTGTGATTGTGAGGAAAAAGGAACAATGAACAGAGAGAAGAAAAAAAGAAAGAGGAAAGAATGATGAAGAAGGTAGAGGAACAATGAAGAGAGAGAAGAGACAAAGAGAGGGGAAAGTGTGATTGTGAGGAAAAAGGAACAATGAACAGAGAGAAGAAAAAAAGAAAGAATGATGAAGAAGGTAGAGGAACCATGAAGAGAAACAAAGAAACAAAGAGAGGGGAAAGTATGATTGTATGCAAAAAGGAACAATGAACAGAGAGAAGAAAAAAAGAAAGGGGAAAGAATGATGAAGAAGGTAGAGGAACCATGAAGAGAGAGAAGAAACAAAGAGAGGAGAAGGACTAATAAAGAGAGTAAAGGAATAATGAAGGGAGAGAATAAACAAAGAGAAGGGGAGGAAAGATGAAGACAGTAAAGGAACATATGAAGGGATAGAAGAAATAAAAAGAGGGAAAAGAATGATTATTAGGGAAAAGGAACAATGAAGAGAGAGAAGAAACAATGAGGGGGTAAGGAATGAGGAAAAAAGAGAAAGAACAATGAGAGAGAGAAGAAACAAACTGAAGTATGATTAAGAGGGTAAAGGAATAATGAAGAGAGAAAAGAAAACAAGGAGATAGGAAGGAATGATGGAGAGAGTAAAAGAACAATAAAGAGAGAGAGAGAAGAAACAAAGAGAGAGTAAGAAATGATGAAGAGGGTAAAGGAATAATAAAGAGAGATGAAACAAAGAGAATGGAAGGAATGATGAGAAAGGAAAAGGAACTTTGATAAGAGAGAAGAAACAAATGGCGGGGAAAGAATGATGAACAAGTTAAAGGAATAATAAAGAGAGAACAAAGGGAGAGTAAGGAATGATGAAGAGAGTATAGGAAAATCAAGAGAGATGAAGAAACAAAGAGAGGGGAAGGAATGATGAAGAGAGTAAAGGAATAATGAAGAGAGGGGAAGAAATGAGAAAAAGGGAAAAAAAACAATGAAAAGAGAGAAGAAACAAAGAGAGAGAAAGTCATTTTGAAGAAGGAAAAGGAACAATGAACAGAGAGAAGAAATGATAAAGAGGGAAAAGGAACAACAAAGTAAGAGAAGAAACAAAGAGAAGGGAAAAAATGATGAAGAGAGTAAAGAAAAAATGAAGAGAGAGAAAGGAATGAAGAAGAGAGAAACAGAACAATGAAGAGAGAGAAGAAACAAAGAGAGAGGAAGAAATATAAGAGAGGGTAAGGAATAATGAAGAGAGGAAAGGAAAAATGAAGAGTGGCAAAGAAACAAAGAGAGGAGAAGGGATGATGAAGAGAGTAAAGGAATAATGAAGAAAGGGGATGGAATGAGAAAAAGGGAAAAGGAACAATGAAATGAGAGAAGAAACAAAGAGAGGGAAAGGCATTTTAAAGAAGGGAAAGGAACTATGAAGAGAGAGAAGAAATGAAGAGGGAAAAGGAACAAAGAGAGGGGAAGGAATGATAAACAGGGTAAATGAACAATGAAGAGAGAGAAGAAATAAAGACCAGTAAGGAACAAGGAAGAGCAACAAGAACATGACTAATTATTAAAAGAAGAATACATAGCAACATATAAACATTTAAAGGTTCCAGCATTTGGCAGAAAGTACCATTCGGTCTGTAGTTTATAAAAACATTTTCTTTAATCTAGCTAAAAATTTTTCACTCTACTAATACATAAAATTTAACATTGATTACATATTCTATACATAGTGAATAATGAGATTATATATTTCTAATGTAGAATGGTGTAGACATAGAGTCAATCGTCCTTGGTAACTGTCAGTTTCTCTCTATATGTTCATCAGACAAATGATTGCATAGATGAGAAACTGAAACTTATCAAGCAATGCTGACTATATCTATGCTGTCCTATTTTAGACCCACATATGCTCTGTAGCTGACTTGAACTCACTTTATTAACAAATATACCAAACTATATTATATATATATATTCAGTGCCATGCAAAAGTCTTAGGCCACTTTAAACTAATGTAAATTTCTACTAATTGCCAACTTATCAGTGGATGTTTTGCCTTGTGTTTTTAACAGATGAAACATTGGACCTAATCATTATATTTTGGGGAAAAGGCAAGACCACTACCAAAAATCGCTGTGCAAAAGTTTGGGGGGTCACCTCACATAAACCAACCTGGATACAGTGTCTTAAAGCAGAAAAATATTCCACTGCCAATGTAGTAAGTAAGTTGGCGTCTGTAGTTGAGGGCAACCCGAAGGTTCCCTTTTCAATAGCTACTACACCAAGGTGTAGGGAAGGGAGCTACTCCTTTCCCTGGATTGCTCTACTTTATCCTTGATACGTACCTTATAATGCTGAGTGTTAAGCAAGGAGGTATCAAGTACCATTTTTTTAAGTCTTTGGTATGACTCGACCTGGGATTGAACCCCAGTCTCCCGGACCATTGGTGAACACTCTACCCACTAGGCAAATGAGCTGATTATACAAACGTAATATTCTGCTATAGAACTAATTTTTTTCTTTTGCATGGTACTGTGTATATATGTATATATATATATATATATATATATATATCAGTAGTTATCACTAAATTTGTTTTTTCCCCATGTATCACATTAAAATCAACCAAATTATATGAAACCAACAACTAAGAATTGGCATGATTTGAAACTGTATCAATATGATAGCAGTTAAGCACCATAATCAATAGGTCACCAGTACATTTACAAATCTGTGTGATAAAATAGATTCTAATTTATACACTGCATTCCTATGAAAAAAAATTAATTATATGTTGATATGTAATTACTTGAATGTCTTATTAATTATCTTTTCAATTAAATTATTTTCTAATCCAAAAATTTATTAAAGAAAAATAATTTTAGAAAAATAGGATATTTTCAAAATTTAGAAAAAAAAACAATCAGAATCAAAATTTTGAATTTCTATATTTTTTTTCTGTCTCATTAAGTTTTTTCTTTGAAATAATTTCCTGTTGCAATCAAATAATTATTTAAAGAATTTTCTAAAAAATTGATATACTTTGAAGATTTAGATAAAAATTGAAACAAATTTTCGTTTCTTTTTAGTCTGTGTTTGGTTTTAGAGCAACCAGATGTGATTCTTTAAAAACTGTATTTCACATAGAATACACAGCAGATATTTTTAAAATAACTCTCCAATTAAAATTTGGCATGGAACTTTGCTTTTCATAATAAGTTCACCAAATTAAGTTGTTTTGAATTTTAAATGATTCATCTTTTTATAAATTAATTTTCTCAAAATAAACAGCAGTCTTTTTTTTAACCCTTTCACTCCTGTGGGAGCCACATTGTCTAGTGACACATTTGAGGACCATATGTGGCTCTTTATCCCCATTTAAAATAAAGTATAAATTCTCGTGAAAATGTGTGAGTAGACAGCTCAAATTTACCTTGAACAATGAAAGGGCTAAATAATTCTCTGATTAAAATTTTGTATAGAACTTTGCTTTTCAAAAACAGTTCATCGATTTAAGTTCTGAATTTTAAATTATTCAATTTTATAAAACAATCTTTCTCTGAATTGACAGGAAATCTTTTTAAGAATAATTTATGATTAAAATTTTGTTCACAACTTTGATGTTCAAAATATATTTCTAATCTATGTTGTTCTGAATTTCAAATAATTCAAATTTTATTTTCTGAGAGAATAATCAACTGAGAATTTGACTGTAAATTGGATACATTGGCAAATAATGCTGTCATTCTTTACCAATAATATGCTAGTATATATTAAGTTGATGTAGACATTTTCACTACTTTTTAACAAAGATTTTTATCATTATAAATTCATTGAATTAATATTCAATCATTAAAGTATTTTCCATAGTCTTATACCTCCTTTCAGTTCCATCCAGCATAAGAGAATATTCCTGATTTTGATTCAGTGAATTCTTTGTGAAATATATTGATATTTTGAATTCATTGGAACTATAGATCATACTATAAATTTTTCCCATTGCTAATCAAATGATAGTCTGAAGGTGACAGATTTGAGAAATATACCTCATGTGGAGGAATTCCTTTACATGATCATGTATAAAATAGGAATAGATGTTATCATGTAGCAACTTCTTTGCTCTGAAAAAGGCATTTTTTCTTTCAAACAAACCAATTGTTCACTATAGCAGCTAATCCTGGTTCCAGCCATTGGTAATAAAATCAAATTACTTTAAATCTAAGTAGAGAAAATAACTATTCTATTTGTCCATTCATGTTCGCTGGTATATTTGGATAACATTAGGATCAACAGTTATTCTGATAGCCAAGGCAAAAATATTCTAATGAAAGACATGCAGATAGAAGACAAGAATTCATTGCCACCCCAACAAAAAAATGTACAAAAATATCAAGACCAAGCTATTGTTTAAGATAAGTGTTGTCATATGGCAACATTTTTGCCCTGAAAAAGTTATTTCCTCTTCCAATTCATCCTTCAAACAAGCCTATTGTTTTCAGTTAAGTTACCAAGAAACAGTTTGCCCAATTCTAGCCTTTGTAATAAAAAAAAGTTCACTTTAAATTTAATCAAATACAGAAAAGAACTATTTGATTAGTTCATTTATATAGGCAACTGTGTTTAGATAACATAGGGATCAATAATTATTCTGATAGTGGAGGTAAAAATGTTCTATTGAAATATATGCAGCCAACACAAAAAATAAATACAAAAATATGGAGAACTTGTTGCTTGATCCATTTAAAAATTAGGTTGATTGATTGTAACAACATATCAACCTATCTAGGGTCATTTTATGGATAGAGGTCAAGGAATTGTATTCATTGTAGATTTATTTTTAGTTTTATTGTTTAATTGTTTCCTAAGAGGTTTCTTTTTTTTTGCTCAGTCATAGGATATCAAGTTTTCCAATCTAAAACTAAGAATTATATGGTTTCAAGTAATTATCTCTATTTGATAATAATCATTTGTTTCCGTACATTATATGGTTTCTAGTAAGAAATGATAATCCTTAGTAAATGATTATAGCTTCAAGTAACTTTTCTTAATACAAATAATTTACAGTCATATAACATCAAATATCCCTATTAAATATAAATAATTTTTAAGCAGAACTTTTTGATGCAGGTACAACCACTCCATTCAGAGTAAACCAGGGTGAAATGACAATGAAAGGGGTACTCCAAACTCCCTAGATCTCAAGAAATGGAGCCTCAGATGCAGCAATGTATGTAAAACAAAAACCTATTCTATATATGCCCTGTGATTAGGCCTAAAATAGATTTGTCTATAAATATAAAAGTTTGCAGTCTTGCTTCCAAGGGCAAAATATATTGGCTGAATTTAGTTTATGTACTGTGCTGATAGTATGAAACAGCATTAGGTGTCTGTGGATATGCCAAGCCTTTAAGTATCAGCTATGGAATAGAAGACACAATCACCAGATGAAACTTTATTCTATAAAGTTTAATCTGATGATTATCTTCTATTCCATTGTTGATACATAAATCTTATAGAAACAAACAATATTAGGGTGACATTTTGAAATATATATCTATATATATAAATTTTTTTGGTGATTATATCAAAATGATAATGATTCTAATAGTAATAATATACATCAAGTGATATGATCAAGATTTCCTGGGACTGTAGAATACTCAGACTGCATCACTGCAGAGGGGTAAGACTCTCCCAATGAGTGTCGTAGATATGACACTCAACAATCAGATGGAGAGGCTCCAGTAATGCTGGAGCTTTGGGGAATGTCGAGTACCTCTTCATTGTCATTTCTCTCAGGTCCACTCTGGCCCAAAGAGGAAGCATCTGATAGGGTCTATTCTATAGGTTAAATAGGACTAAATAGTTTGCTTATGCTAAACTGAATTGTTTGAAATAGAACTGTTTTGACATTTAAACTGCATACTAGTGCTAAACAGAACTGTTTTATGGATAAAAATGGATTTGACATTAAATAACCTACAATGGTTGATATGCCATAAAAGAAAAGAAAACAAAACAAAGAAATCATGAAAGTGGCAGAATCAATGTTTATATTTGTATTTTAAAATTATCTTTTAAATCAATTTTATATTAAGAGAAAGTCAGACAAATATAAACTGTCCATCTTATATATTTTTTAATATTAAGTAAAAAGTAAAGTTGGCGACCTTAGTCAAGGATGACCCAGAGGCTCCCTTTTCAATAGCAATGACATCAAGATGTAGGGGAGAGCACTACTCCATTCCTTAGATTGCTCTACTTTACCCTTTATCCTTACCTTATAATGCTGAGTGTTAAGCAAGGCGGCATTAAGTACCATTTTTTGAGTCTTTGGCATAACTTGACCTAGGATTGAACTCTGACCTCCCAGACCATAGCCAAACACTATTCATTAGGTCAATGGCCCGGTTTATATTAATAGTCCATAATTAACATCATTAGCATAAATCTGAAAGAATCATACATTTATATATATATATATATATATACTACACAGATGACCTAACGCTTCTTGCAAATACTAAATCAATGCTGCCTAACCTGGAGCAGGCAGCAAGACATATTAGCCTCTAAGTAAACACAGATAAAACAGAATTGATTCTTTTTAATCAAGATGATGCCATCTCATTAAATAGCATGCCTGTGAAATTAATAGGTCATATACCTCAGTAGAAATATTTCCTCTACTGGAAGTAATGTTAACAAACACATAGGTAAAGCATGGACCATATGGAAAACTGATCACTCGGATAAAATAAAGTACCAATTCTTTCAAGCTGCAGCTGTGTCAGTACTACTGTATGATTGGACTTTAATGAAACACCAGAGAACTACACAAGGATGCTGCATGCTGTTTTGAACAAATCTTGCAAGCAGAACCATACAAAATAGTTGCTTTACAGCCATTTATATTCCATCTTGCAAACCATCCAAGACATGGTGGAAGAATAAGGACAAGCTCATAAGTGATGCTCTCCTATGAACTACTACACATGGATACACCAGTGTTAGCCGGCCTGTAGATTCATCAGCTCTGCATGAGCACTGGATGCTATCTTGAAGAGTTGTCAAGAGTGAAGACTGATAGGGACAAATGTTGAGAGAGAGAGAGTTAAGTGAATCCATACAGTCAGCATATTATTATTATTATTATTATTATTATTATTATTATTATTATTATTATTATTATCGGAATAATCCAGTAAAGTTCCTTATATATATTATCTAAATAAATAGATGAATGAATAAAGAGAACTGAGTGATACAGAGTAGAAATAAGAATAATGAAAGAATGAACATATGAGATATATAGATGGAAACAGTTGCTCTCTGGGAAATGACAGATTGTTATACCATATTGTTGGAACTTTACAGAAGAAAGTCAGCTATTCCACAGAGCACTATCAACAGATTTTTTTTTCTCTTTGTCTGTAAAACATACAGATACCGAATAATTAGACTTTTGGTGTCTTCTCTACTATTACCAGTGAGTATAGGTAGAAGTGATATTTTTATTTACCAATGTAGCTGAAGCCTTTATCCAGGTATCATACAATAGGAGACTTGTGTAATTCAATGAATTCTGTATTTAAGAAACTATTATTGCTTTATGAAGAAAATGAAATGAAGACTTTGTGCATAGATAATCTAATTTAGAGCAAAGTCAGGCAGGGATGATCCTTCTGTGAAATAATGCAATTGGACCATTCAGAATATATTTACCACTTCAAGGAGGTCTTTTTTTTTGGTGGAAGGGGGGTCATTTTTTTTTAACTGCTGTATATGTTAGCAGCATGAAAGGAGATTAAATCCAGGAGGAAAAAGAACAAGTAAAAGAAAAAAAGTAAAGATCACAGAAAGGAAGGAAAAAAAAGGAAAGAAAAAATGAAGAAGGAATACAGCAGGAAGACAATATGAGAAAAAAAAATGGTTAGAGAAAAAGCCAAAAAGAAAAATAAAGGATAAAAGAAAGTAATGTGTTTGCCCTCTCTTAAGAAGAAAAATAAAAATGGAAAGGAAAGACAAAGCAAAAAGAAAGAAAAAAATAAGGAAAGTGGATGAAGAAAAATTGTTAAAAAACAAAAAAAGAGGGGTAAAAGAAGATGATTACATACTTTTCTTTGAAGAAGAATAAAATAAAGAGAATGAATGAAAAGAAAAGTGAGGAAAAATTCAAATGAAAGAAAAAAGAATTAGGAAAGATGAAGGAAAATGGTTACAGAAAAAGAGAAAGAAAAATGAGGTGAAACAGAGGATGGTAATGACCCTGATACCACTCCAACTCAACAAAAAAGAAAGAAAGAAAAAAGATAATGAAAAAAGAAAACCAAAGAAAGGAAAATGAAAAAGAAGGGAAAAAACAGAGAAAAGAAAAAGAAAAATCAAAATATTAAAAAATGGTAATGTCATGGAGAAAAAGTAAATAAATGAATTAACAAAATAAAAAGGAATGAACAGAAAGAGAATAAAAAAAAAGAAATATGAGGGAAAAAAGTAAGAGAGAAAAAAAAGCAAAGAAAAATGATGTTTAATTTACGATTGTAATACCCCTTACATCACTTTAATGCAAAAAACAAAAGGACCTTTAAAAAAGAGAATTTATAGAAAGGGAAGATAATAAAGAAAACCAAACAATAGGAAAATGAAAAAGAGGGAAAAAACAGAGAATACAGGAAAATAAAATCAAGACATAAAAAAGATGGCAGTGTTTTGACGAAAAGTAAAATAAATGAATAAAGAAAATAAGAATAAAAATGGAAGAGAAAAAGAAGAACACCAAAAAGATGGAAGAAAGGATAATGAAAGATGACAATGAAAGAAAAAAGTTGAGAAGAATAAAGAAAAATCAGGACAAAAAAAAAAAGAGATGGCAATGTCTTTGCCAAAAAATGAATAAAATGAAATAAAAATGAGAAAATGATAGAAAGCAAAGAACAACAAAATAAAAAATTAAAAAAAGACAAAAATAGCTAAGCAGAAGATAAGCTGTAAGAAAAATTGAGGAAAGAAAAGAAATAAGAAAGTTCTGGAAATAAAACATTGCAAAGTATAAGATAAGATTACATAAAGCAAGGGAAAGTGTAAAACTAGGAATGAAAGAAAAAAAATGCAAAACAAGTAGTTAATAAGCAGATAAAAGAAGTGTGAAGATAAAATTGAAAAGAAAACAAATTTGAAGAAAAAAGCAGAGGAAGAGTGCAAGAAATTAAATAAGAGAAAAATTAAAGAGAAATGCTATATATATATATATATATATATATATATATATATATATGGGGAGGGAAAAAGAAAGAAAGAGAGAAGCAGGAGGAAAAATATCAGAAAGACAAAGTGTAAAGAAGTAAACATGAAGGAAATGAAAAAAAATGTGATAAAAAGGAAACAAAATTATAGACAAGAAAGGAATAAAATAAAAATAGAGATTATGAAGAAAAAATGTTAGAGCAGACAACAGTGAATTCAAAGGAACTTTTAATAAAAGAATAAAGGATATTAAAACTTGCAAGAATAACAAAAAAAGAGGAAGAGAGAGAAAAAATAATCAGTAGAAAAAAGAGAATAAGAAAATAAAATAAAAATAAAGAAAAGAGAGAAAAGCAAGATAAGAATATGAACAGAAAGTGACAAATTAGAGAAAATTGTTTTGAGTTTTTATTACTCGGCAAATTGAAGCAAACCTCACCAAACAGTATTTGAAATGCAAAGAGCAATAAGTTTATAGCGTAGTAGGTTGAGAAATACATTAACTTATTAGAGCAATTTTTTCTTTATTTTTGTTTACTTAATTCTTTTCGGTTGTTTGGTTGGTCTTTTAAAGCTTATCTACTCTTGGGGATTATCTAATGCCAAATCCCATTTTTATAAATGTGTATGATTTCTAAATGAATAGTTTGTATGCAACTTTATTTTCAAATGTGTTGTTTGAGCTCATTTATTTGCACACAGAATTTTTAGAGTTAGTTAAATGGTTTCAAGCATTGCTATTTAACATTAATAATTCTATTTATCACACATTCCTCTGTGATATAAATAATTTGGATACAGCTGTATGGTTTCAAGTAACTAATAATAATAACACTGGTCAACATGATATTTGGTGAGATGAAACAAAACACATTTTTTTGCTAATTTGATAGTGCTTATTTGGAAAATGATTCAAGTTTTTTATGGTTAGCTACCATTTTTGCTGTGCTGTAATTGCTTATTTTTGTTAAAAAGGACACTTTATGATTTTGGCTGACTGCAAAATGTACTTAATAAAGGTCGGGGATATCCATCAATTTTCAGGTTGGCTGAGCAATTTAGTAACCTGAAATAAATGACTTTTATGAGAAAAAAGTGTTTTTGAGTCAAAAATTTAAAATAGATGTATCAAATTTTTCCAATTTATCACCAAATTCAAATTAACTGATAAGTTTTATCAGTAATACACTTTAGTAAACCTGATAATTAAGGGGACATAAAAAAATGAAACCCTAAAATCTTCTGTTTGATATTCATAGATTTATCCCGTCACTTTTGTCTCTTCATGATGGAAGGAAACCAAGTACATTAAGAGCTTTTGTTTTCACAATTGGAAAGAAACTCCAGCAAAAGACATCCCAATTGAATGCATCTTTTTTATTGTACATGATGAACCTCATGAAAATAGTTTCATCATAACATCAAGAAACTCATTAAGGATGATGAATTTGTTAATTCAATGAATAAATTGGAATCATGCACTCAGACATCGTTTCTTGATGTAATCAAAAACTTCTTAGGCAATTGCTGGGCCAAAAACTACAAGGAGTGAAAAAACTGTTGAAAAGTCTACGGGACATAGGCACTAATATGAGTATTAAGGTCCATTTTTTACTTAGTTAGCTAGATAAATTTCTGGCAATGTGAGTGATGAACAAGTAGAATGATTTCATCAGCATATCAAAACAATGGAAGCAAGTTATCAGGGCTGGTGGGACAAACAAATGATAGCTGACAACTGCTAGAGTATCAAAAGGGACTTAAATAACATTGAACATGACAGACGATCAAGAAAGAGAAAATTTTTACCTTGGTTCTTAAGTTTACAAAGGTTTATTTCTGTTGTTTGCTTATTAAATGATTTGAAAATACTTGTTGGTCTGGGTATATTCAATCATGTTTATTTTGAAAGACTTAGGGTCTGACTGTTATTGCAAAATTAGAATTTCTTAATAAGCAGACCAATATTTATTAGTTTAAATATGAATTGAAAGATTTATATGATTTTACTCTGAGAAATATTGCCATTGTCAATATCATATGTAATGAAAACAAATGAAAAAATGCTTTTTTCCAAAAATGAAGCATTTCTGTACAGCAACCACAGAAGCTAATCAAGAAAAAGTAAGGTCATTTTCAGATTCAACACCTTTAAATTAGCTAAAAAAGATGTTTGGTGCCTCAGCACCATTTCAAATTTATTTTTTTTAACCATAGTGATTGATTGAACAGGTCTATTTTTGACCCATAGATGGCACCCTAACAGATCAGAGGGAGCCTGGGTTTAATGGCAATGAAGAGGTTCTCAACATTCCCCAAAGTTACAGGACTAGAGCCTCACTATTAGTTGCAGTTTAGCATCATACCCAGGACACTTGTTGGTGCGTAGTGGGAGTATTCCACTGCAAAAATGCTATCAGCATATTCTACAGCTCCAGGTGATAGGGCAGTAATTTTTGGGCAAGAATCATCAAATACCCGCCCCTATATATATATATATATATATATATATATATATATATATATATAGAGAGAGAGAGAGAGAGAGAGAGAGCTAAAATTTCATGCCAAAATCTAAATCCTTACAGTGCTCAATAAACAAAAATTTCAAGCAATACCTAATTGCTTATAAAAAATGTAAGGCCGGGTAAAAACTCAGTTTCACATCTTTGATCATCAGGTGAGCTAGAAATCCATCCTCTGACATCTGCCTAGTTGCATAATGGTTAGAGCGTTCACCAATGGCCCAGAAGACTGGGGTTCAATCCCAGGTCAAATCATATCAAAGATTAAAAAAAATGGCAATTGATGCTTCCTTGCAGCATTATAAGATATGGATCAAGGATAAGTGGAGCAATCCTGGGAAAGGAGTGGTGCCCTCCCCTACACCTCAGTATAGTAGCAACTGTAAAGGGAGCCTTCAAGTTGCCCAACTTATATATATATATATATATATACACACACACACACTAGTAGGGCTATCTAGCACTGCCTGAGTGGAGAGAATAACATGTTCTATAGTACAATTACCAACACCGATGACATAGCGATACTGACAAATACACCCAACCAAACCAAAACACTACTGCATAGTTTGGAACGAGCCACTGCAGGCATTGGCCTCCATGTCAATGCACACAAAACTCAATATATGTGCTATAATCAAACAGGCGACATCACCACATTAGACGGAACCCCTCTGAAACTAGTAGACAAATTCACCTACCTCGGAAGCAGCATCTCATCAACCAAAAAGGACATCGACACGTGGCTAACGAAGACATGGACAGCTATTGATAGGCTATCGATCATATGGAAATCAGATCTGACCGATAAAATGAAACGCAGTTTCTTCCAAGCAGCAGTCGTATCGATACTGCTGTATGGATGCACTATTTGGACACTAACTAAATGGCTGGAGAAGAAGCTAGACGGCAATTACACAAGAATGCTGTGAGCAATATTGAACAAGTCCTGGTGGCAACACCCCATAAGGCACCAACTGTACAGCCACCTGCCTCCCATCACAAAATCTATCCAATTTAGATGAATCAGACATGCAGGACACTGCTGGAGAAGCAAGGACAAGCTCATAAGTGATGTACTTCTATGGACCCCCACATATGGCCTGTCAAAAGCAGGACGACCAGCTCGAACATACATTCAGCAGCTATGTGAGGATACGGGATGTAGCCCTGAAGACCTGCAAGAGGCGATGAATGATAGGGAGAAGTGGCGAGAGAGGGTAAGAGATATCCGTGCTAGCGGCATGACATGATGATGATTTTTACTTAAAAGTTGAACTCAGTAAAATTTATATCAAAAAGTTTTGTTGTGATGCTGAATGAACAAAGTATAAACAAGAACTACTGATACTTTGCCCACACAATTTTTTTTTTTAGAAAATTAAAAAACAATTAAATGAAGTGAGGGTTAATAGACTTTGAAAAAATATTTCTACAAAGTTTTCTTGAAAAATAAAAATGTAAAGGTTTTAAAATTTATTTATTTATTCCTATTTTCCCCCTTTTAATGCATTTTTAATTCTATAATTTATGGCAGATGTTCTGCTAGAAGGACTAATTCATATCAAAATCTTTTTAACAATCTCAGTTGTCGGAGGACACAATATTTTTTTATGCTGAAATGTTTAGTTTTGGTCTTGATTTGATTTCAATTGTGTGAAAGAGAAGGGAGATAATTTTAGGGCTTCAGGTAAGATGAGAAAATTTTCCAAGTTGGGAAAACTTCAAAGTCCCCATAACTTGACCCCGTAGCTAGATCCGTCAAAACTAATTTCATTTTCATTGTCTTATTTAAAAAGTTTCATCTGACAATTGTCTCTTCAGTAAAATAGGAGATATATGAAACTTAGTCATAAAACAAAAGTAAGGAGATATCCCAATCCCTTTTAGTATATATATATATATATATAATATAATTCAAGTAAAGCTGGCGACACTCTACCCATTTGGAAATGATCCAGTTACTGGACATTGGTATGATGGTTAGAGTGTTTGCCAATGGCCCAGGAGACTGGGGTTCAATCCCAGGTCGAGTCATACCAAAGACTTTAAAAAATGGTACTTGATGCCTCCTTGCTTAACACTCGGCAAGGATAAAGTGGAGCAATCCAGGGAAAGAAGTAGCGCCCTCCCCTACACCTTGGTGTGGTAGCTATCGAAAAGGGAGCCTTCAGGTCACCCTCGACTACGGTCACCAACTTTTTTACTATATAATTCAAGGTGTAGGAGTATCTAATTTGAGTGCTCAATGTCAATGACTATTGATGTATAATTAATTTGGGATTATAAATCTATCAAAACTCAACATGCAGAGCAAAAAAAAAATTATTTTGATTAAAAATTTTTTTTCAAATTCTACTCTAGCCAGAAGCAATTTAAGAACACCAAAATGATTTTTTTTGTAACATCTGATGATGGTCATCATGACTAGAAATAAATTTATAATAACACCAAAGAAGTGAAGTTTTTATTTTTATATGAATATATATATATATATATACCAAATCCCACTGCAAGAAAAGGGTGCAACATGAGGTCAATTTTTCAAGCAGAGTTTTACAGGCTTGAATTCAGTTTTTCCTTCTCCTAGACTGGTTGCCAAACCAAAATAAAAGAATCCAGTCAGCAGTACTATTTACCTATTTACCTATAGCTGGAGGGAGAATAGTTGGATTCATACTTTTTCAAAGGGTATTAGCACTATGAGAAATGAGAACAGCCTCATCCAGGATTTGAATTCAGGTTGCAGTGCTCATTTCATATGATGATCACCATTTGTTGGTTACTTTGAGTCTTATGGCATATCAACCTTTGTAGGTTATTTAATGCCAAATCCATTTTTATACAAAGAAACAGTTCTATTTCAAACATTTCAGCTTAGTATGCAGTTTGTCAAAAACATTTCCATTTCAAGTTATTCAGTTTATTCAAACAGTTTTAATTCAAACAGTTCAATTTAGTATAAGTATAGTTTTTGTTTACACACACTTAAATGTCAAAACTGTTCTAGTTCAAGCAATTCAGTTTAGCATAAGTATGCAGTTTAGTTCTATTTGACCCATAGATACTGTCAGGTACTACTACTCCGAGCCAGAGTGGACCTGGGAGCAATGTCAATGAAGGGGTACTTGGCATTTCCCAAAGCTCCAGCATCAATGGACTCTCACCATCAGAGTGTTTAGTGTCATATCCAGGACACTCATTGGGGAGGGGTCTTACCCCTCTGCAGAAGTGCAGTCAGTGTATTGTACAGCCCCAGCTGACTGGGTGAGACAATAACCATTAAACTATGAGCATATTATATATATATATATATATATATATATATATATATATATATATATATATATATATATATGATTTTATTGTATATCAGGAAATATATCTCTCCAGCAAATAGCTTCTTTCCTTTCATTTATACAGTAAACGTATATGTAGAAATATCTTAATGATTTATTTGATGAAATATAATTTACATGACTATATATATGTAAACATCTATATTGTCTTCAAATAATACATTTAGCACATTGGTTTGAGGTTAACTGAATATTTCCAAGCTGTCTTCTTCCCTTATGTGTCAGATATGATGTTGTGATCCCATTGTGAATCGACATATAAACACTCAAATGGGTTTTGATGGGAACTATGTAAGTAGATTAATGAGATAATAATAGAGAGAATAGAGGGTAAGCTGAAAATAGTGAATGATTTGTTGATGTTAATAAATAAAACATTAGACAGAGCATAGATACTACACTCTGATCCTAGTGTAAATCTCTGTATGAATAATTCAGCAAGTTTTTTTTTTATGGGAAGTATGCAGGTAAAAGTATGAATTAAAAATGGACAGAATGGAAGATTAGTTCCAGATACTACACACAGGGCTGAGTGTATATCTCTACATGAATAATCCAGTCATAGGAACAAGACAGATAAATGTATAGAATAAGAATAGAGAGAATAGAATGTAAGATGAAAACAATGAGCAATTTGTAGGTGTTGAAAATTTAAAAATTAGTCAGAATGCACAGATACAATACTCTGATCCTAGTGTATATGTCTTCATGAATAGTCCAGTAATGGATACTATACCAAAATGTACAAAATAAGAATAGAGAGAATAGAATGTAAGATGAAAACAATGAGCAATTTGTAGGTGTTGAAATAGAATGTAAGATGAAAACAATGAGCAATTTGTAGGTGTTGAAAATTTAAAAATTAGTCAGAATGCACAGATACAATACTCTGATCCTGGTGTATATGTCTTCATGAATAGTCCAGTAATGGATACTATACCAAAATGTACAAAATAAGAATGGAGAGAATGGAATGTTAGATGAAAACAATGAGCAATTTGTAGGTGTTGAAAATTTAAAAATTAGTCAGAATGCACAGATACAATACTCTTCATGAATAGTCCAGTAATGGATACTATACCAAAATGTACAAAATAAAAATGGAGAGAATGGAATGTTAGATGAAAACAATGGACAATTTGTAGGTGTTGAAAATTTAAAAATTAGTCAGAATGCACAGATACAATACTCTTCATGAATAGTCCAGTAATGGATACTATACCAAAATGTACAAAATAAAAATGGAGAGAATGGAATGTTAGATGAAAACAATGGACAATTTGTAGGTGTTGAAAATTTAAAAATTAGTCATAATGCACAGATACAATACTCTGATCCTGGTGTATATGTCTTCATGAATAGTCCAGTAATGGATACTATACCAAAATGTACAAAATAAGAATGGAGAGAATGGAATGTTAGATGAAAACAATGGACAATTTGTAAGTGTTGAAAATTTAAAAATTAGTCAGAATGCACAGATACAATACTCTTCATGAATAGTCCAGTAATGGATACTATACCAAAATGTACAAAATAAAAATGGAGAGAATGGAATGTTAGATGAAAACAATGGACAATTTGTAGGTGTTGAAAATTTAAAAATTAGTCAGAATGCACAGATACAATACTCTTCATGAATAGTCCAGTAATGGATACTATACCAAAATGTACAAAATAAAAATGGAGAGAATGGAATGTTAGATGAAAACAATGGACAATTTGTAGGTGTTGAAAATTTAAAAATTAGTCAGAATGCACAGATACAATACTCTGATCCTGGTGTATATGTCTTCATGAATAGTCCAGTAATGGATACTATACCAAAATGTACAAAATAAGAATGGAGAGAATGGAATGTTAGATGAAAACAATGGACAATTTGTAAGTGTTGAAAATATATATAAAGAAGAAATAACTAAAAGGAAATTAAAGTTTGTTTCGATTAGAAATTTATTCCTAATTCTTCATCTCAATTTTTTTTCAATTCATATCTGATTTTCAAAAGCTTGTCAGCAATATAATACAATCATCATCATGGCATATGTCATTTTCATTATTAAATATTGTTCAACCTGAAAATCTAACAAAGATCAAGAGACAACAAGACCATTTAGAGCGTAACATCTTTTTCTAGTGTTCTTTTCATGATTAGAAATATTCTATTTTTTCATTGTCTTCTTTCAATCTTTGTTTTTTTGGTCTTTTCTCAAGAGACTAAGTGACTGCCACACTTCTAATATTACAAAGATGATAAACATCTTTAGATTGCAGAGTTCCTTTAGTTCTTGAAATACTTAGTAGATTTCAATTTTTCACCATATTCTTCAAGTCTATCTTGTGGTCAGATAACAAGTTTCATCTATTATCTGAAAAATATTAGACAACAATAATTAGGTTAAGTCATTTTGTCTTTTTCAAGTTATTCAAAATTTTGATTATTTTTACTTATTCATTAAATTTTGAGAATACAGAAGAAAAATAACTTTGCGTAATAATCAAATGAATTTTCCTTGAAGTTAGACACTGAAGAGAAGAAAACAAGTGTAGAAAAATGAAAAGTGAAAAATTGAGAAAGAGAAGACAGACATAAGAGAAAGAGACAGGCAGAGGAAAGAAAAAAAAGAAACAATAAAGAAAAAAGAGTAGAAAATAGAAAAGATAAGAAAAAGACAAAATCAAAAGATGAGTAAAAACAATAAAAAAGAAAAAAAGAGTAAAATTGAAGAAAGTCAAAATGAAATTAAATGAAAATAAGATTGAATTAGAGAATAAGATAAAGAGCAACAGTAAAATCAGAAGAAAAGAGAGAAAAAAACCGGAATCAACACAGAAGACTGAAAAAGACAGTGAGAGAAAAAAGAAACAGTATAAAAAAAAAGAGAGAAAAAAACAAAAACAAGAGGATATGTTAAAGAGAAAGAAAAAAAGAGTTATAAAGTAAAGGAAGAAAGGAAAACAGTTTAATTTTTTTTTTAGTAAAGACTAAAAGAAATAGAAAAAAAGCAAAACATAAGAAAAAAGATAAATGAGGAAAAAAAATCAAGAAAATGAGCTTGAGAAATAGAAAAAAAGAAACAGGAAAAAAAAAAAAAAGACAAATAGATGTGACTAAAAATGAGAGAAGGAAAGAGAGAAAAAAATTAGACCAAAAGAAAAGAAAGAAACATGAAAAATGAAGAGAAGCTGCAGAAGAGAAAAAGAAAAAGTAAAAAACAACATTAATAAAGCAAAATGCTGAATAGAAAAAAGAAACTGGAAGGAAAAAAAAATATTAGAAGTGAAAATATCAGAAAAGAGAAGTGAAAGAAAATTTATCACAATAAAACAAAAACAAAAGAGAAGAAAAGAGAAAAATGAAAAAAATAGTTAAAATGAAGTAAAGAAAAGACTGAAAGAAAGATGGTTATGCAAAGGTAGAAGAAAAAAAGGGAAGTGAAAGAAAATCTGTCCTGGCAAGGACAGGATTGCACCACTCTCCATTTCAGTAGAGTGATAGAAAGAAATGATAACAACCAAAGTTAACAAAAAAAAAATTAAAAAATGAAGGAACTTATGAGGGATATACAAGTAATTTAGTTGTCTAAGTGTCCATTTGGTTAAAAGTTCAACTTCAGAAGCTCTTATGGGTACATGAGAAGAGTTTTGTTATAGGAAGAAGAGCATAGACTTCCTTGTATTTTTGTTTGTTATGGGAGTGGAAAAGGAAAGGTTAACTGTGAAAGCATGGCTTGAACTAGTTCTTACTCGTGATGTAATCTGTGATGTTGTCAAAGCAGTCTTCTTTTGGCAGGTTGTAGAGAGAACTATAAGAGAGGTTTGACATGCTGCACATTTGTAACATGGATATGTCCATTGTGTGGGTCTCTTATGCAGCAAAAGGACGTAAGTGAGAACTCAGTACAGGATGCACATGTCAACATGGGTGATGCAGTCATGAGGGTTGAATCAAAGTGACATGGATATGACCATTAGGAGAGGTCTCTGGGGTACTTGTTAAAGTGGGTAAGATATGGTGTTGCTATGTAGCATGCATCTTGATGTGAAGAGAACTATTGTCAGTTAAATGAAGCTTCAATCTGCAAATAAACCACAAAGCTGAGAAGAGTGGTCATGTATATTAACTAGTAATTCTGAGTAAGGGGTTTCATAAGTTTCGATGTGTTAATGGTCCATCAAGCCAAGAAGTAAAGGATGTTATGTGTGACTTTGTAGAGAAGAGGAAAATCTCGTATTTTGGTTTGGCGCGCAATTTAATTCAACACTGAATTTCACCCAATCAGGATGACTTATCCTATTCAGCCCGGACCTTCATTTCCAGCTAGCAAAACGGGTGAGCGGCCAAACCCAGTCGCTTCGGCATGAGACGGCGACCAGAACAGACGTGCCTCTGGTCGTCCCTGCTTAGCGATGCTTTTTAGCTAGACAAGCCACCCAGTGTGGACATTTCACTGTGGCTTTAACACTAGCAGCAGCAACATGGACACTCAACGAGGGAACCATCTAATTTATGGATTTCATACAAGGAATCCCAGTTGAATATGAATTGGATGCATTCAGCATGCCTTCCACAGACACCACTTCATGTCACCCCAAAAATTGGCTATGTCGATCCGAGCGTAAGTCCACTCTCGACACACTAGCTACCATTTCACCTCTGGCCCACATTAATGGAGATAGCGCATACTCTCCCCAAAAATACCAGACACACAAAACTACACAATCCCTCACACGTCCGACAACACACGCTGCTTTATCAACACCCCGCTAAGCCATTTCTTCTCCAACACTAACAAGCCTAAACTCCACAAGTCTTGCAGCACCAAAAGCAAACCATATTCAAAGCTGCAAATAAAAACTGTCTTTGTTGTGTTGTTAAAGAAAAGTTTCGTAATTCATTTGTGTTGCCTTAAAAAATATAGTGTTAGGGAAATAACTAATTTCCTGAAACCGCTATAACTTCATTAAGTATTCTTCATCATATTTGCTATATAACAAAACTATGAGAAGAGGTCATCTTGCAGAGCTTGGCCAGAGGCTTAACTATGTGTAATTGCCAGATAAAGAGGAATAGAGAGGAAATTTCAGCATATTCATGTCTGTTGTGGTATCTTCCAATTGGCTGAAGGGGGACATGTGACCTGCCAACCATTACATCTATGGAGTAAAAAGTCAGCCAGTGTCTTATGTAGTTATGTACCATCCTATTTTTTGTGCATGACAAAAGAGTCATGAATCATACCAAGTTTTGACTTGGCATGTAATGAAAAGAAAAAAGATAACTGAAAGAAAATAAAGAAAAGATGAGATTGAGAAAGAGAAAAAAAGAAAGAAAATTAAAGGACATGTGGCCGAAAAAGAGAAACATAAAAGAGACAAAATCGGGAGAAGAAATGATGGAGATAGAAAAAAAAAAGTAAAAAAGCAAAGGAAAAGTGATGTAGATAGAGAAAGAAATAAAAATGAATAAAGAAGAAACAATGAAAAAGACAAAAATTAAGAAAAGACGTAAGACATTGTAAGGAAAAATAAAATGTTAAAAAAAAAAAGAAAAAAAAAAATGAAGAGAAGATGTACATGAGATAAGAAGCAAAGAGAAATGATGAAAAAGACGAAATCAAGAGAAAATATGAAGGAGACAGAGAAAGAGTAAAAAAGGAAAAAAGAAAAAGAAATAGCAAAAAGTAAAGAAATAAAAAAAAATCAATCAACAAAGAAAGTGAAAGAAAACAACAATTAAATAGTGTTTAATTAAATCAGTGTTTATGACTTGGTAATTTGGGATTCATGATTTTAAACAGATATTGCAAATTAAAAATTTTCTTTAGAAAATTTATATTAAAATTCCTTGATGTATATTATTACTTTATTTTGAATTGAATACTATTCTGATTTGCTTTTACATAAAAAAACTAGTGAATGAAATTGAAAGGACAGTCATATATATATATATATGTGCGAGACTCCCTGATGATCCATTGAGGTGAAACTTTAGTAGGAGAATTCCAACTTGCAATTTAAGTTAATTTTGTAATTGGCTCCACTCGTGTTGAGCTCTCTTGTAATTGTACCATTGCGGCATTTTACGGTGGGTTTTATTTTTCTTTTGACCAACTGACTGCATATCTCTTGATTTTTTTCAACTGGTGTGACAGAGTTGGCTTTTTTTTTTTTTTTTGGTCCTATGATATTTTTTCTTTTTTCCCCCGGGCGGTGATTCGAGATATTTTTATCTCTTGTTCCTGGCGGTTTTTTTTTCTTTTTTCCTGGTAACCGTGAATGCTGGTAGATAGTAGGTTAGTATATATATATATATATATATATATATATATATATATATATAAGCCATATAAAAAATTATCATGTTAAAGTTATTGGTGTTGCAATTAACTAATTTTTAAAATATTCTTTTGTTCAAATATATATATACATAATACACTCAAGAAAAGAATCTTAGAGTTTGGTTGGGTTTTATGACATATCAACCACTATAGTTAATTGAATACCAAATCCTCTTTATACAGTCTATATATGATTTGTAAATGCATTGTTGATAACATTTTTAAACTAGCCAGAGCTCATTTTTTGTATACAGTTAAATGAGTATAAATATGATTTGTAAGTCAATAGTTTGCTGGTAATTTTCTTTTCAAATCAGTCAGAGCTAATTTGCTTGCACACAAGTATTACTATTGTTTATACACAGTTAAATGGTTCCAAATATTCTGACATGAATAGCTCTATTTAGGTTTGTTGGTTGTTTGGGTTTTATGGCATATCAAGCTTTGTAGGTTATTTAACGCCAAATCCATTTTTATGAAAATAGTTCTATTTCAAAAAATTCAGTTTAGCATAAATATGCAGTTTAAATTTAAGTACTGTTCAATTGTCAAAAACATTTCTATTTCAAGCTATCTGAATAGCTTGAAATAGAAATGTTTTTGACAATTAAACAGTTCTTATTCAGTCAAGCAGTTCTAATTCAGCTAATTCAGTTTAGTATAAGTACAGATTTTGTTTACACACAGTTAAATGTCAAAACAATTCTATATTAAACAAATCAGTTTAGTGTAAGTACAGTTTCAATGTTAAAAACAGTTCCATTTCAAATAATTCAGTTTAGCATAAGCATGCAGTTTAAATGTAGTACAGTGTAATTGTCAAAAACATTTCTATTTCAAACAATTCACTTTAGCATAAGTATGCTGTTAGTTCTATTTAACCCATAGACAAGGGCCTTGTCAGGTGCTACCACACTGGGCCAGAGTAGACCTGGAAGCAATGGCAATGAAGGGGTGCTCTGCATTCCCTAAAGCCCTAGCATCACTGGAACCTCACCATCAGATTGTTTAGGGTTATATCAGGACACTCATTGGGTGGGTGGGGGTCTTATCCCTCTGCAGGTCTTATCCTTTTACAGCCCCAGCCAACTGGGCAAGCTCTGTTTAGTATTATTCATTAGTTTGCATTAACTTAAATGGTTTTAAGCATCACTATATAACACAAACAATTCAATTTGGGGACACAGTTACAGAGTTTCAAGTATATTGCTATGTATCTCTAACAATTCAATTAAACATCAGTCAATTGTTTACACATAGTTAAATGATCAAAGAGTTTGATTTCTAGCAATTTAATTCAGTGTAAATCATTTGTTTGCACTCAGTTTAAATTTCAAATAGTCCTTTGCCCAGTCGGCTGGGACTGTAGAATACACCGACTGCTTCTCTGCAGAGGGGTAAGACCCTCCTCCCAATGAGTGTCCTGATATGACACTAAACAATCTGATGGTGAGGTTCCAGTAATGCTGGAGCTTTGGGGAATGCGGAGTACCCCTTCATTGCCATTGCTCCCTGGTCTACTCTGGCCCAGCGTGGTAGCACCTGAGTTAAATAGAACTAACAGCATTCTTATGCTAAGTTGAATTGTTTGAGTAAACTGAATAGCTTGAAATAGAAATGTTTTTGTCAATTAAACCATACTTACATTTAAACTGCGTGCTTTTGCTTAACTGAATTATTTCAAATAGAACTATTTTTTGACATTGAAACTGTATTTACACTTAGCTGAATTGTTACATATAACTGCTTGAATAGTTTGAAATAGAAATGTTTTTGACAATTAGAATGTGTACTCATGCTAAACTGAATTGTTTGAAATAGAACAGATTATTTACATAAAAATGGATTTGGCGTTAAATAACTTACAAAGGTTGATACACCATAAAACCCAACAAACCAAATCAAACCAATCAAACAGTTCTATTTGACCCATAGACAGAACCCTATCAGGTACTACCATTCCAAGTCAGAGTGGACCTGTGAGCAATGGCAATGAAGGGATACTCCTCATTCCTCAAATCTCCAAGGCTGCAGTATCATTATCAGATGGTTTAATGTCATATCCAGGACATTCGTTGAAGAGATGGAGGTCTGACCACTTGACAGAGATGCAGTCTATGTATTCTATAACCCCAGTTGACAGGGCTGTATGAAATGAAAGTATCAGAAAATAAACAGAGTAAGTGAATATATACATATACATTACGACTATTATCATATAGACATGCTTTGAAAAGATGTTGATATTTACTGCTGAATTAAGAATATTGACAGGGAAGAAGATTATGTTGAAAAACATTGATTATTCATCACAAGACTATATATCTATTGAATCTATGAATATTTATTCTCCTTCATATACATATACAATAGAAGGAGGTAGAGTTAGAAATATTCTGTGGAGATAGAGAAATAGAAATATGGGGCAGGGGTAAAAAGAAAGGGAAATGTAATTTCCTAAGCTTAGCTTAGTTTTGCACAAGGCCAAGAGTACAGAGGTAAGAATGGTTCACTAACCTTACTGAAATGAGAGTACAATGGAAGAAAGTTAACTGACTGATTTTATGGCATGTCAACTTATCTGGGATTATTTTATGTCTAGATGTTAGGGAATTGTGTTCACTGTATGACTATATTTACATTTTTTTGTATATTTGTTTCTTTAGAATATTTTTGCTGTTCTATGATTGTAAATGTTCCTACCTAATACAAATAATTTGCAAACAGTTATATGGTTTCAAGTATACTAATATTAATGATAATATGGTTTTAAGTAATTATTTCTATTTAATATTAGCTCTTTGCTTGCAATATTATTTCAAGTAAGTGATAATAAACCTTTGAAAAAATTTATAGCTTCAAGTATCTATTCTTAATACAAATGATTTACTGATATATGGTATCAAGTATTCCTTTCAAATATAAATAACTTTTAAAAAGACCTATTTGAGCTATTGATGGTTGGTATTTTATGGTATCTCAACTCTTGTGGGTTATTTAATGACAAGTCCCTTATATATATAATTTGTAAGCAATTTTATATATATAATTTGTCATTAACTTTATTTTTAAATAAGTAGTTAGTGCTCATTTGTTTGCAGGTAGTTCAATGGTAACAAGCATACCGCTCTAACACTAATAATTCTATTTAATATCAATAATTTGTTTGCACACAGTTAAATGGTTTCAAGCATCCCAATTAAACATGACTAATTCTATTTGATAATACTCATTAGTTTTCACACAGTTTAATGGTTTCAAGTATTCCTATCAAACACAAATATTTCAATTTGATATAAATCATTTGTTTGCACATAGTTATATGGTTTCAATTATTGCTATCTAATGCTAGTAATTCTATTTATCAAGTATTCCTACATAATATAAATAATTTGTACACAGCTGTATAGTTTTAAATCACTAAAAATAATCTTTAGTAAAAGATTGAACAGTTTGATTTCATCCAAGGTATAAAAAAAATAAAGTTGGCAACCATAGTCGAGGGTGACCCAAAGGCTCCTTTTTTTGATAGCTACTACACCAAGGTATTGGGAAGGGTGCTACTCATTTCCCTGGATTGCTCCACTTTACCCTTGATTTGTACCTTATAATGCTGAGTGTTAAGCAAGGAGGCATCAAGCTCTTTGCTTGCAATATTATTTCAAGTAAGTGATAATAAACCTTAGAAAAAGTTTATAGTTCTATTTGAAATAATTCAGTTAAGCATAAGCACGCAGTTTAAATGTAAGTACGGTTTAATTGTCAAAAACATTTCTATTTCAAGCTATTCAGTTTACTCAAACAATTCAGCTTAGCATAAGAATGCTGTTAGTTCTATTTAACTCAGGTGCTACCACGCTGGGCCAGAGTAGACCAGGGAGCAATGGCAATGAAGGGGTACTCCGCATTCCCCAAAGCTCCAGCTTTATAGTTTGAGTCTTTGGTATGACTCGGCCTTGGATTGAACCCAGGTCTCCCGGGCCATTGGCAAACGTGAATAATATCAATGAAGAGATACTCTGCATTCTCCAGATCTCTGAAACTGGAGTCTCACCGTCAGATACAATTTAGTGTTATATCCAGGTGCACCCTTTTATTGGTAGGGGTTCTTGCCCCTCTGTAGTGGATACAGTCAGCATATTCTAAGCCTCACTAACAGAGCTAAATGAAAGAGGGATCATAATGTATATAAAATGAAAACAAGATATATTGTTAAGAGAGTAGAAGAGAAAAGAAAAAAAATGATGAGAGGGAGAACACTGAAAGAGAAGGAAAAGAAAAAAGAAAAAAGATGAAAAAGGTAGCAATGAAGAAAAAGAGAAAGTAAAGTTAATATTATCTGACTTGGCTTTCTAATATAGTGCGAAGTTTTTGCAGATTATTTGAACCTGATGTCTCCTTTCATTCCAACTGTTCAGTTAATGTCTGTTGTCAATTGTATGAGGAACAGATCAGCCCAAAATTGGTAACACCGATTAACAGGACATTGGCAAAGAAGGGGAAATTGGATTAAAGAATTGTCGGCATCTAAGAATCTTCCAGTTTGGCAAATCATTGCCAGAATTCAATCATTTTGAAAATTTGTTCATGGCTTAGGAATTGAAAAATCTTTTCTGCCTTTGTAACATGGTAATCTCATTGATTTTTGTTTCAGATGAATAACAATGGAGTTTAAAATATAGAAAAAGATGTACCAAATAGTTACTTTAAAATATGCATTTGAAGAAAGATTTTTATATAGAGCATTATGGATATTTGTAAATATGTATCGTTGCATATACACTAGCTGTAGTACCTGAACTTTACTTAACATCCTACCACAAAAAAAACCCCAAATATTCATAAAGTCACCTTAAATTCAAAAAATAAAAAAGTGTAATTATCTATACACTAGCTATAGTACATACATTTTACTTAACACCTACAGCCAAAAAGAAAAAAAAAATTCCTAAACACACCTCAAATTCAAAAATATAAAAATATGTATGGTTATATATACCAAAGACTCAAAAAATGGTTCTTGATTCTTCCTTGCTTAACACTCAACATTATAAGGTTTGTATCAAGGATAAAGTGGTGATTTCGGGAAAGGAGTAGCACCCTCCCCTATACCTCAGTGTAGTAGCTATTGAAAAGGGAGCTTTCAGATCAGCCTCGACTACGGTTGCCAACTTTACTTTTACTTATATATATATATATATATATATATATATATATATATATATATATGATTTGTAAGCGAATAGTTTGTAAGTAACTTCATTTTAAAATGAATTAGTGCTTATTTATTAGTAAGTAAGTAAAGTTGGCAACCATAGTCGAGGGCGACCAGAAGGCTCCCTTTTCAATAGCTACTATACCGAGGTGTAGGGGAGGGTGCTACTCCTTTCCCTGGATTGCTTCACTTTACCCTCTATACGTACCTTATATTGCTGAGTGTTAAGCTAGGAGGTATCAAGTACCATTTTTAAAGTCTTTGGTATGATATGAGCTGGGATTGAACCCAGGTCTCCCGGATCATTGGCGAACACTCTTCCCACTAGACCAATGAGCCGAGTTAAATAGTTTCAAGTATTGCCATCTGATCCTAATGACTCTATTTAATATCAATCCTTGTTTGCACACATTTAAATAGTCTAAAGTATTCCAATTTAACACTAATAATTCTGTTTAATATTAATCATTTGTTTGCAAATCACTGTTAAATGGTTTCAAGTATTGCTATCTCAGTGCAATTGACTCTCAGCTACCACCTTCTAGCACCTTTTATATAAAATAGGCTTAGGTTCTTGTTTGCTAAAAGAACTATTTGAAGAATACATCCAGGACAATCACATAGGCTCTTGGGATTGACATAACCATCTGATTGATCAGATTTAGCTTTTCCAACCACCTGTCTAGCCCAGTAAGGGCCTAGGTGGAATGTAGCAGGTCATGTGAACACTTCACCATGATCCTGACCTGAAGCCTTATGGTTCTCTACCTACGGCCAACATGTAGCCTTGTTGGTGTTGGTGGTGGTGGGGCCTCTTACCCTTTTGCAGAGGTGCAGTTGGCATATTCTACAACCCCAGCTGACAGGGTAGAAAAGAGGATGATTGAAACAAGTCTCACTCAGGAGGAGCAAATTCAAGGGTTACAGAACTAATCAAGGTTAGAATTTATGGCTAACAGAAATTTCCTTTTGGAAATTATTTTGGAAAGGAATAGGCAGTTTTACATATCTCTGTGTGATTGTAGATATAAGAATGCTCTCTCTCTTTATATATATAAATATATATGTATGTGTGCATTCATATAGTAATCAGGTAAAAGCATGCTTCAAATCAAATATTAATAAATTACATCTCATTGATCTCATGGGTAGAGTGTTCGCCAATGGTCTGGGAGACCTGGGTTCAATCCCAGGTCGAGTTATGCCTAAGACTTTAAAAATGGTACTTAATATCTCCTTGCTTAACACTCAGCAATATAAGGTATGTATCAAGGGTATTGAGTAATCCAGAGATAGGCGTAGCACCCTCCCCAACACCTCAGTGTAGTAGCTATTGAAAAGGGAGCCTTCTGGTTGCCCTCTTTTATATGGTTTCAAAGATTTCAAGCAATTATAAAAAAATGGGATGGAGCCTGTGGTGTAGTGGCTAAGATGCTAGGCAGTGACATTGTAGCAAGTGAGTTCAAACTCCAGTTTCTTTCTTTAATGGCATATCAACCTTTGTCAGTTATTTAATGCCAAAGCCATTCCTCTAGAAGAACATTAGTGGTACTATTTAACCCATAGCTGGGAGGATAAGGGGGTTCATACCTTTCCCAAGGGTATTTGTCCAAATGTGAATGTAATAGTGCGACTAGATTACGAACTCGCTTACTACGATTATGCAGTCCACCGCTTTAACCATTACCCCACGAGGACACCCTTTTCAAACTCCAGTCAGACAGTTACATTTACTTTTGAACAAAAGTACCACTACAAGGATGGCTCTGGCATTAATTAACCCACAAAGTTTGATTTGCCATTAAACAAAGAAACCGAATCAAACCAATTATAGGGGCCTGAAAAAGTAACTGAACCCTTGATGAAATTTTAGCATTAACCAGCATTTTGTCTTGTATTTGTCTTATCTTTTTTTTAATTTTATTTTATTCAATTTTGTATTTACTCCAATGCTGCTGTTATTATTATTTGTCATGTTAGTCGTAGAAAGTAGTATCTGTCCGACAGGTGTAGCAATAGTCTTTAAAATTAATTAAAAAGTGAGATAAAAAGTATTGGGAATCATACACGAGAATGTGGTCGTATATAAAAAACTGCTCGCACATGGTCAGTGAAATTCTAATTGAAAGCAAGCATAAACACACTATGGCCCCTCTTATAGATGTATTACCTTTTCTAACATTTTTAAACACCACAGCCTACTAATTTAGTGTTTGCTATTCTACTAAACTAAATGCTGACCACACATGCCTTATTAGAGGTTTCAAGATATATACAGTGTTTATAAATATAGAGGTTTCAAAATATATATGGTCATATAAATCAGGTAACAAAGACAGGTTGTCCCTCGGGCCCGAAAATCTAATGAAAAAGGAGATAGCTGAACTTAAAGTTAAAACTTGAATATTTGGGGGTAGAGGAAAGAGAAAAAATGGGAATGGGTGAAACGGGAGAAAGGAAAAAGAAAGGATTTTTTTACCCCCACAAGTTAAACATGTGAAGCCATGGGAAGTAGTATAGTGGATATTAAGCACGATGGATGAACCCTGCATCAGGTTAATGCCTCACCAGATGCTGGGCGGACAAACCCCACAGGTCAGTGACCAGGATCATATAATTTAGTCAGGAAACTACTACTACTCATTTTTAAGAGTGGTCGTATATAAAAGCTGATGAAGTTAAAATACGACCATCTAAAGATTCCCATGACTCTCACAGAAACTATGTGTCCAGACTGCATCGCTTTTTACGCAGGTAAAAAAGGGGGCATGTTCCACTGAGGTTGGAGCTCTAGGCCCAGTGTTCAAAAAATCAGCGACAGAACTCAAAAGCAAACAAATATTACTTAGATACAAAAGCACAATACATATAGCGACATTTAATTGAAGAACTTTAAATAGAATAGGCCAACAACTGGAGCTAACAGCGTCTGTGGCAGATTATAACAGACATAGTATGCATACAAGAACACAGATACCATCACAGTGAAGTAGAAATAGAATACCACAATACTGGCAATGGATGGATGTTTGTCTCAGCATCATCCTGAAAAAACTCTGTCAAAGCAGTCATTTGTGGTGTAGGAATGCTTCTCAGTCCATGAGTCCTAAAAATCACTTCACAGCATTGAGAAAATACAACCCAGAATAATGGTAGCTATGGTCAATTGCAATTCTGGCACAACAATCATTTCCTGCTACAGCCCTACCAATGCTAGTGATGAAGTAGAGCTAGACACCTTCTATAATGTACTATCCTCCCTTGTTCATAGCATCCCTAAACACAATGATCTCATCATTGGAGGAAACATGAAGGCCCAAATAGGTAAAACGTAAACAATAAATTCAGCTTACACAACACATCAAACACCCAATGGATTTTATACTAGGAAATAGACTAACATGCCTTGATACTAAATTTCAGAAAAGGAAAGGAAAACTGTAGACCTACACCTATGCAAATAATGCTAAAGCACAGATAGTTTACATCCTAATGAAGAAGAAATGGACTAACAGCACTTTGAATTGTGAGGCATATTCCTTTTTTGAATTGTCACGGCAAAGATACGTCTGAGCCTATGCAGGAATGGGTTGCAAATAACCAGGACTGCTAGCTATGACTGGTCCATGCTTAATACTTGAGACATTAGCGATAAATATGCGATAACAGTAAGAAACAAATTTGATGCACTTCTGGAGATATCAGAAGCACTGACTCCAAATGACGAATACAAGAAATTTGTCAATGTTCACATGGAAGCGGCAGCAGAATGCATACCAACAAAACTTAGAGAAAAATGTAGAGTTCCCTGGGAGATATTAGCAGTCAAGAAAAAACATGACGATGTAAAAGCCGCAGGCCTATGCAATAAAAGGAACCCAACCAATGCCAATGCTCAGAAACTTAAAAAGACACAAAGTGAACTAATACTTGCCAAAAAGAACAAATAGAATACATCCGAGACGTGATCAATAAGTTTCAACACTTGGTTGAAGATGGACAATCTCGGATAGCGTGGCAGAGAGTAAATGAAATGAGTAAAAAAAAAAAGCACTGTGAGAGTGAAACTAAAAGTGGCCAGCTAAAATGAATGGTACACTTGTAGAAAGAACACTTTAAGAATTTGCTCGAAATGTCCTGTAAAGTTTTGGATGAAACTATCTAAAAAATTATTGATAATCAACTAGATATCAAATTAGGACTGTTTACACAAGAGGAACTCGATGTAGTCCTAACAAAAATGCAAAACAAGAAAGCTGCCAGTCTCGATAAAATACCTCGAGAAGTATTATAGACAGATGGACAAAGGGGTGCATCCTCTATTTCCCTAAGAAAGGAGACCTTGGAATTGCCAAGAACTACCGGGGAATAATCCTTACTTCCATAGCAGCTAAGATTTACAATGCCCTGCTACTCAACCACATTGAACCTGACATTGAGAAAATTCTTTGGAAAAATCAAAATGGCTTTTGTAGGAATCGGTCCACTCCATCACAGATTCTGACAATCTGTCAAATTTTAGGTGTTTGTACAAAAAACCTCAAAGCTACACTCCCATTTGTAGATTTCTCCAAAGCATTTGACTCCATACATAGAGGGAAGATGGGAAAAATACTTCTAGCCTATGGACTATCCAGAGAAACCATTGCAGCCATAATCATGTTCTATAATAACTTGAAAGTAGAAGTACACTCACAGGATGGAGACACAGACTTCTTTGACATTGTTACAGGTGTGCTACAAGGGAACACATTAGCACCATACCAGTTAATAATCTGCCTAGACTACATACTTCAGATGTTGATAGATGAAAAAAAATGGCCTTATACTAAAAGGCAAAAAACAGAGATATCCAGCATGAACTATGTGGACGACACTGATGACATAGCGTTTCTGGCAAATATACCCACCCAGACCGAATTTCTGTTGCATAATCTGAAGCGGGCAGTGGGCAGCATATGTGAACACAGACAAAACTATGTACATGTGCTATAATCAAAGTGGCGATAAATCCACACAAAATGGTGGCTCTCTGAAACTTGTGGACAAGTTCACCTACCTTGGAAGCAGTGTGTTGCCTAGTGAAAATGACATCAATATGTGACAAGCAAAGGCATATACAGCTATCTATAGGCTATCAGTCATATGGAAGACAGGCTCATTCGATAAAATAAAACACAATTTTTTCCTAGCAGCATTTGTGTCTCTACGACTGAATGGATGCGCCACTTGGACGCTGACTGAGCACATAGAGGAAAAGCTTGACAGCAATTGCACAAGGATGCTATGAACTATATTAAACAAATCCTAGAAAAAATATCCCACAAAACAGCAGCTGTATGGCCACCTACCAATTATCTTGAAGACCATCCAAGTTAGATGAACAAGACATGCAGGACACTGCTGGAAGAGCAAGGACAAACTCATAAGTGACATCCTCATATGGACCCCTTTACATGGAAGTGCAAGTGTGGGATGGCCTGCCAGAACTTATCTACAACAGCTCTGTACAGACACAGGATATAGTCTGGAAGACCTGCTGGAAGCAATGGATGATAGGGACGGATGGTGAGAGAGATTTAGGGAAATCCATGCGAGAAGATGATGATGATGAAAGTTGGCATCTGTAGTCTAGGGCAATCTGCAGGCTTCCTTTTCAATAGCTACTACACTGAGGTGTAGGGGAGGGCGCTACTCCTTTCCCTGGATTGTCCCATTTTACCTTGATACATACCTTATAATGCTGAGTGTTAATCAAGGAGGTATCAAGTACCATTTTTTGAGTCTTTGGTATGACTCAACCTGGGATAGAGCTCTGGTCTCACAGGCCATTGGCAAACACTGGAAACAATTTTAACTTCAAATAACTCTTCCCAATACAAATAATTTATACACACTTACAGGGTTGCAAGCATACTTATAATTTGCATTCAGTTATATAGTTTCATTTATTCCTATCTAGTACTGATGATTTATACACAACTGCATGGTTTCAAGTATTTCAAGTAATTATGTAGTTTCAAGTAACTAATAATAATAATAATAATGGTACAAGACAAGACAAGACATGACTGGGTGGTCAAGGTGATCTACTGGGAATAGTGCACACAAATTAAATTTAATCATTCGATCAAATGGTATATGCATAACCCAGAATCTGTCCTGAAGAATGAAACACACAAACTCCTATGGGATTTTCAAATACAAACAGATCATCTAATTTTGGCCAGATGACCTGACCTTATTATAATCAACAAAAAAAAGAGAACTTTCAAAATTGTGGACTTTGCTGTCCTAGTTGACCACAGAGAAAAAACTGTGGAACTTGAATGTGACGTTTATACCAATTGTCATTGGTGCTCTTAGTACAGTCACCGAAGGATTATTAAAAGGACTGAATTCCTTAGAAATAAGAGGACGAGTGGAGACTATCCGAAGTACTGCTTTATGGAGATTGGCCAGAATACTGAGAAGAGTCCTGGAGACTTGAGGAGACTTGCTGTCACTTAGACTCCAGTGAAAGACCATCCGCTAATGCTGATGTGAAAAACTCTCAAGGAGTAAATGATAATAATAATTCTTTGGAAACAATTATAGCTTCAAATTGGCCTGAATATCAACAAATTCATACCCCATTTAGCCTTAAAAAATAATAAAAATTCTATAATTGTTTTGAAGATTTTGAGGTATAGGAACAATTGATGATCACCTGAAGATCATATCAGCTCATGAGTTTTCAAGTGAAAAATGCAACTAAAACACAATAAAAAAATGGTCATCTGAATTTCAGTATTCTAACATAGAAAAATATTGAATAAAATAAAGGCACTCTTGTATGTATATGTGTAAGTATTCATAACAAGAACATGCATCAGTCAGATAGATAGGCATGTCAACCCATCTCGGGTTATTTCATGCCTAGAGATTAGGGAACTGCATTCATTATATTTACCTCTTTTGTTTAAGAGGTTTTTGTATATATATCAAAAATTCCAAATACAAATAATCCATGCACAGTTTTAGGGTTTCAATTATTCTTATCTAGTACTACTAATTATATGGTTTCAAGAAATAATTCATTTCTAATAATAGTTATTTGTTGATATACATTTACATGGTTTCAAGTAACTTATAATAATAATAATCTTTAATAAACAATTATAGCAGTAAGTAATTATTTTGAATACCAATAATTTACAGTTATATGATATCAAGTATTCCTATCAAATATAAATCATGGAGGTGCCCGTGGTGTAATGGCTATCGTCGTAGGAAATGGACATGGCGACACGAGTTCAAATCCTGGATGAGACTGATTGCATTTTCACATAGTATTAATACCCTTGGGAAAGGTATGAAGCCAATAATTCTCCCTCCAGCTATGGGTAAATAGTAGGGCAGACTAGGTTCTTCAGCTTTGGTGAGGCAACTAGTCTAAGAGAAGGAAAACTCTGAATTCAAAGCTGTTAAACTCCACTTAAAAATTGACCATGTGTCATATCCTGCCCAAGCAGAGGAGTTGGGTAAATAGGATCAAATATAAATCATTTTTTTTAGCAGATCTACTTGATTGATAGATGGAATGCAAACAAATACTCCCATTCAGAGCCAAGGTGGACCTGGGAGTAATGCCAATGAAGAGTTACTCCCCTCTCCCTAAAGCTGAATGCAGGACACCCCTTTATGTGTGTGTGGGGAGATCTTACCACTGCACAGGATACAGTTATATTTTAATCATATTTAGTATATTCTAATCTCCACCAATAGAGCAAATGTATCAGTCTGACTAGTTTGGTTTTATGGCATATCAATTATTGTTGGTTATTTAATGCCAAATCCTCTTTATACATATATATTAAATATATATATGATTTGTAAACACATTTTTTGATAACATTCTTAAACAAGCCTGAGTTGGGTTTTTTTGCACACACTTAAATGTTTTTAAGTACTGCTATATGACAGTCACATTTTAAGATCAGTCATTTGTTTGCACACATAGTTTGTTTTATTTGACCCATAGATAGGACCCTACCAGGTGCTATCAATCCGGGTCAGAGTGGACCTGGGAGCAATGGCAAAGAAGAGGTACTCCCCATTCCCAAATCACCAAGGCTGGAGATGCCATCAGATGGTTTGGTGTCATATACAGGACACTCATTGGGGAGAGGGTCTTACCACTCTGCCAAGATGTAGTCGGTGTATTCTACAGCCCCAACCAACTGGGCAATATTAGTCTGAGTTAACATGTGGAAAAATTCAAATTGGAAGGCACAGGGTAGAATAAGAGATTAAATCTTAATTTTTTTTTATTTCAGTATTCAAAAATCAAATGATGCTGTGTGTACAACTGAGGAGCTCACTTGATAAAATAATCATATCTAGATGAGTGAGTGCCAACCGTTGAAATGTTCTTAACAGCAGTAATTAGTGAAACACAGGATTGTTCAAGTGCAGCAACTTCTATATACACCACATTTGGCTCAATGTTACTTTTCTTGTTTCCTAAAACTGAAAAGAAGGTACTTGCTGGGTAATGGTCATTATTGTAGGAAGTGGAATGGACAATTTGAGTTCAAATCCTGAACGAGGCCATTTGTATTTCACATAGTACTAATATCCTTGGGAAAGGTATGCATCCAAGTCTTCTCCATCCGGTTATACATAAATAGTAAGGCAGACTGCTCTTTAACTTTGGTATGGCAACCAATTAAGAAGGAAAACTCTGAATTCAAAACTTGAGAGGAATGGGCTCCACAAGGTTATTCCTACTCAAGACACACAACAGGAGTAGCATCCCTGTGATCCAAAAAGGTTACAGGAGCAGTGAGTGAATGAGAAACTGAAAATTTATCATCTCAGGATAAAATACCCCAAGAAGTATGGAAGACAAGGAATTCCGATACTGCAATGCAGTATATAACCAGAACACAATAGACAGATGGACAAAGGGATGCATCCTCTATTTCCCTAAGAAAGGAGACCTTGGAATTGCCCCAGAACTACCGGGGAATAACCCCTACTTCCAAGACATTAAAAGAACTACAATGGTGCAGTTTCATACGATATCAGAGAAGATAAAATACAACCAAAATTATAATTTCCTTTTCTATCCTAGTATCACTATTATCTAATCATTTAAGTGAATAAAAATTTTGATGCATTTGTTTGATAAATAAATGTAATACATTACTCTAGTCAATTATTTTCTGGGAATTTAATAGTCCTCATAGGTAGAGTGTTTGCCAATGGCTCAGGAGACTAAGGTTCAATTTGGTTTCTTTGTTTAATGGCATATCAACTCTTTTTAGGTTATTTAATGCTAAATCCATTCTAGAAGAACAGTAGTGGTACTATTTAACCCATAGCTGGGAGGATAAGGGGGCTCATACCTTTCCCAAGGGTATTTGCCCGAAAGTGAATGTAATAGCGCAACTGGAGTATGAACTCGCGTACTACGATTCCACAGTCCAACGCTTTAACCATTACACCACGAGGACACCCCCTAGGGTTCAATTCCAGGTTGAGTTATACTAAAGACTCAAAAAATGGTACCAGATACCTCCTTGCTTAACACTTAGAATTATAAGGTACAGATCAAGTGTAAAGTGGAGCAATCCAGAGAAAGGAGAAGCACCCTCTCCAAACCCTCATTGCAGTAGCTATGGGAAAGAGAGCCTTCAGGCCGTCCTTGACTAGAGTGGCCAACATTACTTACTTTACTTTAATATCCTTTTGTTTTGTTTTTTATATGCTTTGAGTACTCACAGTAATTATATATGTAATAATTAGAGTGAATTAAAATGCTGATATTTCATAAGACCTACCTGTGATATCACAGTTTATATAAACAGTTGGTTATTGAATATATATAAAATAAGTATTTATCAATCTTCTGTAATATTTTTTGATAAAATTCTATACTGACAAATGCACTGGAGCCAATAATATTAGTTGAAGGATAAATCTTTTATCTTTTCTATATTGTTCAGTCAAAAATAAATCAAGGATGAACCTTTTTGATTCAATATTTTGGAAAGGAATAGGTAGTTTTACCTATCTCTATGATTGTAGATATAAAGAAAGGTCACTATATATATATATATATATGAGGCCTGCATGTACACAGTAAACATGTAAAAGCATGTGTTTCAAATCAAAATGTATAATGTTTTCATCTGATCTTACAGATCAGTTCTAAGTAAATCTAAGATCAATATTTTAATCCAGCTATTCGAAAGAGGAAAGGTTGAAACGACTTCCTTTTTAAATCAGAGCTCTGCATGTATATATTTGAAAGACAGAATGGACTTGTAAGAGGATTGATCAGGGTGTTTTATTTGTTTATTTGTTCTTTCATCTTTCTGACATTGAATGTAGAATCAACCTTCAGATTTTGTACACTACAGAAAGAAGAGTTGAACCTTTGTTAAACTTTTTGTTTCGATTTGCTTACGAAAATAATTATTCCTTGTGTCACTTGAAATCTGCCACAGATTTTAAAAAGGGTGAGTGAAAGATTTTGTTAAAGTTTGTAAAGAAAAGAGAAATGAGAAACAAATAAAGATTTCTTAATGAAAAATGATAACTTTTATTATTTACAGCCGAGTCAAGAGGCACACTGATACAGTTTTATACTGACAGATCAATACAAAGTAAATCTATGATCAAAATTTCCAAAAGAAGAAAAGCTGAAATTTTTTGAGACTTCAGCTTGAAGCAACAATATACCAAATACAAAATAATATATAAGTAAACTTATAAGTAAATTGAGTAAAAGAATTTAGAATAAGGTTGGTTTTATTGTGAAGACCTTTGTGTATACATATGAACAGAAACAACAATTAGTCAGATCTCTTAGCACTTCCTGAGAGGATGCCTCAGGTATCAGTGATTGACCCTGGCCAGATCTCTTTGAGAGCAAGACTAAAGGGTCATCTGAAGGATAACTCCCTTGAAGTTGAGCTATATACTTATTATCACTTACAAGCATAGAAGAATTGGGTTCTGAATTAATAGTGAATAAGCTTGTATAAGAGATTATAACTAAAATGAGTTCAATCATTATAACAGTAATAACTTGGATTTGTTTTTATATTCTCTCTGGTACTGAATATAAAAACAAATCCAAGTTGAAATTTCTAGTTTGTTACTAATAGATTAGGTAAGGTTGTACATTCTTTTTACTCTCACAGGAAAGAAATAAATGTATAAAACAATGTAGAAAAATATTTCCATCGAGAAATCGGCTCTTAATGAGATACTCATGCATCACTCTTTAATGTGCATTGATCCTTTATATATAAATCCAACACATTTGAAGCATATTGGAATGAGCACAAGTCTATGAACATTGTGTTGTATATTGACCTATGACCCAGTCGGGCCGTCAAAATAGGAAATACACCTATGTAAATAACAGGTGCATCCGGTAGAGAAATATCAGAATTATAACCTTGACTGTGGATGGGTTGAATGAGTGCAATTGTGACGCCCACAAGAAGAAGGGGGCGTTGAACTATTATATAACTTGGTGAAGACAGGAAGTCAGTTAGTTTGGAGACCAGACCCATTGGTGACAAGATGCGGTAGAGAAAGCACAGGAGAACGGGAAAGAAATGCGGTTATGGCCAATAGAGTGGGGGTCAATATGTTGCAGTTCTGTTTGGTCTCCAACTCCCTCTCACACGCAACCTTTCTAATAAAGTGAGAGGTATATTTTTCTAAGAACTGTGTCGCTCGTCTTTATTATTGTGTCGCTATGATTTATGCATGCATCTGCATATGAGTATACAACACATTGTTGCTTATGTGACATCTTTTCTGTAGACTATCTCTAAATGACTCCAAAAATTGAAAATTCCAGAATTTTCATTATTATCAATGCTGACTTGTATTATCTTCCATTTTAATTTTAGTTGCTCTTTATCATAACCTGCTTGGGTCATAATTTCAATGACAGAGCAGAACATTATTCATTGAAAACAAAAATAATAAAAAAAAAACAAGCTCCCAGTTGTTTATCATTGTTTTCAATGAGAGCAATTGCTCAATATCATAGAACTAATGGCTCAAGTGGGTTGCAGTAAAGAGCAACAAAATGTAAAAAGAAGAATACTAGTTTTAATAATAATAATAATAATGATTGAAAAAGTTTCATTCAAAAAATTAGATAAAAATGAAAGTAACCTTTAATCACTCTTGGGCAGTATGATCAATAACTTCACCTTTGCCCATACTGTTTATTGTGTACACAATAATTTTAATGTTTCTTTTTCAAGATTAAAGGCATACAATAAACAAAATCTTGTGATTAACATTTGTTGGGTGGTTGGTTAATGTTCAATTATTTAATGCCAAAGTCAGTTTTTTTTGTTAGCACTTTAAGTAAACAATTGTTGCATACTACTCATAGCCATAATGATATCAATCACAACAGTAATGCAAATACATATACAAATACAGGCGAACTCTTTCGTTTTGGATACGAACAGGTTTATTAATTTCTTGTCTTTGGTCCATGGCGACACGAGGAGAGAGAAACAATTCTTAAAAGTCTATGCTAACCCCACCCCAACGCGCTGCGTATCTTGTGATGTTTAAAATCTCAATTCATCTCTGCCGGTCAAGATCCGAAAAAACTCTACTAACGTCTTTTCAAAATCCTCAAATTCTCAGGACCATCTCTTCTGGGCATGACATCATCTATACTCCAGCCTCATTTCCTGTCTGGAGGTTTATTATAACAAATGGTGATTGGCATATCCTTTGCATGCCAGCATAAAACTGCACCATATGACTATGCACCTAAACTAAGAGACTCGAATAGTTCAAAGCCCTACCAAACTCAATGATAAAATATAATTAATGAAAAATGATTAATATAAAAAAATCATTCCTTAATTATATAACACAATCATTGTAATCATCTGTAAACAAATATGACTTCAAATAACTATTCTATATTAATACATAATTATTGGGTATCAAGTATACTAATAATCTGCATACAGTTATATGGTTTCAAGAATTACAATCTAATATTAATAGTTTGCACTCTATTATATGGTTTCTGGTGCCCGTGGTGTAATGGTTACCATCCTAGGAAATGGACACGGCGACACAAGTTCAACTCCTGGCTGAGACTAATTGCATTTCACATAGCACTAATACCCTTGGGAAAGGTATGAATCCAATTATTCTCCCTCCAGCTATGGATAAATAAAAGGGCAGACAAGGTTCTTCAGCTTTGGTGAGGCAACTAGTCTAGGAGAAGGAAAACTCTGAATTCAAACCTGTTAAACTTCGCTTAAAAATTGACCTTGTGTCACATCCTGCCTGAGCGGAGGGGTTGGTAAATATGATATGATTATATGGTTTTTGGTATACTTATCTAATTTTATTCATTTATGCACAGTTATATGGTTTTGGTTATTTCAAGTAATTATATGGCTTCAATTAACTAATAAAAATTATCTTTTGTAAACAAGTATAGCTTCAAGTAACTTAATGCAAATAATTTGATTAGGTATTTTATGGTAAATCAAGACTTAGTGGGTCTTTAATGACGAACTCAGTCTTTTTTATTCATGTAATTCCGTGAATAAAAGACTGAGTTTGTCATTTCAAGTAAGTATTCCTATCTAATAAGAATAATAGTCCTTTTTGGCACATAGTTACATAGTTTCATGTATTTCTATCAAATACAAATAATTTGCATGATTATTGTTAATGTACCTACCTTACAGACTATAATGAACTCTTCCTATAACTATGAGTACTGGGAGAATATTTATCTCAGTGTTGAGTTAACTCCAGCCTAACACTTTGGCAGTCAAACTGATGTTCAACACTCTTTTACCTATGTTATATATATACTTTTGTTCAATATACTTGTTTCACATAATCCCGAGTTCGTGTCTTTCTTCCAGACCTTTTACAGGTCCGCAACAATTATATGGTTTTTAAGTACTTTCAGCAATAATATGGCTTCAAGTAACTAATGATAATAATCCTTTGTAAACAATTATAGTTTCAAGTAATTATTCTTAATACAAGTATTTTGTTACATGTTTGTAAGTATTCCTATCTAATACTATTAATTTTCAAACAGATTTATTTGACTCAGATGAGATGCTAACAGATACTGAGACAGAGTGGACGTAGAAGTAATGATGATGAAGGACTGCACTTCCCAGCGCTCCAGTTTAGTGTCATACTGAGGAGATGCTTTTATTTTTGTAGATGGGTCTTCACCTCTCAATAGAGGAAACCATTTGTATACTGTAGGCCCAGCTGACAGGCCTTAATCAATATTTGGCTGAATTAATTTTTTACTATTTTAAGTATAGTGTTCCAGAGTATGTTTTATCTTTCTTTTTCTTAATAGCTGATGTGATAAGTAAACTTTAAAACCACACAAAAATGTTCGGTCATTTAATACCTGTAAAAATATGCAGTTCAGCACCACATTTAGTGAATTCAATACTAAGTATGGCCCTATCGGCTGGGGCTGTATAATACACCAACTGCTTCTCTGCAGTGGAGAAGAATTTTCCCAATGAGTGTCCTGGATATCACACTAAACAATCTGATGGTGAGGCTCCAGCAATACTGGAGCTTTGGGGAATGCAGAGTTCCCCTTTATTGCCATCACTTCCAAGTCTACTCTGGCCTCTAGTGGTATCGCCTGATAGGGTTCTATTTATAGGTCAAATAGAAATAAACTGTAATCAAGCAAAACTGAATTTTTAAAAATTAGCTGTTTTTCCATTTAACTGAGTGTAAACAAAAAAGTGGACTTATGCAAAATTGAATTGTTTGAAAGAGAACTGTTTGGACATTAAACTTTGTAAACAAAGCTGAACTTATACTAAACTGAATTGTTTGAAATCAACTATTTTGACATTTAACTGTAAGTAAACAAAACTGTACTTATACTAAACTGAATTGTTTGAAACTTTTATCAAAATGACTTAATTTGGCATTAAATGACCCCAAAAGGGTTGATACGCAGTAAAACAAAACAACCAACCATGAACTTATACCAGAAAATTTCAGTATAGTTAATACTCGGGCAAGTTGAAAGTTTTGCAATATTTTGGTATGCGCTAGTTTACAGTGCATATACCATGTGAGCAAGGTAGTTCAAGATGTGTAAGGTATCCACTGTGGTTAAGTAGTATCATGTTAGTTGGTGGGCTGACATGTGCATTGCTTCACTTTCAATGTGATTTGAAAGCTGCAAGATAAATGTGCAATTTAGTTTAATTTGGGAAATTATGCTTTCCAAGTTTGAACTCATTCATAATGTAACAGAAGTTTCCAAAAATATTTCACAAAAGGTGAAGGGGCGGTTAGTTGATCACAGTACAGTAACCAGATGGATCAAGAAATTTTGCTTGGGTTTCAAGAACCTTGAAAATCAGGCAAGGTCTGGTAGGCCCAAAAACTTGGATTCTAAGTTTCTATGAAAGCCATGGAGGCAAACTCTGAGACTATCAGGCAAGTTTGGTATCCAGTGTAGTTTGTTAGCTTCACAACCTCAGTATAAGTATCTAGAGCGGCCGAATTGTGCCTCACATTACCAAAATATTGCAACACTTTTGACTCATCTTAGTATTTTTGCTGAATTTAATTGCTTAAAATTGAGTATTATCATCTATCCCATAATTTTTCAAAGTAGAATAGAAAACAGAAGCATAGAAAATAGAACACGATTTAATGATTTAGCTCAGTGTCTCTTCCTACAAAGACTACTTCATTATTTCTATTTCATCATGTACACCTAATTTCATGAACCAAGTTACATCTCTGTTATCATCTGACAAGCAGTGGTTAAAAAGAAAAGAAAAAAAAAAGAAGAAATTCATGAGATTTTAGCTGGACATGTATTTTTCTTTCTTTAATGCTTGAAATTTTATTTGTTATCAGTTCAATCGGAAATGAGTGAAATTAAAGCACTAGGATTTAATCAAACGTGATGAAGGAATTTCGAGAAAGGAAAGAAACAAAAAAAATCAGTGGAACCATGCCTCTGTTGGCAAATTGATATCTTTGATAAGAAATCATTTGATTGAGAAGCAAGCTGCAGTGCCTGTTTAAATAATATCAATCAAATGTTACATGTGAGAAACAGAAGATTTTATCATGCATGCAATTTTTTTATTTCATTTTAATGAAGATTTTTATCAGCCATTCTGGCCGTTTTGTTGCGGCTGTCGATAAAAATTTCCAAAGAAATAGTTTTTTTAAAATGAAAATAAGAATTTCAACACGAACAACAATAGAATAAAAATAAAAGAATTTTTCCTCTAATGGAATTGTTAATTTGATCAATGTTTAATAATTGGATAAAACGACATTAAAACATTTTCATAATTAGATTACACAAGTGCTACAATTATTTTTGGTTTTGTATTACATTTTTATTCTATTTTATTTTATAATTCATCTGGTTCAGTCAAGAGTAGTAGGTTTGTTCCATAACTGTTAGTTCTTAAATATTGATTGTTCTTAAATTAAATATAAAAAATATACTGAGTAAATGATCTATTTTTCCACTGTAAAAGAAAAAAAAAAGTTGAATTCCATGCTTGCAATAAAGTTTGCTAAACAAGGGAAAAGAAAAGGTTGAATTTCATGCTGGTCTGGCTTATAAATTTCTCCGACAACTTGATGTCTGCTGCCTACTTCAATGAAGATTTGAGTACAGTTCTATGTATTTAAGTAAAAAAAAGTCTGTTTTTTATTTTCAGATTCTGAAGAAAGGGACCAGAACAAGCATCAGTTTTTCTTACAGAAGTGCATATCACACCTGGAGAATGTATGTATATATATATATATATATATATGTTTTAAAGTTGGTTGCAATACTCCTCAGTTTAGTCAAAGAAGAAAGTTTGATGATGTATTTGGAAAATAAACTTTTCTGTTTTATTTTATGCAGGTTATCTTGCAACAGAGATTATTGCGTGAAAATCAGGAGAACAAAGGATATACATTTTACATCAATGGCTCTGAGGAGCAAGAGACAATGTTTTTCTTAGCACTCATATGTCATTTTGAGGTTACTTAGTGAGTAACATATGTATATCAATGTGTACGATCATTTTTGACCATGTGCTCCAAGTTTGTATGACAGTGACCCTTCTGTCTATGTGCTTAAATTTGGATGCCAGTGACCTCACTTCGTCTATGCTCAAGCTTGGTTGGCTTCAAGATGCAATGTTGTGGGTGCCCCTCATCCAAGTTTGGCATAAAGTGCTCCAATTCAAGCCCCTCTCTTAGTGCCTATGGTCTGACATACATATACAGATTCTCAGTAAAATTTACTGTTCCTGGATCAGAACTCTAAAATACTTCTTATAATGATGACATCATATATTTTTGCTGTTATTAAGATCTCTTTGCCTACCATCTAAATCCTTAAGTCTTTCTTTCAATGCATCAAAATAAAATAATAAAATTGATTAATATTTTTTTAAAATTATTCTCATCCTTAAATGAAAGATGATTATATAACTTAATAGCCTTTGGAAAAAAAATAACTTTCATTTTCATGTGTTTAAAAAAAATTTGTTTTTTAAACAAACAGAGGGAAACTGTAGTGAGGCCCAGAATCTACCAGTATAATGAAAAGCTTTGACCTTGTTAATCTATAACCCATTCTTGGATGAATGCATAGAATCTGTGTACCCTAACAAGGATCAAACTATCACTCTCTGACTTTTCTGTCAAGAAAAAGAATATTATCCACACAAACATATATAGTGGTTTCCGCCTCAAGTTCAAGAATGGCTATCACATATAAATTTGTAAAAGAATAATAAAACGAGCTAAAAACGGACATGGGTTTCTTAAACCAGCAAGATATTTGAAATGTCTGGCACAGATTTGGAGTGCATACACAGATACATGTGCACAAGCATAATGAGAATTTTAGTAATACATACATAGACTGAACTTTGAGTGATGAAACTTACAGATATCTTAATCTAAACGTAATGGCTTTACTGTAAACCTCCAGCTGGCTAAGTTTGTAGTTGTTGTAGCCGGTGGGAGGGCACTACTCCTTTCCTTGGATTGCTCTACTTTACCCTTGATGCATACCTTATATTGCTGAGTGTTAAGCAAGGAGGTATCAAGTACCATTTTTAAAGTCTTTGGTATGATGTGACCTGGGATTGAACCCAGGTCTCCCGGACCATTGTCGAACACTCTACCCATGAGGCCAATGAGCCGGTTAAAGTTTACATCTGTTAAATAATACATTGGCACAATCTATTATTTGGCAGGTAGTGTAGAATGATTTAAAACAGTATCAAAAAACCATTGGTTCATCAAGTTTGATTGATATGATAGACCTGAGGTCATTTTGAGAACATGGCTTTGATTGGACAAAAAGATCACGATTATCTAATCTGAGAAGTTAGGAATGAGTTAGTGAGAAACACTCAACTTGAGCAATTTAATGCTCCATCTCTGCTCACTAATTCCCTGTAGAACAACAAGTGATGAAAGGAAAGTATCTTTGAAGTAATAAATAAATTATGTGCACATGAAAATTGTGGTTGCATTGTTATTTATCATCCTAGCGGAGAACTTAGAATGAGAGAAGACAACAAATAAGAACAAAGATAGTAACATGAAAGAGACACAATAGACAAGGCAATAGATAGGACGACCGAAGAACAAAGTGAAGTGAAGAGATAGGTACAGGGCAATTGTCCGAGTAAGAGCATATAACACAGAAAGTTTCAAAATTAAAGATCAGCAGGAATATAACTTTTTAGTACTATTGTTCAATGGCTAAAAATATTTCTGTAATCCTATTTAATTTTCAAATATTATTTTTTTAATATCATTTAAGAATATCTTTTTAAAAAGCAGCTTGACTTTTGTTCCTTGATCATTTATATTGTTTGCTAAGAAAATATTTTTCATTCAAACAGATTTATATGAACCCTTTTTTTTTAAAAATCAAGATGGTACCATCTTCTCATTAAATAGAAAGCCTCTAAAATTAATATAACAGTTCATATACCTCAGTAATAATATCTCATCTACTGAAGGTAATGTAAACATACATATAGATTAAGTATGGATTGCTATTGACAGGTTAACAATCATATGGAAATCTTATCTCTCTGATAAAATACAATGGGAATTTTTCCAATCTGCAGCCATGTCAGAACTACTGTATAGCTGCATCAATAGGACTCTAGGAGAAACTAGATGAGAATTACACAAGAATATTATACATATACACACAAATGTATATAATGTCTTCCATCTCAAAATCAAGAAAATCACATATCCTTTTCTTAAAAAGTAATTAATTATGGAATTAATAAACTTTTTTAAATCAACAAGAGATTTGAAAGTAGCTGTACAGCTACTTACCTCCCATCTCACAAAACATCCAAGTAAGATGAACAAAACATGCTGGATACTGCTAGAGTAGTAAGTACAAACTTATAAGCGACATTCTATAATGGACTTCTACATATGGACACACACTAATGCTAGTGGATAAGCAAAAACTTACATTCATCAGCTCTGTGTAAACAATAGATGCTATTTAGAGCAATGGCTAATAGGGATAGATAGCAAGAAAGACTCAAGAGAATCCATGCTGTCAGCATGCCTTGAAAATGAGAGACTATCATGTTATTCTCAAATTTCTTCCAATGTATTGATAAAATGTACATACTACTTTTGCGTTTGATTTTCTTCATCAGCATGTTGATGAATATTATAATATTGGATTCTGTTCACTGTCGATTATATTATTTGCATTATCAACCTTTCATTGATTTTGATAGAATGTTTCAATTTTATTTTAATATGAATTCAATCCTACCCAATAATAATGTTTGTCCAGAGTATGACACAGTATTTCATTCAATGAGCTCTTTTTTCCAGTTCAAAATCTTCAGAGTGGGTGAATTTATAGTTACAATACTTTTTGATCAAATATATGGTTGCATACATTGTGGCTTAAAGAGATTAATTTTCTCATGGATCCCAGTTGACAGCATGCAAGATCAAGTAAAAACTTGAATTTCACATACTAATTTTCAAAGGAAGGAAAGAAGGTTTGGCCAACCCTGGTCAGTTCTTGTTTAGTACTGATTTGTCAAGAAATCTCAAGAGTGGTCAGTACATCAAGGAATTCACACTTTATTTTATAAGTTTCTCAGCAGGGCACATATCTTCATTTGAATTTTAGTTTCAATACTTTTTGATCACATATATGGTAGTAACACCCCTTGGCTGATAGAGATTTGTTTTCTCATAGATGATAATGGACAGTAAAAACCAAGATTTCAAATTGTGATTTTCAAAAGATGAAAGAGCTGGTCATCTTAGATGATTAGACGTATGTTAGACTGAGTTTAGTTCAATATCAATAATGTAAATATACGAGGGCTATTTGTTGACTGAAACAGTTGTTGATTTCTTACCAGGGTGAGTGGTCAGTGTTTGATTCTAGGAAAAAATCAGGATTTCAAATGCTGATTTTGTAGCACAGTAGGCTCTACATTCTCCCCACCTTCATTTACCCTGATTAGACTTTGTGTTAGACTAAGCTAAATTCGATATCAATAATATAAATACATAGGATTTGCCTTGAAGCTGAGACAGATTTTTCGTTGGCGACAGTGATCAGTATTCATGCTGGACTAAAAAGCTAGGATATTTAAATGATGATTTTTAAAGAAGTACACTCTATCCACAAGAAAATATTTAAAAGTTTGTATGTGTGTGCATATGTATTGGTTTGTTCAAAAGGTATTGAAGTTGTATATATTTGGGTAGATTGGTTGTTTTTTTTTTACAGTGTATCAACCCTTTTCAGGTCATTTAACACCAAATTAAATTCTAAACAATTCAGTTTAGTATAAATATAATTTTTCAGTTAAATGTCAAAACAGTCCTATTTCAAGCAGTTCAGTTTAGCAAAAGTTCACAGTTTAGTTCTATTTGACCCATAGATCGAACTCTATCAAGTACTACCGCTCTGAGCCAAAGTGGACCAGGGAGTGATTGCAATGCAGTGGTAATCTGCGTTCTCCAAAGCTCCAACATTTCTGGAACCTCACCAGATTATTTAGTGTCATATCCAGGACACTCGGCGGGGTCTTACCCCTCTGCAGAGAAGCAGTCAGTGTATTCTATAGCCCCATCCGACTGGGCAATATTCTGGAAGAAATGAAAATGAATGCTTCATTCATTTTCTAGAAAACAGTGTCCTTTGCATTTAACACATTTATTCCAGTGAGTTTTCTATTGTTGGAAGCACCCTTGGAATTTTTTTTAATACAGTCTGAAGCTGCATGATCATATTTCTTTCAATGTCCTCAAATCATCACCTCAAAATGAATTTTCAGCTAATGAAACAAGATAAAGGAGTGATGAGTATGGAGAGTGCTGCACTTGTTGTTTTGTAAAAAAAACCTAAACTTTTCATTTAAAGTGTATCATGGCTGGCTTTATAATTCTTTCTTTCTTTTGTTACTGATTTTCCAAGTCTTTATCAAGATTTCTAGACTGTCGTCTAAACACTTAGACATCATCTGTTTATTACATAAGTTGCTCAGTTGTGCCTACATCTTCACTCAAATTTAACATTTAAAAAATAAAAGCTTCAATGAGTATTTGCCAAAGGTCCGGGAGACCGGGGTTCAATCCCAGGTCGAGTCATACCAAAGACTTAAATAATGGTACTTGATACCTCCTTGCTTAACACTCAGCATTATAAGATACACATCAAGGGTAAAGTGGAACGATCCAGGGAAAGGAGTAGTGCCTTCCCCTACACCTCAGTGTAGTAGCTATTGAAAAGAGAGCCTTCTGGTCGGCCTCGACTATGGTCGCCAACTACTACCACGACTACTACTTGGAGTGTAAGAGGGATGGAGAGCATATATATATATAAGTAGTGAACAAATGGTCGCCCTCAACTACGGTCGCCAACTTTACTTTTTTATACTCCAAATTGACATGCACTATTTGCTAGAAAACAGTGCATGTCAATTTGGACAGGATAAACAGGTGTACTAAATGATTACAAGGTGTCATATTCTCATGAAGGTGGTCAAACTTCCTAGTTTAAAAGATTTGATAAGAGGGAAATTGGGAGAAAAACATGCCAACTGCTCTTCCAGAATTTGACACACATTTTTATAATTCTTTAAATGCATTAATAAATATTAACAAATGCACAAATGTGTATGCAAATGCATACATGCACCAACAAACAAAAGTGTGCGCATGTGTATGCATATATCTATTCAACATTTGTCAGTCAACAAAACAAACACTCATTCCGTTTGATTTGATAGTGGAAATACCCACTTATTTGTATACAAAATTTGAAACTGAAATAAATATATATATATATATATATATATATATATATATGTAAATTTCATTAAACATAATAGACATTTTATGCCTACATATTTTCTTCTGGATCCGTTCGAATTCCCGTATTACTTTTATCGTATTCGGGGGGAATTGATTTAGGTATTGTCCATAGTTGTATGTATCCCTAGTACTTTCTGCCTGACTCTGGGCCATCATCAGGGGAGAATCTATTACAAAAGTGATGTAACTTTTGTTTTAGCAAATTACTACTGTGTAAGGACGTCTTTGCCGTTGAAAATTATGGTGTTTGCTTTTAAATGTTAGCTCTTTAAAAAAACATTCATGCCCAACAACACAACAACAAAAAATTCTCACCGACAACACAACAATACTCGAACATCAAAATAATAAACAAAAACTTCAGATTCTCGAAGCACTATATATTAGAAACCTGCAACCAGCACTTAATAGAATTAATTTTCAAACCAATGCTAATGTACTTAAATGTCTTTAGCTACTGGCACTATTTACAGAATTACATTTAAAAGCAAACACCATAATTTTCAACGGCAAAGACGTCCTTTCACAGTAGTAATTTGCTAAAACAAATGTTACATCACTTTTGAAATAGATTCTCCCCTGATGATGGCCCAGAGTCGGGCAGAAAGTACTAGGGATACATACAACTATGGACAATACCTAAATCAATTCCCCCCCGAATATGATAAAAGTAATACGGGAATTCGAACGGATCCAGAAGAAAATATGTAGGCATAAAATGTCTATTATGTTTAATGAAATTTGCATTAACGAAGAAATGCTGCCTAAATATACATATATATATATATATATATATAAATCTGCATGTGTCAGTCATAAAAAGTTTACAAACCTGATAAGGTTATTTTTTTCAGTTATGCTGAGTTATACATCTCTATCTGTACGTGTATATTATATGCACACATATACACAAATATATATATAGAGAGACTAGCATGCATATGAACATATACGCATATCAATATACATCTATCTATAAAATTGGCTTGGTTTCCAGCTTGTGTATTGTTGAGATATATGTTTTTCTCACACACTCTCTCTCTTTCTCTCTCTTTACATATATATATAATTTTGCATAAATGCAAACAATACATATAAATATAATTTAACATAAACATTATATATATATATATATATATATATATATATATATAAAATGTATGTGTGTGCACATATTAATTTTCTTGGAAATGTACAACTTCCTCTGGAAAGCCAGAATCAATTTAACAACTGGACCATATTTGGGGGGACAAAGTGGGCTGTGAAGATGGGTAGTGAAATGCCTGTGTGGCAGATTGAGTGTGTGGTATTTTGTGAATTCTCTGTATTGGCTCAAGTGAATTGGTTGAAAAATACATAAATGATTAAAAGCAAACAAAGAAGGCTGAAGTACAGAATAACCAAGAGAAAAATGACAAAAAATAATAAAATAAAAATAAAAAAATAAAAAAATAAAAAACAGTTTCCCAGAAAGAGAAAAATAACAAAGTTGACAAGCACAAAACCCTACATCATAATCACCATCACAAACACCAAAGCCATCTGCATCATCCCTCCTTACTCTCAAACCTCTTCTACCATTCTTACCAGAAATCAAAAACCTCAAAAATATCTCTCCCATCACTCTCACTACCCTGCTCTTCCTCATTTCCCGACCCCCATCATACCAAAAATGCAGGTCTACAACGACACATGTGAAAGAAATGAAATCAGAACAAGGGGGTATGCCGCCGCAGCTGCCGCCACAGTGTGGACTGCCATACAAAAGCGCTTGTCGCGGGTATACGTCTGTAGAAAGGTAATTACGAGACATCAAACAATTCCAAACTTCCTTTTTTCATCGATTGACAAACCAATATGAGAAATCTTTTTCATTTCTTTTAACTACCCCCTTCTTTTTACACAATATTTTCCTCATTTTTTTTCTCCTTGCTATTGGTTTCAGGTTTCAGGGTATTTTTTTTTCCCTCCCCAATTTTATTTGTATGTTTCTTGTTGTCCACCAGTAATGATGAAAATAAAAATAACAAAAAAGTTAATGCAGAAATTTTTTTTAAAAATTTTTTATCAACCCCTGCTTCCCCATAAATGCGCATGTGCCCATGAAATGCATGTCGTTCTACACGTCTACACAGTCCACTCACTATTTATAACGTTAGTTACAACAAAAATCTCATAACGGTTTGATGCCATATTAGTGTGTACACAATATAGATAAGAATCTTCAATTGTAGTTAAATATATCTACCTTTATTCCTAGATGACTTGCATTTCACACAGTGCTACTACACTTGGGAAAATTATGAACCCCTTTAGCTATAGGTAAATAGTCGGGCAGACTGGCTCGTTAACCTTGGTATGACAACCAGTCTAGGAGAAAGAAAACTCAAAATTCACCCCTATTGAATTTTGCTTAAAAATTGATCTTGTGTAACATTAGGCTCATGAGGAGGAATTGGGTAGATACAATTATTCCTAGATTGTCTCTTTTATATATATATATATATATATATATATGTGTGTGTGTGTGTGTGTGTGTGTGTGTGTGTGTGTATACTCAACTTTTGCAAAGGGCAAGATGTGACACAAAGTCAATTTCATTAAGAAGAGTAAAGCTGGTTTTAATTTAGAATTTTCTTTTTCAGGATGGTTGTCTAACCAAGGCTAAAGAACTCAGTCTACCCCACTATTTACATATACCTGGGTGGAAGAACAGGTGGATTAATGCCTTTCTCAAAGGTATTAATGCAAAGTTAAAAGCAAAAGTCTTGGATTTTACCTTGGATTTCAAATTTCATTTACTATGACATTAAGCATTCCTCTCATATATATAAATATATATACATACACACACTAACTGTAGTACCTTTACTTCACAATAAAATTTCATTTTTCAAAACATTATTTCAATTTGTAATCATGCCAAAAACATAAAACAAAAAAAGAGTAAATCTGACCCAGACTACCCGTTCTCTAATAGAACCTTAGGGATTCTATATGAAAATGAAGAAATTTACAATATACTTATGTGCGGGTGTTTACATAAAAGCTTAAACATGAATGGAAAAACTTGAACATTAACATACAGTGAAAATTGCACCCATTCATTAAAATTTAATAAAAAATTTAGAAAAAATTTTTAGTTCCTTAGAAAAGTTATACATAAAACTATTGCTTATATATATATAAATTAAACAAAATTACAAATGTCTAACATAAAAAAGCTGCTTTTAAAAATAATTATACAATTATCTTAAGACTGTGATAAATTCCATTTGTTAAAACAAACTACCCAGGCAAAATTATGGAATAGTATAGTTAGATAATGTTAGCCTTGTTTTGTTTTTTTTATTCATCAGTAAATAAAATAATAACAGATAGACAAAGAACATTTTATCTTTCATAGCTGAACATTCTAGCTTCATAAAATATTCCTTTAACAAATTAGATTAAAATATGGTACAATATTTTTGAAGCCATACAGAGGAATATATCAAGAAATAACCCAATGTTAAGGAAAAAAATTATGGAATAATTTTGTAATTTGCATTCTTCAAACAAATACCAACAGAAGATGTACAAGATCTATTGTTAAGACAGTTCTGGCAGACCTCAACAAGTGGTTGGGCATATTTAAACGAAAGAAAATATGGAAACAAAGAAACTGTCAATTGAAATAATGGAAAAGATAATGAAAGTAATTGAAGGCGGCAAGATGTTGGCAGTTCCCAGTCAGTTGTGTAATAAAATTTGATGCAAATATAAAAGGAATAAGGTTGTTAAAATAGGAAAGCATACAGGTGAACCACGAAAGACATCAAAGTGTCTCAATATAATAGACACTCTACAATGATCATATGTATTAATGATTTAACATGATGCAAAGCAAAACAAGGGTATAACAGTTAGTTATTGAATATTTGTCATATTATATTACTGTCCAATTACTCTGGTCTATGCTGCCAAAAATAATATGTCAGAATTGCCATTTTATTTTAGACCAAATAATGACGGATACAATAAAATCTACGGATCACACCAATCTAATATTAGTAGAATAACATTTTTGTTCAAATGGTCAAGATTTTAACAGGGACGCAAGATTCACCATCATAGAAAGAAATGGAAAATGTGTAAACGTAAAATCAATAATTGAAAAATAAAACCAAAAAAAAACAAAAACAAATGAATAAAAAGTCTGCAAATATATATGCCATTTAGATTTTATAGGAAACTTAATCATTTGAAATAAAATTTGGCAGTCACAAACAAATAAACCAGCTGATCAGCCACTGCGATTTTTGAAAGGCACTCTTTTCAAACCTAATGAAAGTCTCATTAGCCTGGTGTCTTCACCATAGATATAAATATATAAAAGACCAATTTAAGTAATTTTAATCAGAAGTTTGTTTTCATTCAAAAAGGGGTATGCCATGTCTGGTGGATCATCAACTCCTTTGGAAACTTTTGGTAAACTTTCTATAAAAACTTTCTCTTGATGATGACCAAAGGTAGAAACTAATTGAGAATAATCAAAAAATAATGACATGTCACTAGCACATTTTTCATGGCTTCTCTTGTGGCTCATCAACTTCTTTGAAAACTTTTGTTTAACTTACTATAAAAACTTTTCTTCCGCAAAAAATTTTCTTCCACAAAAACTTTCTCTTGATGATGACCAAAGGTTGAAACTCATTGAGAACAATAAAAAATAAACAACATAAAAAATATATATTAAAATTTGTCTTATCAGTTTAATTCATTATATATATATATATATATATATATATATATATATATATATATATATATATATATATATATAAAGCATGTCCTGAAAAATATGCAAGAGTAAGCAAATAGCACAGTTATAATCAGAAGAAAATAAATAATGTTTATCAATTCAACATATAAATAAAAAGTGCTTATGTTTACAATTAACTTTTAAAACAAAATTTAACAAATTTTGAAAATGTTTATACCATTCAATTTTGATAATTTCTATTTGCATTATCAAATTATTTGAATTTATATCATCAAGAAGAATGACAAGAAATGAATTCAAACAAAACAAAATTCAAAAAATATAGCAAAATATTTTTTGGGGGCATAGCAATATCACAAAATGATTTTCATATAAATCCACTTTCTTTTTCTTTTTTTACCAGATCAGCTGGCATTAAATACACAGTATACTTATTAGCCATAATCTTTATCCAAATTCACCCCATGTTTCATTAGGTAGTATCATTTCATTGACCTTTGCAAAGGTGATGTGACTCTTTACAATTTTCAAATGGTTATTAAAATAAGTAAAAATTCACTGAGTCTACCTAAAGTACTCTCTGACACAAATGAAAAAAATATGTTAAATTTGATACTCAGATAATTTAGATACTTGGTACTGAATAAATTTTATAGGCAAAACAAAGGTACCTTGCTTCTTAGGAATACACAGAACCTATATATATATATATATACACACACACACACACACACACACACACACAACAAAATATTTTTAAAAACATAATACTGAATATGTCCTTCAGTTTCAGGTATTTGTATTTGGATTACAGGAATTTATTGCATGAAGACACCATTACATATGCAGGTTTATCCTAGTGGGTACAGTGTTTGCGAATGTCCCGGGAGACCAGTGTTTAATCCCAGGTCAAGTCCTACCAAAAACTCAAAAAAATGGTACTTGATGCCACCTTGCTTAACACTCAGCATTATAAGGTATGGATCAAGGGTAAAGTGGAGCAATCCAGGGAAAGAAGTAGCACTCTCCCCTACATCTCAGTGTAGTGGCTATTACAAAGGTAGTCTTTAGGTTGCCCTTGACTAAAGTCACCAACTTTACTGACATATCATTATTAGATGTTTAGACAGCCCTATAATCTCACATATTTGGATATAGTATACGAGTCTGAATACTGTCATGTCACAAGATTAATGAAGACTTTGAAAATTATATCAAAATATCGACAAGCATGCATATATTGTACTCTGCTCAAAATCAGGATCATCTTTAAATGGTGTTTCTGTTATATATTGACTTTTGACAGCCGGTTAGTGTGGATTTCTTAAACAGGTTACTGCTGTATCTTAAGTTAAACAAGGGACAGTAGATATGAATAATGGGAACTGTGTTGGAAGGAGAAATGTATGGGCATCAGAAAATTATATAATAACAGAAGTTTTTCGACCACTGGTGGTCAGTCATGTGGTTTGTTGAGGAGTCAGTAGTCAGCAGAGTAGTCACATCAGCCAGAGGAACTGTCAGCCCCTGGGTTGAGAACTGTCCATATCAGCCTTCCATCAAAGAAGCAAAAAGAAGCAAGGCTCTAAATATATGTATCACAACAAGGATTAAGAAGATATGGTGTTAACACTCTCATCTGCAACATTTCAACTTTTATAATAATAAAGAGTTTATATTTTTATAAATAAGTGTGAGTGCCGCCTCTTTTCATTGGATATGCAATGCCTATACTTGACTTGGTGCCATGACCAGGATTTTGCAACCAAAACATTGTCCTGTGATATTTTTAGTTTCCTCAAAGAAATTGAAGAGGACCCTACAGTGTTTTTTGAAATGAGAAATGTATTTGTTTTGTATTTTTTATTCACTTTTGGACTAATACCCTTAGTAAATGTATGAATTCCGTTATCTTACCAGCTATGAGTTAAATAGTACTACTAGTGTTCTTCTACAAGGATGGCTTTAACATGAAATAACCCATAAAGGTTGATATGCCACTCAGTTTTAAGTGAATATAGATGTTTATGTAGATGTGGAAATACTGAGTTATAATGTCTGTATACTATTATGACTTAATATATATCATAGCAATGTATTCATAAATACAAGTGAATCTTAGCTTACACACACACATACATACACCAAATTATATTTTGAATAAAATGAGGTTCTTCAACATATAAAATGGTATCAATAAGTCTGTTGCCTGATATGTTGCTAGGAGCTAAATTTTGATCTAGAATTTCATGGTATAATGTTTGACCATTTTAATTAATAGAGAAATATTGAATTGAGTGCAATGAAAGATGATGAGATTAAGTTAAAAGTAGATAATTTTTAGTGACAATGATCGTTTTTTATTGTCAAACTACAAAAATCTTGATTTACCTACATATGTATATTAAAGCAGCATATCTTATCTTTTTCTCTCTCACTATATATATATATATATATATATATATATATATATAGAGAGAGAGAGAGGTAAATAGACATTTATGTATGATATTCAATTTTTGATTGTTGTCAAGCTGCTTGGTTATTTGTTCATATATATATAATTCTTACATATTTTTTGTTACTCATATAACTTGTTTTAACATCAATATGTTCAGTATATTGTTATATTGCCTAAATTTGTTCAGTGAAACATGTCTCACACACACACACACACACACACACACACATATATATATATATATATTGATCATATACATACATTTATGCCAGTGTTTTTTGTGACATTAAAATATACGAAGAGGTGTTTACAACACATTACCTAAACACAGAGAATAGAATTATAAATCCACAAGCTCATCTTGTTGCAATATACATGCACACATATATGAAACATAGATACAATAAATAAATATAAATGCACATATTTAATTTTTTTTTCTTTCTTGTGTGTGTCAATGACCCAATGAATTATGAAAGAAATTCTGGGGACATTAGCACAGTAATGGGTCGAGTGAATTGTCCATTTCGAAATGAAATTTTTATAATTTGCAAGTTCCTGGTTCAATTCCAAGTGAAGGTAGTCATGCACATCAAAGAAATTTTGGCCCCCCTTTATGTTTTTTTATTGGCACCAACATATAAAGCAACAAGATAAACTGCAATAAGATCAAAGATTCCATTCAAATCATTTTAACATATTGACATTTGCCGCATGTATCCCCCACCTAATAAAATGTGTCTGTGAGCTGTTATATTCATCACTCACTGGAGTCCCAAATGTTTTCACTTAGGGTCAACTTCAATTGTTTTTTTTTTTTTAATGTTTTACTTACATTTTGTTATAGAAAGTTTTATATGAACTGAATAATAAACTTTTACCCTTTTGTTGATGTTTTAATGTTTTTTTTTTTCAAGTTTGTTATTTCTAAGGGAAGCATTTTCTCGCAGAAGATGTTTCTGAATAAAAACCTTTTAATCACCATCAAATATGATAATCAATGTGTAAATATTACAAACTGGTATTAAAGCTTTGTGAAAAAAGTTTTCTGAAAATAAATGAATGAATTTCCTGCTTTTTTTATTTGGTTTCTGTCTTTTTTTTTTAATACATGTATTGACCCAACCTCTCTACCATAAGTAGAATGTGACACAAAGCCAAATATAAGCAGAGTACATCTGGTTTGAATTCAGAGTTTTTCTTTTCCTAGATTGGTTAACAAACCAAATTCAAAGAACAGTTTTCCCTACCAAATGTGGGCAGAGAACAAATGGATTCATGCTTTTCCCAAGGGCATTATTGCAAATTGAAATGCAAACAGTGTCATCCTGGATTTGAACTCAGGTTGCCAATTCCACTTCCTATAATGATAACCATTACACAAACCCCACCGCCACCTTGGATAAAATATTTACAGCAGCATGTGTATCATCTGTAAATGAGTCATCATGATCGAAATCAACTCAGTTGTTAATTTTACCCAAATTCTGAATCAGTATTAATTGAGAAAATACTTAGGAAGAACCAAAATGGCTTTCAGAGAAATCAATCCATGACATCATAAATTTTGACTATCTGTCGGATTCTAGAAGGCATTTGCGCAAAAAACCTCGAAGCAAGAATACTATTCATTGACTTCTTCAAGGTATTTGACTCCGTACACAGAGAGAACATAGAGCAAATACTACTCCCCTACAGCCTCCCCAAAGAAACCTTCACAGCCATAATGATTCAATATAACACCCGTGATGTAATGGTTATCGTTGTAGGAAATGGACACGGCGACACGAGTTCAAATCCTGGACGAGACTGATGGCATTTCACATAGCACTAATACCCTTGGGAAAGGTATGAATCCAATTACTCTCCCTCCAGTAGGGCAGACTGGGTTCTTCAGCCTTGGTTAGGCAACTAGTCTAGGAGAAGGAAAACTCAGAATTCAAACCTGTTAAACTCTGTTTAAAAATTGACCTTGTGTCATATCCTTCCCGAGCAGAGGGGTTGGTAAATAGGATAATGATTCAATATAAAAACACGAAAGTAAAAGTCCACTCAGTAGATGAAGACACAGACTACTTCGACATAGTAGCAGGTGTGCTGAAAGGAGACACATTAGCCCCATACCAGTTTATTATCTGTCTAGACTACGTGCTTAGAATGTCTGTTGATTTAATGAAAGAAAACAGCTTCAAGCTGGCAAAGGAAAGAAGCAGAAGATACCTCGCACAAACAATTATAGGCGTGGACTACGCCAATGACATAGTGCTAATAGCAAATACACCTACCCAAGCCAAATCCCTGCTACATAGTATGGAATGAGCAGCAGGTGGCATAGGCCTCCATGTCAATGCAGACTAGACAGAATACATGTGCTTTAATTAAAAAGGCAACATCTCCACACTAAAGGGTGGTCCTCTGAAACTAGTATACAAGTTCACCTACTTTGGAAGCAGTGTCTCATCAACTGAGAATGACATCAACATGTGAGTAGCAAAGGCATGGACAACTATTGATAGGTTATCGGTCAAATGGAAGTCAGACCTGACCGATAAAATAAAATGCAGTTTCTTCCAAGCAGAGGTCATATTGATTTTGCTATATGGATGCACTACATGGACTCTAACTAAGTGTCTGGAGAAAAAGCTAGACAACAATTATACAAGAATGCTGCAAGCTGTATTGAACGAGTCTAAGAGACAACACCTTAAAAAACAGCAGCTATACAATCACCTACCACCCATCACAAAATGTATCCAATTTAGACAAAAACCAGACATGCAGGGCACTGCTGAAGAAGTGAGGATTAGCTCATAAGTGACATACTCCCGTGGACCCCTTCACATTGATGAGCAAAGGCAAGATGACCATCTAGAACCTATATACCCCAGCTCTGTACTGATACAGGATGTAGCCTGGAAGACTTCCTGGGAGCGATGGATGATAGAGATGGGTGGTGAGAGAGGGTCAAGGAGATCAGTGCTAGCAGTGTGACATGATGATGATGATGAGGAATTGAAAGATATCATGAGTTACTAAGGCAATAATCAGAATTAGAAATATGACAAAATAGTCAAATTTGGAGTCAAAGTAACAAGAAGCTTTTCTGCATAATAAGGAGAAAATGAAGGTAGTATGGAATTTAACTATATTTATACATGGTGCTAGAAATTTGACAATAGCTTTAAGAATTCAACAATAGTTGCACAATGCATTATATAAGTTATCATATGTATTACAGGGTTAATATCATGTGATAAACCCAAAACAGTTCAGCATAAAAAATGTATTTAAGAAAAATATATAAAAAAAGGAAATACAGACTACTTAAATGAACCGCATAGGAAAGTTTTGCCTTTTTTTTTTTGCTGTTTTTATGTTTTTTTGAGTTTGTTAGCTCCAAGTGGAGCATTTTATAGCAGGAATAATGATATTATATTTTTCTTGGCCTTGTGCCAGACTAAACTAAGCAAAATGAGTCTCTACTGAGTCTGTCCCATAACAGCCATTACAATTAATATTTAAAATTTATGTGAAAATTTAACAACTACTATGTGATAGTACAAGTATTAATGAATTCAGCTGAATATGGTTTAGCTCAAGTAAAGTAATGGCAATGAATGGATACTCAGAACTCTTCAGATCTCCAGAACTGGAGCCTCACCATTACATTCAATTTAGTGTCTTACCCAGAACACTGGAAAAAATATAATCATACAACTATTATACATCAATAATGAAAATAAGTTGTAAAATATAAATTTAAAATAAAAAGTAGGAAACAAAAAAACATGTTTATTATTGACTGGCTTGGAGAATCCCTTTCAGCAATGAGAACCATTTTAAAGAGATGACTGGTTTCTTAAAGCCAGAAATTGAATGAGGATCAAGAGGAGGATAGGGAGTTTCAAATTAGAATTATTCTAATTGAAAAAAAATCTTAGCAAATGTTTTCATTGCATCTCAAAAGAAAGAGGTGAAATAGGTAGCTGTGGTTGGTGCATAGATTGGATCTATTAAATAACCAATTGAAGCTCTTTTATCAATTCATCTTCAAAATATTTCAGTTCAAGAAAGAATAATTTAAACCTGCTTTTTGTTTTAAAGAATGATGAATATTACTTTTATACTATTTGAATTTCTGAAATGAAACATTATCATTTATTATTAACAAGCACAGTGACCATCAAATGATATGATCACTTCTGCATGGGCTGACATTTTTGCCTTGGATCAGAATGTAGTATCTGTGTACTCTGTAGAGACTCAAAGAGTGTCTGTCAAGAAAATATTCATTATTATATGTGATGATTTTGGCTAGTATATCTTTTACTTGAGTTTTGTTGGTTTTCATCCATTTTATCTAAAATTTGAATGTGTTACTTATGGAATCATATGGAATCTGTCAATTTTTAATGAACCTGATTGGATAAAAATTTTACATATATAATTACAAATATATTTTATTGCTTTCAAAATATTTCTCTTGATAAGCTATGCATGGACTGATATTTTTGCCTTGGATCAGAATGTATTATCTGTGCACTCTGTGGAAACTCAAACAGTGTCTGTCAAGAAAATATTCATTATTATATGTGATGATTTTGGCTAGTATATCTTTTACTTGAGTTTTGTTGGTTTTCATCATGACTCCCATTTGATCTAAAATTCAAATATGTTACTCATGGAATCATGCAAGTTCTGTCAATTATGAATGAACCTGATTGGATAAAAATTTTACATATCTAATAACAAATATATTTTATCACTTTCAAAATATTTCTCTTGATAAGCCATACAAAATGAAGATCTTGTTCTTGCTTCTGGAAACAGTACTGAAGTCTTCAACTGATACTGTCTCCAGCTGCTTCATCATGGCGCCTAGTATATTATCAGCAGTTCCTAGATTGTGACCACAGTGCTGGCTTTTGATTTTTGGGAACAGGAAATAGTTGTAAGAATCCAGATCAAGAAAGGAAGCAATACAAAAGAAATATTCTTTGGGGGTAAAAAGTGTTTTGAAAATAATGAGACTGATTTTTTTTTTCAGGTTGGCAATCTAAACAGAACATTTGCTGATCAATTATACATTATTATCAATTATTTTCATTGTTAAATAAAGATCAAGTCTATCAAGAGTCCTTAATTTTATCATCTTTTTCTCACTTCACAAAGTCATTGGTCATCTAGAATGTGGTTCATCTCCAAGAGTCTCACTGTTATCCAAAATTGTCTTGGACTGTAACCTTGGCTCTTGCCTCTTGTCTTTGAAGATGACTTCACTTTGTGAACTAATGTATCCGAGGCAAAGACTAAACTTCCAAAATGTTAGAAAGCAACTTTTTAATCTGCATTCAAATTGATGCGGTTTAGTTTGGTTTCTTTGCTAAATGGCATGTAAACCTTCATGGATTATTTAATGCTAAATCCATCATTATAGTAGGACAGTAGTGATAACCCATAGCTAAGAGATAAGGGATTAATACTTTTCTCAAGGATATTAGTCTAAAAGTGAATGGAATACATGACAAGAATTCAAATATGCTTACTATGGTGTTGCAGTCCTGCATGTTAGCCACTACACCAGGTGTACCATAGCCAGATATGGCTATGTGTGAAACGTACATTAAATGTTCATAACATATATACATAGAACATAGGAATCCCGAAAGACAAAAACACTTACGACTTCTTAGTTCAGGTACAAAACTTTTTATTACCTTTGAGTTTAAAGGTTCTTCGACATGAGAGAGATACATATTCTTTCTATTCTGGCTTTTCGATCTGCTCCCCACTCCCATATCGTGCGACACCCACCACAAAGGCCACTGGCCTGGCTTCGGCGAGTAAGCGAAAGCCAACTGTCTTCTCCCGAGGCAGGACTCAACTCAACTAACTGACTTTTTCAAAATCCCTAAAATCCTCCACACGCTTCTGATGCGTGACGTCACCCGCACTCTGTAGGACCGTTTCCCATCTGAGCTATTGTGACATCTCTGAGAGACACGTCTGCTCCGCGCGCAGGTGAACACCTGCGTTAATGTTGCACCTAAGTAACTCATGCACTGAGCCGAAAGGTTCTCAGCCTAAATAAACCCAAAGGCATAAAACGAAATCTCTCAGCCATTATATTACACAGGGTGTCTTGTGTGGTCATATTATTGGTATGATGCAATATCCCAATAGTCATTGACAAACTCAATGCTGAGTTGCTTTGTAATAGTAATGTATGAACTCAAACCTGCACATGCTCAATCCTCACATTACAAATGCCTGCTTACATAAAAGACATATGAAGCAGTTTATTTTTTATGTTAAGATAAATGAAAGTTACTAAATAAGCCATGAAAATAACTGTGTCTGAGTTTGAACTTAATCTTTATAAGCATGTGTAAACCATTAAAAGCTTGATAATGTATTTGATCTTGTGTTCTATTTATGTGATACACTTAACAAAAAATTCTTCTAACAATCCAAGATTACCTAACAGAATGTTAAGTTAGGTTATTTGGTTTAATGGCATATCAACCCTGTTGCGGTTCTCTCATGTAAGACTTCACATTTGTCGAAACACAAAGCTTGGTAGCTATGAGTCAGCACTCAGTTGTGTAAGTCATTGAGTTATGAATTGAAGTGAGATTTTATGGACATTGGGACATTCCATTATACGCATATGGCTAAGTCCATTCTCTGGACAGTGATTGATTGCAGCCCCAGTAAATGGATATATTAGTGTGTGTATATATATATATATATATATATATATTGGCTTGCTTCAGTCATGTCACATGCTTGGTATTGATTTACTGCCCATTTTAGTTTTGTCTGCCAGCTTGGATGCTAGCTGGGGCTGCTGAACTAATAAGTGTTCTTACTATTGTTTATTCTGTATGTTACAGCAATGACTTCTACAAACTCTTGTTGATTATTTAATGCTAATCTTGTTTACATATGATTTTCAAATGAATTGTAGATAACATATGATTTTCAAATGAATAATAGATAACATATTTAAACAAGATTTCTCAAGCTCAATAACCAAATATAGCAATTAGAAAAAATATCTGACAATATTATAAACTCTATAATCATTATTTATTTGTTATGCATCCTTGGGCATCGCTTTTTACTATATTCTCACAACAACCTTAAAAAAATAAAAGAATCTTTGTACAGAACAAACATTCAATTAATATAATAACTACATACAGAACAAATTCTGAAAAGTAATTCATAGTTCTCAAAAATATCCTCTAAATTCATTTTCTTACCATTTTTTCGAAAACCATCCAATTTAATCTTAATTTTTTTTTCTTTTTATTCTAATGATGTTTTTTATTTGATTAGGCAATTTGTTCCAAAAATATATTAGCAAAAGAATCCAATTGATTAGAAGACTAAGTTTTTGAAATCTGTCTTGACAGTAAATTTCCAGTTCGAGGAGAAATATTGAAAAAATGTCTACCATAATTAGTAATTCCACTTATTATTTTGAAAGTTTTAATTAAATAACATCTCATCCTTTTTCTAATAAAGTAGTTAATCCTAATTTCTTCAATCTTTCTCTGTAACTAATTTTTACTGTCACTCTAGTGAACAATAGAAAAACAAACTTTGTTTTTAAATTTAGGGTTTGGGTCGGTTGGATTTTATGGCATATCAACCCTTGTAGGTTATTTAATGCCAAATCCTATTTATACATATAGTAAATCTATGACTTGTAAATGAATAGTTTATAGGTAATATTTTAAATGAGCCAGAGCTCATTTGTTTGCACACAGTTAAATGGTTTCAAGTATTGCTATGTAAGACAAACAATTTAATTTAAATTCAGTCATTTGTTTGCACACAGTTAATGGTTACACATATATGATTTGTAAATAGATGGTTTGCACGTAAACTTATTTATGATTGGTTGTTTGGGTTTTATGGCATATTAACCCCTGTAGGTGATTTAACGCCAAATCCATTTTTATGATAATAGTCAGTTCTATTTCAAACAATTCAGTTTAGCTTGAGTACATAGTTTAATTGTCAAAAACATTTCTATTTCCAGCTATTCAGTTTATTCAAACAGTTATAATTCAGCTAATTCAGTTTAGTATAAGTAGAGGTTTTGTTTACATACTGTTAAATTTAAAAACAGTTCTATATTAAACAATTCAGTTTAGTGTAGGTAGAGTTTCAATGTCAAAAACAGTTCCATTTCAAATAATTCAGTTTAGCATACGCACGCAGTTTAAATGTTAGAACAGTTTGTCCAAAACATTTCTATTTTAAACTATTCAGTTCAGTCAAATAGTTCTAATTCAAAATAATTCAGTTTAGCATAAGTATGCAGTTTGTTCTATTTAACCCATAGATAAGGCCCTTGTTAGGTGCTACCATTCCAGGCTAGAGTGGACCTGGGAGTGATGGCAGTGAAGTGGTACTCTGCATTCCCCAAAGCTCCAGTATTACTGGAACCTCATCATCAGATTGTTTAGTGTCATATCCATGACACTCATTGGTGGTGGGGTCTTACCCCTCTGCAGAGGTACAGTCAGTGTATTCTACAGCCCCAGCCAACTGGGCAAAGACTTATTTTTAAATGAGTTGGAGCTAATTTGTAAGCATACAAGTACAGCTATTGTTTGCACACAGATGGTTCAAAGTATTGCTATGTTATACCAATAATTCATTTTTTGACACATATGGTTAAACAGTTCTTGGTCAAATAATTCTATTTGACTCATAGATGGGACCCTAACAGGTACTACCAGTCTGGGTCAGAGTGGACCCAGGAGTAATGGTAATGAAGAATTACTTTACATTCCTCAAAGCTCCATGATTGAAGCCTCACCATCAGATGGTTTAGTGGTATATCCAAGACACTCATTAGAGGGGAGGGTCTTATCCCTCTGCAGAGATGCAGTCAATATATTCTACAGCCCCAGCCATTCGGGCTGTTTTAAATTTAAGATTAGATTTTTCAAGATTCTTTAATACAAGCCAATGAAGAAATTAGAAGGAAAAAAATGGCAGTCATTTCTAATCCATCATCTTAACCAAAAGATTTGAAAATGCTTACAACATGTAATGAAAAGTACAAGACAAAAGCAGACAGGATTATTAAGACTGGAAATAAAATCAGAAAAGAAAACCAATTTCTTTCAAAATTCCACAGTTATTATCATCTATAATTTTTACACATCTCAGATTATTATCATCATCTTGGTTGTTCATAATATTTTAGCTACTGTACCATCAGTATTCTTGAGGTGTCTTTTATCATAGCTGGTAAACATCATAGAATTCCAAACCAATTCACTGGAGTTCACTGTTTACATTCCATTGTCCAATATCTAAAACCAGGGATTGAACCCTCAACTTTCATACAGACTGACTAGAAGCTCTTGACACTTTTATCCACTAGGCTATTATCCTATTTGACAATTCAGTCATCATTTCTATAGGCTTTAAACCTGATGTCATTAAACTGAAAAGACAGCATTGAAGAATATTTTTGTTGCTGACTCAGTAGATTCCTTGCGAGACAAGATAGAAAATTGTTTCGGAGCTTCAGAAATTAGGAGACCAATTCATATATCTTGATAGAAATATCTCATTAACTGAAAGCAATGCTAACAGATGCATTAGTAAACCATGAACTTCTATTAACAAGGGATCGATCGAGAGGAAATCTAATCTATGATAAAACAAAATGAGAATTCTTCCAAAATGTAGCAATGTCAGAACTACTGTATAGTTGCACCACTTGCATAAAATATTTGGAGAAAAAGCTAGATGGGAACTACACAACTATACAGCATACCATTTTGAGCAAATACTGGAAAAAGAAATCTACAAAACACTAGTGTTATCACTTACCTCTCATCTTGCTAACCATCCAAGTCAGATGAGTAAGACATGCTGGAGAAGGAAAAATGAATTCATAAGAAATGTTCTGCAATGGACTCCTACACATGGACACACCAGTGTTGGCTGACCAGCAAAAACTTACATTCATCAGCTTTGCGCAGACACTGTATGCTGTCTAGATGACTTGCTAAGAATGACAACCAATAGGGACAGATGGTGAGAGAGAGTCAAGAGAGCCCATGCTGTTGGCATACCTTGATGATGATTAAAGGTTAGTAGTAGTCACCTTTTACACAATATGAGAGAAATTGTGGAAGTATCTTTGAACTTTACTTGGTTCTCATAATTTTTTCGTTAGATCAATAGAAGGTATATTCGATGTAATTCTTTATATTCTATGTTATAAACAGAAACAAATTAGTATGCAATATAAGTATTAAAGAGATTAAGACTTGATGACTTTTTATTCACATTTTAACGACCCAATAACCAGAAAAATCTTTCAAGCAAAAATTCAGTAGAAGAAAATATAACTAATGATTATATATATATATATATATATATACAAAAACATCCTTGTAGAAATCACTACTCTAACATGCAGAATAAACAACAAGAACAATACTTACTGGTTCAACAGCCCCAGCTGGCAAATGAAAACTAAAATGGGCGATAACCCAATACCAAACCTGTAACATATTGAGCAAGCCAGTGTATACCCACACTAATATACCCATTCACTGGACCAGCAACCAATCACTGTCCAGAGAATGGACTTTGCCACTTGAGAGCAATGGAATGCCCCAATATCCATATAATCTCGCCTCAAGTCGTAGCATTGCTTTTTATGCAAACGAGTATTTACTCACTGCTAACAAGCATTACGAACTAATTTCAACAATCCTGTGTAATTGTAGCTGGAAATCAAAAAGGCAAGATCAGTTGCTCATTAAAAATAAAGCTTGAGGAACATTACAAAGGTGAAATGTTGAGAGGCATATTGAAATCTGATATAAGTGATTATGTGTGAACAGAAAATGAGGCACATCAGTCCCTACAGAACCAAATACAAATTGTTACAAAATTGGAGTGTAAGACAACTGAAAGAAGAAATGCATAGGCTATCATTCAATCAGTAGACCTAATGTAGATATCAATATCTTATGGTATTTTCGTAATGAGAAAAGAACAGATATTAGATTTTAAGTCTAGAGCATCTGCCTCATGTATTCAATTGGAAGCATGGCCAAGTGGATAAAAAAACATTGATAAATCTCATCAGATTTCTTGGAAGTTATCAGTTTTATCTCTGGCTCAGACAATTCAGTAACATTTACAGTTTGATAAAGAGACAGATTTTGTGAGTTTTAAAAAATTATATAGAAAGGACATCAGAAAAGTAAAGGATTGATAACAGAATTGTTTAAGTAAAAGATTTTATTCAATGTTTTCTGAAAGCTACTAAATCTGAATTCCACATTGACTGTTTCATAATAATTGTTACATTTGGATATAAATTTCATGAAAAAAAAAAAAAAAAAAAAGCTGATATAAAAAATTTAAGATGACAATTATTGTAGTTTATGATAAGTTTCGAAAATTTATGACCATTTATGTTGAGATGGAATGTTTTTTCTCTTACAACTATGACATTCTTTTTGATTATAATTTCCAGTTTTCTTTCAATTTTTGAATGATGGCAAATCAATTTCTTTGCAATATCACAAACTGACAGTCCACAATCACTGTGTGCCACAACTGGAACTTTTTCAAACTCACACAACTGCTTTCAATCTATGAGCAAAGGTCTAATCACAAATTAGAATATCAAATAAAGGAAAAGAAAATTCTCAGAAATTTTCAATACTTGGTATTTCTGAGAATTTTCGGGGGGGGGCAGAAATGTATGAAATTTACTACTTCTAAGGGATCTTTGACAACAATAATCAAGAAATATAATTACTTCCTATGTGTGCCCAAGGCATTCAAATTACATGAAAATTTGTAGCAATAATAAAAAAAATGGTTCAATTTTTTTTACAGTTAATTTTTTTGTTTGTCCAAATCTAACAACTATAATGCAACAGATACTATAGCATTATTTAACTGGCAAAAAGAATTTGACAATTTTTTAAACCTATATATATATATATATATATATATGTGTATATAAAAGATAAGGCTTTGTTAGATTACTCAACCAATATTAAAATTGTGTAATCAATCTGTTCCTCATATAAGTGGGTAATTTTAATTGAAAACAACCAATTCAGGAATTTGTTGCAGTTAATATTCCCACAAAATTCATTGTTTATCATTTTGTGAATAACATTCTTCTTCTAATGCAAGATTGAATAGAACAGTTCCAAGCCAAAAAAAAACAAACTCCTTTTTTATTATTTAACAAATGACAAAAATCCTTAACCATTTCCCTTCTAAGCCAGACTGAAATTGTTTTAATATAATTTATTTAAAAAAAGTCTTTGTGCTGCTCATCTTATACAGATAAGTTTCATTTTTAACCTTTTTACTACCAAGTTTTTCTTTAAGTTTTGGATATGCAAAATTATGTATTGAGTACAATGTTTTAAAGGTGAAAATGAAATTCAACAAGGACACTCGCGTCACAGTGGGAGAGAAGGGGTTCATTCTATACTATCTCTGCCCAATCTATTTGAAAATTAGACTAAGGAAAATGGAACTCAATTCACTTGATTCTTTTAAAAGATTTAAAATTTTTTCCTTTACTTTCATGTTAAAGTCATTTGGTGTCAGTGTTTGGAAACATTTTATCCATTTACCTTAGTATATTTATGTTATCATTTTTATATATATATATATATATATATATATATATATATATATATAATATATATACATATATGTACGTATCTAAAAAAATTAAAGACAACCATTCAGAGATTTTGTTGTTGTTCTTAAAGAAAAAAAAAATAATAATAATAATAAGTGCCTCAACTCTGCTAGGGAATTGAAAAAACTGTGGAACATAAAAGTAACGATTATACCAATTGTAATTGGTGATATTTGCACAGTCACCAAAGGATTGATAAAGGGACTGGAAGACTTGGAAATAACAGGACAAGTAGAGACTATCCAAACTACTGCATTATTGAGATTAGCCAGAATACTGAGAAGAGTCCTGGAGACTTGAGAAGACTTGCTGTAACTCAAAGCCCAGTGAAAGACCATTAACTAACTCTGATGTGAAAAACTCTCAAGGAGTAGATGATGATGATGATGATGATGATGATGATATTATTATTATTATTATAATTATTTCTGCTTCTTCATTTTTCATTATTTTGTGACTAATATTTATCTTCTAATGCTCATTTGAGTTGAGCTGCTTTTTGAAAAAAAAAAAAGAAAAAAAAAAAAAGAAAAATATCTCCAGTAATTAACAAAAATCCCTAATTCAATAGCATCTCTCTAATCCATCTGAAAAACTAGACTAAGAAAAATGGAACTAGATTCACTGAATTCTTTTAAAAGATTTAGAATTTTTTTCTTTCCTGTTTACCAGTCTCAAAGAAAGATGGTTAGTTATTATTAAAAAAAAAAAAAAAGGGAGAAAATAAGAAAATTATGGTTTAAAAAGTGCAGTGAAGCTTCTCTTTTCAAACAGGAAATTAAATGATAGTGACCATCTGTTTGTATTGCAGGTTTTAATGAAGGATAGCAGCTGGCTGCTGGCTTAAAATTCTGTTTACTCTTCTTCTGATGACATTTTGGGTGGTGGTGATAATGAAGTGCAACTACTTTTAAGTGATGATCACAAACCTTCCACAATGTGTAGATAAAGTAAATGTTGTTCCTTCTTCTTACTCCCTTTTCTTGAATTATTTCGATTTCTCTCTTCATCCCATTTTTACTCCCCTCTCTTTTCCCTTCACTTCACTTTCATCTCTCCTTATACTGAAAAGCTCCTCTCTTTCTATATTTTTCTTTATCTTTCTTCATTTTATGCATGTTGAAATAACAAACTTCAGAGATTATTAGGTTCAATGTCTTATTACACTTTTTCATGTCTTGTTAAAACGAAAGAGCTAATTATTTTACTCGTTTGAGAGTTTTTCACCCAAGCATTAACTGATGGTTTTCCACTGAAGTCTGAGTGACAGCAGTATTATCATTATTATTATTCTATATACTAAATTGTTTTTAATTGATATTTAAATTCTGATATAAAATTACAGCTTTTTTCCTAAAAAGACAGTATTTCTAATCTTTTTAATATCCACACCTACAGTTAGCCTCAACCACTTGCAGAGGAGTAAGACTCCCCACCAAACAGGTTGTCCTGGGTATATCAGTAAACAGCACTCAGTGGTGAAAATTATTAGTATTTGATAGGAATACATGAAACCACAAGCATGTGCAAATTTGTATTATTTGTATTGGATAACCATACAACTGTGTGCAGAAATTCTCTATTAGCAATAAATATTCATCTTCCTTGAGAATTTATGATAAACAGAGTGAGCCTGAATACAGACCTCGCTCTGGAATAATTAATGTTCAAATAATCTTATTTTCAAAATTAGAACATATTAACAATATTTTTCTGGCAAAAAGCTTGCTGTACTGACCTATTTCTGCTGTGTTATGATAACATATATATATATATATATATATATATATATATATATATATATATATATATATATATATATATATTATATATAAATATATATAACTCATATTATTATTATATAAATTATTTCTCCATGAATTTGTAGGTTCCCATACTAAAGATTCCCATAAAAGATCAAGTAAAAGAAAGTCTTCTAAAATCTCCAAAACCTTAGAAATCCTCAGATTCAGAACTGTTCTGTCTTTCCTTGACTATTAATTTCTTTAGAACAGTTCCAAGAGCACCAATTATTATAGGCATTACCCCCAGGCCTCATGTTTCCCAAATAAACCTGGTAATTTTTTATTCTACCAGAATAGTGATGTAAACAAACTGCTAGAATAGTGATATCAACAAGCTGCCAAAATAGCAATATCAAGCTGTCAGAAAAGTGATGTCAACAATCGGCCAGAATGGCAATATCATCAAGCTGTCAGAAAAGTGATGTCAACAATCTGCCAGAATAGCAATATCATTAAGCTGTCAGAATAGTGATGTCAACAATCAGCCAGAATAGCAATATCATCAAGCTGTCAGAATGGTGATGTCAACAATCAGCCAAAATAGCAATATCATCAAGCTGTCAGAATAGTGATGTCAACAATCTGCCAGAATAGCAATATCATCAAGCTGTCAGAAAAGTGATGTCAACAATTGGCCAGAATAGCAATATCATTAAGCTGTCAGAATAGTGATGTCATCAAGCTGTCAGAATAGTGATATCAACAATCTGCCAGACCTTCTTTCCAATCATCTATTTGATGTTTTTGTGTCATGATACACTTCATATCTTTTTTATTGATAATTAAATTCTGATATAAAATTACAATTTTATTGATTGATAAAAAGTCAGCATTCTCAAACTTTTTCGAATCTACTATGTACTACAGCCCTTGCAGAGGAGTAAGACTCCCTACCGAATAGAGTGTCCTAGCTATGATACTAAACTACATTCAGTGGTGAAGCTCCAGTTCCAGAGCTCTGGGGAGTGTGGAGTCAACCTTTTGTTGCAATTATTCCCAGGTTCACTTAGACCCTGAATTGTAGTACATATTAGGGTCCCATCTTAAGGTCAAACAGAGCAGATTGAAAATTATTTGTATTTGATCGCAAATTATTAACATTAGATGAAATTATTTGAAATCATCTGTTTGGTTTGGCATTTATTTAATAGCATATCAACCTTCATGGGTTAAGTAATGCCAAAGTAATCCTTGTAGAAGTACTGTAATGGTACTATTTAATACATAGGTGAAATATAAGAGGGTTAATACCTTTCCCAAGGGTATTAGTCCAAATGTGAATGTAATAGTGTGACTTATCTTCAAATAAAACCATCTATGGGCAAATTATTATTTTCAAATAGGAATAGTTGCTTGAAGTGATATCATCATCATCATCATCATCAAGTCACACCATCAGCATGGATATCCCTGCCCCTCTCTCATCACCCCTCCCTATCGTCCATTACTCCTGGCAGGTCTTCAGGGCTACATCCCATATCAGCACAGAGCTGCTGTATGTAAGTTCGACCTGGTCATCCTGCCTTTGCTTGGCCACGTGGAGGGGTACACAGGAGTACATCTCTTATGAGTTCATCCCTACTTCTACTGCAGTGTCACACATGTCTGGTTCATCTAATTTTGATAGTTTTCGTGATGGGTGATAAATGCCTGTATAGCTACTGCTTTGTGAGGTGCTGCCTCCAGGACTTGTCCAATATTGCTAGCAGCATTCTTGTGTAGTTGTCATCAAGCTTTTTCTCCATACATTTAGTTAGCGTCCATGTAGTGCATCCATATAACATTATCAACACGACCGCCCGTATAGCTACAGCTTTGTGGGGTGCTGCCTCCAGGACTTGTCCAATATTGCTAGCAGCATTCTTGTGTAGTTGTCATCAAGCTTTTTCTCCATACATTTAGTTAGCGTCCATGTAGTGCATCCATATAACAGTATCAACACAACCGCAAGTAGCCCCCTCCTCTACACCTAGGTGTAGTAGCTATTGAAAAGGGTTCCTTCGGGTCACCCTTGACTAAGGTCGCCAACTTTACTTACTTTTCAGACCTGACCGATAAAATGAAACGCAGTTTCTTCCAAGCATTTTTGAAGTGATATAACTCTATGTAAATTATTCATAATAAGAATAAGGAGGTGCCCGTGGTGTAATGGTTATCACTGTAGGAAATGGAGACGGCGACACGAGTTCAAATCCTGGACAAGACTCATTGCATTTCACATAGCACTAATTTCCTTGGGAAAGGTATGAATCCAATCATTCTCCCTCCAGCTATGGGTAAATAGTAGGGCAGACTAGGTTCTTCAGCCTTGAGGAGGCAACTAGTCTAGAAGAAGGACAACTCTGAATTCAAACCTGTTAAACTCCGCTTAAAAAATTGACCTTGTGTCATATCTGGCCCGAGTGGAGGGGTTGGGTAAATATGATAAGAATAATTGTATGAAATTATAATTATTCAAAAATGATTTGCTTACAAAAAATAAGAAAAACTGCATTCGGCATTAAATAGCCCAACAAGATTGCGATTGCCATAAAACCAAACCGAACATTTTTAATATCTAAAAAAAGAGTACTAAATACTCAACTAAAAAATCAAATCAAAAAAATTAAATTTAAGATATTTAAGAAAAATAAATTACTTTTAACAGCCAGCTGAATCAAGCATTAGGGTTTTTTTTTTATTGTTTTTAATGGTATATAAATCCATCTACCGTAATTTTATGCATAGAGGTTAGGGAATTTTATTCATTGTATGTTCATATTCATATTTTTTGTGTAATCATTTCTTTAAGGATTTTTTTTGCACACAGTCCCATCAAATACAAATAATCTTTTACTAAATCTATTTAACTCATTGGTGGGATCCCTACAGGTACAACAATTCTGCATCCGAACGGAACTGGGAGTATTGACAATCAAAGGGTACTCCACTCTTCCCAAATTACCAGAATTGGAGCCTTGCAAGTGAATGTAGCCTAGTGTCTTACTCAGGACACCCCTTTTTGAGGAATGTCTTATCCCTCTGCAATGGTAAAGTCCTTTTTTTTTGTTCAAGGTCTTTCTCTAAAAATTTATTACAAGAAACCTCAATTTTCATAATTGTTTTCATCATAATATTTGATGTGAAACTGATCTTTTTTGGTTGGTTTAGTTATATGAATGTGCTTATATTTTGTTGTTTTTTAATTGCAATGTTTTAGTTCCTCTTTGTAGAAATTTAAAATATCAAACTTGGCTCTGATGTGGTTGTTATATCCCGATTGCGCATTGGTCATACAAGGCTTACTCACTCTTTCATATTGAAACAGGACCCACAACCACAGTGTTTGACCTGTCAGACAACTTGCACAGTTAAACACATTCTTATAGAATGCAGAGCTTTCGTTGTCATCAGAAAGCAATTTTGCAAAGAGACTAGTTTAACTGAATTGTTCAAAAACTTCAAAATAGATGATGTTCTGTCCTTCTTGCAAGAGACAGGGTTGTACAAAAAAATATGACGAATTAAAACTGGTTAATCATAGGCAAACAAATGAAATCCTGCCCATAGAAAATTTTACTTACAAAGAATTCGTTTAGAAATCCTTGGTTGAATGTATATACATATAGACAGAAGTTGGCATTAAATAACCTACAAAGGTTGATACACCATAAAACCCAAATAATCAACCAATCTGATGTGGGATGCATGTTTGTTTTCAATGCAGGACACATTCCGACAAATCAAAATACAAAAGTCCAAGTTCAGTGATACAATTATTGAAATTTTGTGAAAAAAGAAAAACAAACAAAACTACTAGGCTGTGCAAATAAATTATATCAAATAAACTATCTCATGTTAGGTTTGGTTTGGTTTCTTTGTTTAATGGCATATCAACCTTTGTAGGTTATTTAATCCCAAAGCCATTCTCCTAGAAGAACAGGAGATAATGGTGTTCATACCTTTCCCAAGGGTATTTGCCCGAAAGTGAACGTAATAGCATGACTGGAGTATGAACTCGCTTACTACGATTCTGCAGTCCATCGCTTTGACCATTACACCACGAGAACACCCCTGACTCATGTTAGATAGAAATACTTGAAACCATTTACTTGTGTGCAAGTAAATGAGCTATGAGGATTCATTTTTTATTTATTGTGGACTTTTTGTCCTCATCTTGGTAGTTTTTGTGTTGTTTCTTCTTCACTATGTTTTGGCCAAATTTCACCTCTGGCCTTCTTCAGGTGATTAACCATGACCTCGGATAGGAATGATGAGTCTTGTAACCGTATCCCCAGTAATTACTACCTTCCATAGTTGTTGTCTATCGCACCACATTTTTGACCAAGTAAACCTCTTGGGTAGGAATTGAAACCACTATCTTCTGAAAATGCTCACCTGGAACTGTAGAGACTCAACACCTCTATCCGCTGTGCCACGGGCCCCAAAGGGTGATCAAGGCTGGATTTTTTGGTTTTATAAATCCAATTATTTGTTCTCTTTATCATGTCTTCTATAGAAGCCTCATCTCAAAATGATTCCAATTAAAAGACAATTAAATGAGCTATGTTTGTTTGTTTGTTTGTTTTGAAGGTACGTTCTCTACAATATATGTGCTTACAAATCATGCATATCTAATATATGGGAACTGTATTTGGCATTAAATAACTCATAAACCAATAAGAGATGAGAAATTCAGTTCAAATAAAACCATACAATAACATTTTTTCTCTTGACATTCTTTAACTCTTGAAAGTAAGGTCTCAAATCTATTTCCATTGAGAAACTCCAGTAGATACAGTGGATACAACAGAACCATTTAATAATGCAAGTTTTCAGATACTAAACATTATTTTTACTTATAATGAAGAATGATAACCTATATGCCATACTGTAAATGTATCAATCTGAAAGTAAAGGCTCAAATTCATCTTCACTGAAACTATAACAGAACTAAGGAACGCAATTAAGTCATTGCTTGGAGCAAATTTTCAGCTAAAAAACACTACCCCATAGTCACTATCAGTGTCAATGATGAACAAGATTCTACATGTCCTGCAGGTACAAGAGTCACACTGAAAGAATTCCTGCTTCATTATTTCAATGGAACCTACTCAAAATATAGGGAACACAAAGCTATTGTATAGAACAAGTTTTCTGCTACAAAACATTGTTTCTCTATATAATCATGAACAAGAACCTACATACTGTGCTTGTAAGGTGATACTTTGAAATCAAAGACTCATTTATTTCCATAGAAACAATAACAGTTAGTGAGCCTAATACCATTGAATAGAGTAAATTATCAGCTATAAAGCTATATATATATATATATATATATATATATATATATATATATATATATAAAATTATTCACATAATAATATGAATAGATACATTTTATAAATATCTGCACATATGTACATTTTAACGACAATATATTTCATCTTTAAATAGCTTTAAATAGCTTTACTCACAAGATCATTTTTTATGATACTATAGCAAAAGTTTCCAAACTTATTTCATTACAGAACCCTTTAATAATTTTCCAAAAATCAAGGAGAACATCTCTACTAGCCTGATTTTAATAAAACATTCAATCAAACAAAAATTGATGGAAAAAAAATCATTCATATTAAAAACAGCTATGATCATTAAAATAAAAAAAACAATTTAAAAAAAAAATTACTGTTTCAAAAAAATTTAAAGCAGATTAATACAAGATTTTATCATCGAGCTGAAATTTTTAACTTCTTTTCCATAGATAGACATGATTCATTCAATTCAAAAAAAAAAAAGGAAAACCTTAAATTGTTTAAAAAAACATATTTTTCTAAATTGATTTTTTTTAAAATTCTGTGTTTTTTAAAAGATATGTTTCAATGAAATATTTTCTTAAAAGACAACTTACCTCAGGTAACCCACTTTGAGAAACTCTGTTCTATAAAGAGACTATGTCAATTGATTTATATGTAAAGTAGCATTTTGTTTATATCTATGTAGATCCATTTAATTTTCACAGTTACATTTTAATAAATTAAATTATTCTATTCTTCAATAAAATTCTAATTAAGTGAAAAAAAAAAGATAGCAGAGTTGACATTTTGACAAATCTGGTTGTAAGAATTCATCTGATTTTTGGAATGACTGATACCAAAGATAGAATAAAAGCATCACTGAAAGTGCATTCTTCCACTTTCCTGACTTCATAGACAATGGCATCTGAAATGTCTTCCACAGCTGCAGGTTACACAATATTCTTAATGACAATCTTTCTAATGGCTTTGACTTAGGCATTCGGTAAGTACTGCTAGTATCTACTGATCTACTTCAAGTGGCTATTGACTTCGATCGTATTTACATCACTTCTCATTTTAAAAGTAATAAGTATGGATGCATGTGAGCAGAAACACATATATGCAAAAGGATATACATTGATATACAAGACCTGAACATCATCAACTTTCTCTCATTTTATCCATCTTTCCATATCTCTGTCACTATATATATATATATATATATATAGCACAAAGGCAGGTACATGAAATATATACTCTCATTAAAATATGCACATGTACAGATATTTGTAAATTGTATGTGCATATATATATATATATATATATATATAAATGCACACATATATACATATATATCTTAGAATAGATTAAAAGGTGTAAGTACTTACATATGTGAAATGTGCTCTCTCTCCCTACTCACACACACATACACATATATATCTGTGTGTGTGTAGAGAGAGAGAGAGAGAGAGAGAGAGAGCACATATTTGCATACATAAGTACTTACAGCTTTTAATCTATTTTGAGATATATATATATATCTATATATGTAGATAACTCTTTCTATACACTTCACACACACATACACACATATATAATCACTCTGTTTAACTTAAAAGAATTAAATCTATATATGAAATCACATGCACATACAACTTAGATTCAATTCTTTTAAGTTAAATGTAGTGATATACATATATATATATATATACATATATATATATACACACTCACACACAGAGAAAATATCAGTGTGTTTCTGTCTGTGTACATATCTGTATTATATAAGTACATTAATATATATATATATATATATATATATATGTGTGTGTGTGTGTGTGTGTGTGTGTTTGTGTATCTGTGTGTGAGAGAGTTTATTCTTATACAAGCAAAAAAGTATAAAGAATGAATTAATCAGAAAATATGAATACTTTTTCATTTTAAAAGTATTTTTTGAAGTTAATTTTAAGTTTCCTCTATGCATTTATTTGAGTGCATAGGCATGTGCTGACATTTGCAGTCTTCCTTTCTTTATAGACAGACAGACATAGATAATAAAAGCTTTGTAGATTTCATGATTATGTGAACATAATAAGAGCTATAGAAGATAGACAGACTGTGTTGCAGCAAACCAAGCAGATAAAGATACCTGCCTGCCTGCCTGCCTTTAAAATCATCATACAAATCAGTTGTTTGTCCTGAATATTCTTTTGAGTAGATAACTTTATTTATTGTTATGAAAATAAGTCAGGAAAATCACATGCATATACAACTTAGATTCAATTCTTTCATGGCCTTTTTCTGTGTGCATGGGGAGAATGTATTCTTGGAGAGTGATTTTCTATTAGAAAATGATCAAAATCTCGCTGTTAGCAAGATTTTGATCATTTTCATATATTTTAATTGTTCAATTTTTCTTACTGAAACATTCTTTTTAATGATCTAATGATTTTGAATTCTGCTTTCCACATATCAACTAGTTTTATCAATTCAAAAGATTTTTAGAATGTTATAAGATAAAAATTGTCTAAAAAAAAGTGGATTAAAAAACAAAGGTTTGGTTCATTTCTTAATAGCATATCAACACTTCATGGGTTTTCTAAAGCTAAAATTTGATTCACTTATAAATGCTTAATTGCAATCATAACTAATCATATTTTCAATATTCCATTGCATTCATTTTTCTTTGATTACATTTTATTCCCAATGATAATTATTTGTTTGCACACAGTTATATGGAATTCCTATCAAATACAAAATAATTTGAACATTTCAAGCATTTCTATAAAATACTAAAGTGCAAATTCTAAATATTTGAATTTAGTTTAGTACTTGTTTGATGATGCTGGCATTTTCTAATAATTGACATTTAACTCTATATATCAAAAAATCTTCCATAAATTTTTGTGATAAAGGTCTATATATAACATTACAATATCACAATAATATTATATCTGTATAACATTATTATATTATGAGATTAGAGTAGGTCCCAAATATTTGCATTAAGTTTTATGTTGGTTTTTTCTAACAACTAAGATTTAATTATATATAAATCACAAAATCTTATAGATTAGCATTTGTGTTTTTGTTTTCTAATCCTGAGATGCATCTTATAGAAACAACTTTCCTTTACCACAGATTGAACCAAGAACCAGCTGCTCTCCTCTGTATTCAGTTAACTATTATCCAAAGACAGACAGACAGACATGTATATTATTCCAGATAACACGAATTATGAATATTCTTTTCTCAGCATTGGTAATCAGTTAGCAGAATTTCAAATCTAATCGAAATGTTATCAGCAAAGAAAGTGGACTTTTGTATTCTTTTATGGCCAAACATCCTTGGGCAGTCGTGTGCCCATTTGAAGATGTGTTTGTTGTTTGTTGATACTGACCATCTGACATCAAAGATGATGGAAAGAATGTATCTGTCTTGATGTTTGAGTCAAGTGGATGTTAGAATTTTTTTCTTCGTTTGATTGTTTGTTTACTTGTTTCATCTTGCCTGCATTGAAATTTTCTGTAAAAACTTGCACCGCCTGTGAATAGTCTGAGAGATGACCATGTGTGAGGCCTACCTCTTACAACTGGACACAGAGAGATTGGAATTTCTTTAAAAAAAAAAAAAGATTGTTTATATTCTAACATGAGTAATGGCAAGACGTGTGCATCCATGTGTCTAGATAGATAAATATGGAGAAAATGTATAAGATGAAAATGAACAGTGAGATAAATAATTATTGAACAAAATAAGATAGACACACAGAGATATGAAGATGTAGCAAAAAATGTGAAAACACTAGGATAGATAGATAGATGGATTGATAGAGACTGATGGAAAGATATGGAGATACTCAGGTAGATATGCACACAAACATATACAAAAGAGAATAAATACATATATTAGCTGAATAGACTTACATATGAAAAAACTAAGGTTTAAACTTTGAGATTTTTTACACAAACTTCTATTACTTCAGTTAAGATGTATTTCCAAAGACATAGATAAATGAATAGTTATATATATTGGCATAATGGTTACAGTGTTAACCCATGGTCCGGGAGACCAAGTTTCAATCCCACATCAAGTCATGCAAAAAATAAAAAAATGGTATTTGATACCTCCTTGCTTAACACTAAGCATAAGTCACGGATAAAGGGTAAGTGGAGCAATCCAGGGAAAGGAGTAGCACCCTTCTCTACATCTCGGTGTAATAGCTAATGAAAAGGGAGCCTATGGGTCCCCCTTGACTACAGTTCGCCAGCTTATATATATATATATAATAGATATATATGAATCCTCATCATGAAATTGCACTGACAGCACAGAGTTCCTAATTCATGCCTATCATTCATTGTTTCTAGCAGGTCTTCTAGACTGTATCCTGCGTCCCTACAAAGCTGATGTAAGTTCTTGCTGGTTGGCCAACACTGGCACATCCATGTGCAGAAGTCCATAAAAAAACATTGTGTATGAGTTCATCTTAGCTTATCCAGCAGTGCTCTGCATGTCTTGTTCATCTTTTTTAAATGATTTAAGAGATGGGAGGCAGGAGGCCGTACAGCTGCTGTTTTGCATGATTTTGATTCCAGGGTTTGTTTAAAACAGTGTACTTCATTCTAGAGTAATTTGCATCAATCTTTACCATATTTACCAACCCCTCTGCTCGGGCAGGATATGACACAAGGTCATTTTTTAAGCGGAGTTTAACGGGTTTGAATTCTGAGTTTTCCTTCTCCTAGACTAGTTGCCTCACCAAAGTTAAAGAACCCAGTCTACCCTACTATTTACCCATAGCTGAAGGGAGAATAATTGGATTCATACCTTTCCTAAGGGTATTAGTGCTATGTGAAATGCAATCAGTATCATCCAGGATTTGAACTTGTGTTGCAGTGTCCATTTCCTACGATGATAATCATTACACCATGGGCACCTCCATCAATCTTTACCTTTATGCATTTTGTTAGTGACTATGTGGTGCATCCATAAAGAAGTATGGACACTGCTACAGCATGGAAGAAATTGTTTCTTAATTTATCAGAGAAAATAGAATTTCATATGATCAATAACTTGTCAATAGCATTCCATGCTTTCACTAGTCGTATGTGGACATCGTTTTCTCTTGAGGAGATGTTGCTGCCAAGGTATATGAACAGGTCTACAAATTTCAGAGGCTCACAATTTAGAATGGAGATGGCTCATTTTTGTTTAAAACACATCTATTCTATTTTAACTGCATACATGTAGAGGAAAACATCTCCCAACCAAATCATTAGCCTCATGGGTAGAGTGTTCGCCAATGGTCCAGGAGACCCGGGTTCAATCCCAGGTCGCATCCTATCAAAGACTTTAAAAATGGTACTTGATACCTCCTTGCTTAACACTCAGCAATACAAGGTACGTATCAAGGGTAGAGTGGAGCAATCTAGGGAAAGGAGTAGCACCCTCCCCTACACCTTGGTGCAGTAGTTATTGAAAAGGGAGCTTTTGGGTCGTCCTTGACTACGGTCGCTAAATTTACTTTTTTTTACTTGCTTGCTCTACACTATGCAAAAGAGATTCTGCTTAGGGTGTTTTAGTTGCGAGAAGTGATAGGTAAACTGCATAGTCTGAATCTGTTATAATTTCTGCTAGATATCATCTGTTTCTGGCCTTTTTTAATGTGAAGCCATTTCCTTTTATCAGATCTATGGACATTTGAAGGCTGAGTATACATAAATATGGTGCAAAGACTCCAGCAACTATATAAAAAAAAGTTGGTGTCTTCATCTGATGTGTGAACCATTGTATGATTATCGAGTAACACTTTCCTTGGTTTTATTTGGTTCAGTTTGATTTAGTTTCATGGCATATCAACCATTGTAGGTCATTTAATGCCAAATCCTTTTCATACATATATCAAATATATGATTTCTAAAACACATTTTGTTGATAACATTTTTAAAAAAGCCAAAGCTATTTTTTTGCTTACAGTTAAATGGTTTCACTTAATCTCAAACAATTCATTTAAGCATAAGAACACAGTCATTTGTTTAAATATGGTTTTTTGTTTACACAGTTAAATGTAAAATCAATTCAATTTAGCATTAATTCAGTTTAAATGCCAACAATTCTATTTCAAACAGCTCAGTTTAGCGTGAGTACACAGTTCAGTTCTATTTGACGCATAGGTAGGACCCTATCAGGTGGTACCAATCCAGGCAAGAACAGACCAGGGAGTGATGGTAATGAAGGGGTAATCTGCATTATCCAAAGCTCATGGATTACTGGAACCACACCATCAGATTGGGTGGTGTCATATCCAGGACACTTGTTAGCAAGTGTGGAAAACTCTTACTATTCTGCAGAGATGCAGTTGGTATATTCTACAGTCCCAGCTGACTGGGCAACAATTTTTTGGGAAAGATCATATGCTAGTAGTATTTGCTCTATATATTGTATGCCATGCATGAATATATATATAAGAGACATATATGTACATATATATATATATATATATATATATATATATATATATATATTTAATAGACGTACATGAATGCATATATATATGTACACATATAATAGACATATTATATATATATATATATATATATATATACATATATAAAATAGACATACATGCATGTACATATATATACAATAGACATACAGGTATATATATATATATATATAAAATATATATACATATATAAAAGATAGACATACATGGATGTACATATATATATATATATATATAAAATAGACATACATGCATGTATATATATATACAATAGACAAACAGGTATATATATATATATATATATATATATATATGTAAAATAGGCATACAAGTAGATATCTATATATATATATATATATATATATAATAGGCATATATGTATATATATATATATATATATATAAATACATACATACATATGATAGAGACACACACACATATATATATATATAAATGATAGACATATATATATATATATATCATATACATATGATAGACATGAAGTTCTATATATATATATATATATTTACACATATATAATAGACATACATGAATATATGTATATATAATAGATATGCATAAATAAACAAATATATATGTACATATATGTTTGATTAAATAATAAAGACTCATTTTGTCTATATAATTTTATTAGATTCTTTTCAAGTTTCCTGACAAGTGTTTTGGTTTTAGGTTGGTGTTGGTAGATGAATTTACCAAAATTGTCCCAAGTGCTTTTGGATCTTTCATAGGAAATAATCAGGGGTTGTTTGCAAGTTTAAAGATTGTTTTTTAAAAAGTTGTAAAGTTTTTATAACATTGCAAATATTATGTAAATGTATATTTGGATAAAACTGAGATACTGATAACATCGAACAATTTTAAAACAGAACACTATCAATGGTGATGATGGCCTATGAAAGGTCCAAAAGCACTGGGGACAATTTTGATTTATTCATCTACCAACTCCAGCCAAAAGCCAAAACACTTGTCAGGAAACTTGAAACAATTCTAATATAATTATATAGACAAAATGTCTTTATTATTTAATTAAACATGATTAGATGAAAGAGTACTGCCTGACTACACACACATACTCATGGACACCCCTCCCACACACACACACATATATATATATATATATATATATATATATATAAAATATACACACATGTATGTCTATTATATATATATATGTATAAAATAGACATGCACATGTGTGTCTGTGTGTGTATATAGGTATATATATAATATACAATAGTACATGATTATAAGTACAATTATAATTAAAGTTTACCACTAAAAGCCCTTCTAAATCAGTAAAATATATTGTTCTATGCTCAAATATGCAACATATCAACTATAAATTACCGGAAATGGCGATACAAGCTCACCTGAATATTAGTTACATGAAAACACATTTAGAGTTTTTACTCAGTGTTATTTAGTTTAATTGTTGAAATGTGCATATATATATTTATACATATCAAAGACATGCATACATGAATATATATATATATATATATATATATATATATATATATATATATATATATATATATATATATATATGCACACTTATACTGATTAACCAAAACATTACCACCACCTGCTAAATGAAAGTCACTTCTCTCGAAAGTATGCAAAACAACATTTAATTGTAGAGGCATGAACTCTTCAAGACCTATAAATGTTTCTACTTGGATCTGGTGCTAAGATGTTAACTGCAGGTTCATAACTACTCTATGTTATATGGTAGAATTTCTGTTCAGCAAATTTGTTTGTCTAACTTATCAGATTAGCAACACATTAGCAAGATTGAGATCTGAAGAGTTTGGATGTCAAAACAACACAGTGAAGTGGTTTTTTATATTTCTGAAACTCTCACTGCTATCATTACCATGATTATTGCTATGATAGAGCATAAGTATCCATCACTGATGTTGAGATAGGTCATATTTTTCTTGTAATAGCTGAACATTTGAGCTTCATAAATTATATCTTAAACAAACTAGATTATATTCTTTAGATTAATGGTATTTTTTCTTGCACATAACAGCAGTATTCAATACATTCAAATGAAGAAATAAAAAGCAGTTAACCTGCTTATTTACTTTGACATGTGCAGTAGTTAGGAGAAGAGACAAGAGCTGCCATTCTTACCACATATTGCTGATCAGAATATATTAGTTCATAATTATATATATGAAGGTAATTATGAAACTTTTCTCTATGCACCTATTTGTAGGTGCATACCTAAACCATTCGGCAATTAGTAAACACAGTAGATAAAAAACTAAAGTTGGCTTTATAGCATTTTCACCTTGCATTTGTATAGCATTTTCAGCAAAAAAAAATATACCCCAGTACCTCAGGTACTGGAATAAATTAATGGAGGCACTCATGGTGAAATGGATATCATTGTAGGAAATGTATGCAGCAACCAGTGTTCAAATCCTGGTCAAGGGTGATTGCAGTTCACTTACCACTAACACTCTTGGGAAAAGTATGAATCCAACTATTTTTTCTTCTGCAATGGGAAAATATTAGTGCAGACTGGTATCTTAACTTTTGTCTGACAGCCAGTCTAGGAGTAGGAAAACTCTGAATTGAAAGCTGTTAAACTCTACATAAAAAATTAACCAGTTGCATCTTATTCTTGCAGAGGGATTGATATGTACATATCCCAGAACCTGGTCTTGGATACATGAAATATGACTTGGTATGAAAGCTAAATGACCAAAGTACAACTGGGAGGTAAATAAACAGCACATACATTGTAACTAAAACTTCAGCAAAAGAGTGTGCAGAATAATTATCAAGTGTTAATATGATTTTGAAGTCATCAGGTAATCCCACAGATTTAGCTTCAAGCACAAAGTATGGTAGAAACCATTGAAGGAAAATATCTTTTGTCATCCAAGCTTGCTTATTTGTCTTAAAAATCACAAAATTTGATTTCTTAAATGCAAGAGAATTTTTACATTTCCTTACAGTTAATTGGCCCAGTCAGCTGGGGCTGCAGAATACCTCTACAGAGGGGTAAGACTTCCCCAAAAGTGTCCTGGATATGACACTAAACAATCTGATAGTGAGGCTTCAATGATGCTGGAGCTTTGGGGAATGCAGAGTACTCCTTTATTGCCATATCTACCTGGTCCACTCTGGTTCAGAGTGGTAGCACCAGATAAGGTTCTATTATGTAGGTAGACCTCAGTATTTACATATTTGCCCAACCCCTCCACCTTGAGTAGGATGTGACACAATGTCAATTTTAAAGTAGAGTACATCTGCTTTGAATTCAGAGTTTTCCTTCTCCTAAACCAGTTGTAGGGAGAGTTCTCATGGCATAGTGGCTAATGTGCTGTACTCAGACATCGTGGTACGTGATTTCAGACTTCAGCCACACTATTACATTCACTTTCATACAAATACCTTTTGGAAAGGCATGAACCCCCTTATCTCTCTTCCAGCTATGGTTTAAATGGTACCACAACGGTTCTTCTACGAGAATGGCTTTAACATTAAATAACCCACGAAAATTGATATACATATCAAACCTATCATCATCATCATCATGTCGTGCTGGTAACACGGATATCCCTGATCCTCTCTCGCCACTTTTCCCTATCGTTTGTAGCCTCAGGCAGGTCTTCTGGACAACATCCCATATCCTCACATAGTTGCTCAATGTATGTTCGTGCTGGTCGTCTTGCTTTTGCACGGCCATGTGTTGGGGTCCATAAGAGTTATGAGTTCGTCCCTGCTTCTCCTGCAGTGTCCTGCATGTCTGGTTCGTCTAACTTGAATAGTTTTCGTGATAGGAGGCAGGTGGCCATACAGTTGGTGACTAGTGGGGTGTTGCCGCCAGGACTTGTTCAAGATTGCTCGCAGCATTCTTGTGTAATTGCCATCTAGCAGGACCCTGTCAACTCGACTCTTTACCCATAGTTGGGAGAAGAACTGACGGATCCATTATTATGAAGTGAAACACAAACAGCATCATCCAGGATTTGGACTTAAGTAACTGATTCAATTTGCTAATGCAATATACAATACGTTAAGTTTGACCATGGCATGTAATACCAGAATAAAGAACTTTCATTCACACTGTACACTTGCTCAGCTGACTGGTCTTCATCAGGAACAAGCTTGGCTAATACATCTAAATATACCTCAGCAACTTTATGGTCCATAAAAGCCTTTTCTCAGCAAACCTAAAGCTTGTTAAGATTGTACTTTTGTTTAAATCAATTGAACCGCTCACCTTAATATTCACAAAGAGTTAACAACTTTAAGTTGACATAAAATTGTTTCGTTTAGGCTATTATAATAGAATGATTTAGTGGGAACTTTTCTCTCTGATGTTGTCCAACCCATTCAATGAAAACCTTGTCCATGTCAACACTCTTTGACTGGTGTAAAGTTTTTTGCTTGGTTATTAATTTAAGCATATCACTGTCACTTAGAATTTAGATATCTGTTCCATTTCTTAACATCACACTGAATACATAAAGCCGCACATGACTGACTGACTGTCTTGCTACTAAGCAATAGCAATGTAGAAATCAGGATTCTCCTGGCAACCCAAGGATATATACTTCATGGTAGCGGCACAAATACTGCCTGTTTAGGTTTAAAAGTTAATATGTTTAGATATACATATATTTGTAATTGTTTGTCTAATATTTATGCTATTTTGTCAATTAAAGTGTGCGTTCATATAACATTAATGGTAACTGTATTGCAATTTTGCAGGCTTATATATATGCTGTAAATTGCAAGTGTGTAGGTCAAACTTTTAAGCCGGAAAAAAAGTCACTACAAAACTTGGGGTGAACTAATAAGACAGTCATAAAATCCAGACCTTTACCACGTCGCAGTAAAGACTTAGATTTTAGTGCTGCTGTATAAGTTGAACCCTAGTTTTGTAGAGATTTTTTCACTTGTAAATTGTCAACTTATATGTTACAATTCCTGAATGTATAGAATATGTATATATTCAATCAACCCCTCTACCACTGGCAGGATGCAGCACAAGGTCCTAGTCTGATTGCCCATTATATTACACATTTATTTATACATCTATATGCACAGGCAGACAGAAGATGGTGCAAAAGTAATAAGGCAGTCAATAGCAGCAAAAAATATACAACCCTATCACTTCTGTGCGACTCAGTATGTATTTTTATACCTGTTTTTTTTTCATATATATATATATATATATATATATATATATATATATATAATTTCTTTTTGTATTCAAGTACATAAGCATTTGTTCCCATCTCAAGGTGGAAACGTAAATATTTCCCTTTGTTGGCCCAAACAAAGTTACCTTTGTGTGTGCGTGAAAGTAACACTTCATCCCTGCCATAAAAGAAAATACAAACGCGTTTTCTTTCTACATGTAATTTCACACGCATCTCTGCACGTGTGTGGCCAGCAAAACGTGTTTTGCTTGAATTTTGTTTTTGTAACTGGACATTCAATATATAAGTAGCTAATGTGGGGGGTAAATTTTTTTTCGAATATGCTTCATGCATTTAATCGAGTGTTTTTGTGTGTAAATACATCAAACAACAAGGATAATACACTTGTAAATGTGTTTACACTTAAGGAATATTAGCACTGCTTTTTGTTTTTTGGGTTTTTTTTTCTAATACTATGTCCATGTTTAAGCATATACAAACACAGATTTCTCATTCTTCAGTATTATGTTCAGAAATATAAAGATATGAATATATCTTTCTATACATGTATATATTCATTTGTGTACATGTCCATTTGTTAACACCAGCATATACACATTCATGAGGTGAAAAACAAAAACTCATTTATTTAATAACAAACTGTAGGCATATATATATATATATATATATATATATATATATATATATATATATATATATGAAAAAATAGATGTAAATATATATGTATGCACCCAATTCCTCCACCATGGGCAGAATAGGCTAAAAGGACAATTTTTAAGCAAAATATTACTGGATAGAATTCACAGTTTTGCTTTGAGACTGGGAGGCCAACTTGTGGCATAACAGTAATTATCATAAGAAGTGGACTTAGCTACTCGAGTTCAAATCCTGAATAAGGCCATTTGTTCTAATAACCCTTGGAAAAGTTATGAATCCTTCTTTGTTTAATGGCATATCAATCTTTGTGGTCTATTTAATGCCAAAGCTATCCTTGTAGAAGAATGGCAATGGTATTATTTAACCAAGAGCTGGAGGGGTAGATAAGAAAGATGATACTTTCACGCGTATATTAGTGAATGTAATCGCATAACTGGATGTCAAACTTGTTTATTAGGAGATGACAGTCCAGAACTTTAGTTTATATATCGCAAGGACTCCCTTCAGTTATGTGAAAATAATTGACTGGGCTCTTTTACAGGAGTATGGCAACCAGTCTTGGAGAAAGGAACTACTGAATTCAAACTAATTATAGACCGGGAGAGGGATGGGCTCTGCCAGTCTGTTCCAGCACAGATTATGGAATAAGTCTCTTTTCAGACTGTTTGCTTTAACAAGGCTAGAGAATACAGTCTGTCTTACTCAATAATTGAGAGTGATTGGTTGGTTGGTTGGTTTATTGGGTTTTATGGCATATCAACCTTTATTAGTTATTTAATGCCAAATCCATTTTTATGTAAATAATCTGATCTTTTTAAAACAATTCAGTTTAGCATGAGCACACAGTTTAATGTTCAAAAACATTTCTATTTCAAACTATTCAAGCAGTTATATGTAACAATTTAGTTAAGGGTAAATACAGTTTTAATGTCGAAAAACAGTTCAATTTCAAATAATTGAGTTAAGCATAAGCACGCAGTTTAAATGTAAGTACAGTTTAATTGTCAAAAACATTTCTATTTCAAGCTATTCAGTTTAGCATTAGTATACTGTTAGTTCTATTTAACCCATAGATAGGGCCCTATAAGGTACTACCACTCCGGGTCAGAGTGGACCTGGGAGCAATGGCAATAATGGGGTACTCTGGATTCCCCAAAGTTCCAGTATTACTGGAACCTCATCATCAGATTGTTTAATGTCATATCCAGGGTACTCGTTAGGGGGTCTTACCCCTCTGTAGAGGTGCAGTCAGTGTATTCTACAGCCCCAGCTAACTGGGCAATACACAGAGTTAAATGTCAAACAGTTTTATTTCAGATGATTCAGTTTAGCACAAGTACATAGTTTAGATGTCAAAACAGTTCTATTTTGAGCAATTCAGTTCAGCACTAGTACGCAGTTCCAATGTCAAAACAGTTCTATTTTAAACAATTCAGTTTAGCATAAATATGCAGTTTAAATGCAAAAAATCAGTATAGTGAAAAAAGCACGGTTTAGTTCTATTTAACCCATAGATAGGACCCTTATCAGGCGCTACCACTCCCTGGACCTGGGAGCAATGGCAATGTAGGGGTACCTTGCATTCCCCAAAGCTCCAGCATTGCTGGAACCTCACTATCAGATTGTTTAGTGTCATATCCAGGACACTTGTTGGGGGCGGTCTTACCCCTCTGCAGAGAAGCAGTCGGTGTATTCTATCGCCCCAACCGACTGGGCAAAATTGAGAGTGAGAAGAGATGTATTCATGCTTTTCCCGAAGAGCATTAGAGCAATGTGAAACAAACAGCTTCATCCAGGATTTTGAACTCCAGTTGCCAATTCTATTTCCTTCAACAATAAGTGTGACACTAAGCATGCTTCCATATATATAGAGAGAGTGAGAGACTGGCAGATGTACAAACATACGTGAATTTATGCGCAAAAATATACTAATAAGATAAAGAATATTAAAATACATTTGTTTTCTAATTATTATGTATTTATTATGTTGTCTGTGTAGGAATTGCAAAATAGGGAATATGGTTTTAATAACGATTGAAATTGATTAAAACAAATATAAAACTTAAGCAAGTTTTGACTGACATTTCATCTAAGACAATTGGCAGTAAAATGAAGGTAATAAGGTTTTAAAAGAAAAGGATCTTAAAATTGAGAGGATACTGGAAAAAGTGCATAGCACTCTAGATCAAGTAAATGACTCTCCAAATATTTTAAAATTTTTGTTCGACTTCTCTCTGTCCACATGAAGTCAAACATTACATATTAACCACAACAGCTTTGAAGATGTTGAAATGGTGTTTAGTCCAAGCCCTGTGCATATTCTACTTTCCTGGAGAATTTTTTTGTTGAGCTGATGAAGATGGTCTCTCAATCTGTTTCTTTCACTTTCAATAATATAATGTACCAATAGGTTGATGGAATATCTATGGGTAATATCTTTGTAGGGCTCCAGGAGAAAAAAACTGTTTGATAAGGTTCCCAAAACCATACTGTTATGTTCATTATATTGATGATATCTTTGTTTTTTTATCATATAAGAAGGCAAATAGATTTTTTCAATATTTGAACCTCTCTACTCTTTCTTACAATTTATAATGGAAAGAGAAAATAGATATAAGTTGCTTTCAGATATTTTAGTCAAGAAACCTTCCAAATCTTTCATCCCTGAGTGTACAGAGAACCCAATCTTCCTGGGTTATATCTGAAATGGGATTTCTTTGCCCCTCAGATCCAGAAATGTTAATTTTACCAAAATCCTTACCCACCATACAATGATGATATGCTTGAAGCTTAGATTTGATGATGAACACAAGAAGATTCCCAATATTTTCATTTCAAATGTTATTCTAAATAATATTAAATTTACAATTTCTAAATTTCATAATTGTAAAATATTTGGCTTTCCAAAGTATCCTGTTTACATCAAAATACTATTGACTAGATCTAGATATCAAATTTTTGCTGTTAAGATTTCTTTGTAATGCACTATTTTAATTCTACTGTAGTACGTATCTTTATTACTAGAAGTTTGTTCCCCTCTATTTGTTAGGTTATTTTACAAGCCTTTCAACAAAAGTTAGTTTCTTTTATTTCAAATACCAGTGAGATGCTATGTGGGTAAAACTGTCCAACAATTAGGTGAGGATTGCCCAACATGTCCCAGGTTCTATTTGTAAGCATGCAACAATAACATCATTCAGGCATTCAAAGATGCATGAATCCATCATTGGAGAAGACTTGTTGAATATAGATGCACCCTGAATCAATTATTTAAGAGTTCTTCTCAGTTTCACACAGGGCTCGGACTATGCCTCACCTCAACATCCTGGAAGCTGTTGCAGTCAAAACACAATGTCTGACTGTATAGACAGAGAGCACAAACACAAATTAGAAATATTCAGGGAATCATTTACTTGACCTGAAGTACAATGGATTTTTTTTTCTTCTCCCAATTTTAAGATCCTTTTTTTTTTTTAAAAATCTCATCTCTTCATTTTGCTGATGATTGACTTTGAAAAGGTATCAGTTGAAAAGCACCTTAGTTTGATATTTGTTTAAATCATTATTAAAACCATGTTTCCTATTTTACAAGTCATTTTACCATGGTATTGTTCAAGAAATCTATCTCACTATCTATCTGGGGGTGTCCTCATGGTGTAATGGTTAAAGCAATGGACTGCGGAATCGTAGTATGCGAGTTCATACTCCAGTCGCGCTATTACGTTCACTTTCGGACCAATACCCTGGGGAAAGGTATGAACCCCCTTAGCCTCCCAGTTATGGGTTAAATAGTACCACCACCGTTCTTCTAGGAGAATGGCTTTGGCATTAAATAACCTAAAAAGAGTTGATATGCCATTATACAAAGAAACCAAACCAAATCTCTATCTATCACTTCAAAAACATAATTTAGCAGAAATGGTATATCAAAACAACATTTATCAGAATTATCTGTCTGAATTTTTTAGATGAGGCTTGATGTGTGATATTTTCTGTGTGAATTTTTGGACTGTTATCCTCATCTTTATTGTGGTTAGTTGTAACACAACATCTTGGCTGCTGTATCTTCTGGCCTTCCTCAACTGCCCCTTATTTACTTGGGGATAGACATGCTTCTTGGGAAATCATTTTCAAAGTTTGACTGTTGATCAAAGGTTTTCAAAGAAATATGAAGATGTTATACAAATAATGACGTCTTTGTTTTTCACAGCTATCAATCTGAGACGCATCACAAGAAGTTTCTCGAAAAGCATCTTGAGATGAATTCAAGACGTAAATCCAATGGTTATTCTTGATATTTTTAAAGTAATTTTCTTTAAAAACAATTTAATTTGGCCTTTTCAATTATTGGTAATTATTTATTAGAATGCTTTAAATCCTCAAGCTAAAACAATAAAGCAATTTCCAGTTCAATTTGAAATGGAATGATAAATTTGTGGAGTTGGCATTTGCACCAAAAGTTGATTTTTAATCATTCAAATTCTCAATAAAACAAATAATTATAAATTAGAACCCTTCATTCGTTCCTAAATAAAAGCATTAATATGCTGGAATAATGAAGAAGTGTTAGGCTAATTGCATTGACAAGGAAAGAGATTATGTTGAAAAATAAACATTTATTGTGCAAATGCTTTTTTCTCATTAAACTTCAGACTCTTTAAAATATCTATGTATCATCAGAAACACACAAACATATATATTAATATATACACACATAAATACACTCTAACACATATGTGTGTGTGTGTGAAGTTTAGCTTAATGGTACTGACAGTCTAGGATTATTTTATGTCTCTAGGTTTAGGAATTGTGTTCATATTTACATTTTTTATGTAGTTGTTTCTTAAAGTTTTTTTTTCTTTGTACACAGTCCTATTGAATATGGGTAATTTTTAAACGAATCTATTTGACCCATAGATGAGAATGTAAAAGTACCATAACTTCAGATCAGAGAGGAATGGAGGAAATGGCAGTGAAGAAGTATGCTACATTCCCAAGATCTCAAGAATTGGAGTCTCACCATCAGATGTAATTTAGTGTCCCACTTAGGACACCCCTTTTTTGGGTGAGGTCTTACCCCCAAGCAGGGAATACAGTCAGCATATTTTAAACCCTGCTGAAATAGAGGTTAGAAAGAGTGAGTGGCATCAATCCCTTTAATGAGTAATGTCTACCTTCCTTTAAACTCGGCATTCAAAAATCTTTTTCTTTTAACAGCTCGCAGACTGCTAGAACCCGTGGAGAATAAATGATTATTAAAACTGTAAAACATGACTTCATGCACTGGATTATTACTCTAATGTTGCTGCAGCCGTTGTTAGAGTTGAATTTTATTAACTTTATCAAATTCAAATGGATCGTCCTCACACACAAAAAAAATGACAATACAAATTGAATAATCATAGGAATTAGTTTCTTATGAACAAAACTTTTTTTCTTATAAGTAGAAGCGAGATACGTTTTACTGTAAATAAATGTTCACAATCCAAAGACAATTATTCAAGGCTTGATTTTGTTTAAATATTCAAAGAAACAATGATAATTTTTCCCCCCTTGATGAGCCACTAGTGATATCCCTAATGTACTGAGCTGGCAAGTGACACTGATCAAGAGAATATGTTATTATCTATCTAGTCATCTATATCGCTTGTCTGTCAATAAGATAAGACACTTGTTCTGACTTGTGAACATTATTTGGACAAAAGTATACCATTAAAAAAACAAAACAAAAAAAAGACATAACTGTATTAGCATGCGTAGATCTTTGAAAAAATGATGTACCCCTATAGCTGTGCATATTTTCTTGAGGTTTGGTTAAATCATTTTGGAAACCCCTGAGAGAAAGAAAGAGACAGAGGTGTGAGATGGAAAAAATAACTAATGAGTATCATGAATTTCGGAAAAGGGAAACATTCCCAGTGGAATTTCTCCAATTTTGACCAAAAAGAAAGACGGCAAGTCAAAGTGTTGTCATATAGAACATGAGAAAAATATGTAGATCTAAGACAACAAAGACAAGAACAAAAAAAAAAAAAAAAAAAAAAAAAACCATAAAAAATTACAAAAAACTTTTGTACGACATCAGATAATTGATGAGTTTAGAAGAGATAAGCTGGGATTGGGAAGAATTTTTCACTTCTCAATATGTTTTATTTATTTATTTAGTGCAAAGAGAACTAAACTGTGAAACTGCACCACAGGCAGAGAATTACAAGTAGAAATCATGTAGTTGGAAGTTCAATCAACTTTACAATATATATAATGATAAAGTGTGACTAGTAGAAAAGAATGTTTGACAAGTAATCTGGTAAAATTTCTTTTCTTTTGTAGTAGATAGAAAATAATAATTTGTAAAATTATAAGACAATTATACAACTATATTTGCTATTATACTAAATGACTTTGTTTTTTTTATATATATATTTTTTTGTTACAGTACAAAACAATCTTTTGTTAAACTCAGAATTTTACAGCACTATGGCAATTAAAAAATCTTTTTAGATACTTAATTTTGAAGTATCTAACTAAAAACATTCAGAATATCATGCCCCCAACCCAGTTGAATGATTGATTGATCAATTTTGATGGCATGCCAACCAGTCTAGGGTTATTTTATACCTTGAAACAATTGTGTACAGTTTTTTAAATAATTTTTAAGTATTTTGAAAATATTTCAATGAATTTATTAAGTAATTTGAATGATAAACTGAAATTAATTGTATATATAAGAAAAATAAATAAAAGTTAAATGAAAATTATACTTTTTGAATGTATGGTACAATCTAAATTGTATGAAGTAACATCTTCCTGAATTGATCACAAATTAAGTAACTAAAAGATTAGATATTAAAACTATATGATCCTATTGCTTTTAAATTAAAAGCAGTGATTTGAAATCTAGTCATTATCAAGGGAAGAAAGTGGACTGATTGATATTAAATGCATGTCAACTTGTCTAGGGTTATTTTATGCCTAGAGGTTAGGGAACTATATTCATCATACATTTATATTTACACTTTTTATGCAGTTGTTTCTAAAGGTTTTTTTTTTTACACAGTTCAGTTGAATATGAAAATTTTTTAAACAGATCTATCTAACCCATAGATGGTATCTTAACAAATGCTTTCACTCTGGATCAGAGTGGACCAGAGGATAAGAGCCATGAGGGCACACTTAATTCTTACCAGATCTCACCATCAAATGCAGTTTAGTTTCATAACCAGGACACCACCTTTTATTGTGGGGTACCCTTCAGTAAAGAATACTGTTATCACTTTCTAAGCCTGATTATCAGTGTCACAGCCGTCCCAGTGAAAACATTCAATAATAAATTTCTAAAATAGTCTTCTCTAAATAATTAGAATGTGTTGAAGAAAATGCATAACCAAAATCAACTTTGGTAGGAAGAAGCCAGTACTAAAATAGTCTTATAACAATTTATATCAACCTGATATTGTTTCTATATTTGTCTATGCATTTCATAACAAAGCTAACACTAATGTAAAATAACTAAGAACTGAAAAATACTCAGGTTAAAAATTAGATTTAGTTTGGTTTCTTTGTTTAATGGCATATCAACTTTTGAGGGTTATTTAGCACTAAAGCCATCCTTGTAGAAGAACAGAAGTGATACTATTTAACCCATATCTGGGGGGATAAGTGGGTTCATACCTTTCCCAAGGGTTTTAGTCCAGAAGTGAACATAATAGTATAGGCTGGAGTTTGAACTTGCATATTACAGTGTCTCAAAGCAGCACATACTGCACCATTAGGACTCTCCCAGGTCAAGAGTTACTTCTTGGTGCTGGTACCATGTAACATAGTACAACCTATAACCTGTTACAAATAACCTTCTTTTACATCTGCTTGTCTCAATGCCTTAAATTATGTGGAAGTCTTGAAATACTGATGAGAAATAAGATGTAAAAAACTCTTTGTTAAAGCGTTAAGATTCGGAAAAAGAATTTTAATTTTCAGAACAACATAGTTGCAATGTTCCCAAATATTCTTCCTCAAATTAATTTTTTTTCTAAATTTTTAATCTGATGAAGCGCATATAGAGTGAAATATAATATTTTTATCATTAAGGGTTTTCAGACAATTATCTTCATCTTTATTGTTATTTCCACAACATTTCGGCCGATATATCCTCTGGCTTTCTTCAGGTGTTTGTCAAACTTGAGAACCTACATGGAACTTCAAACTACATCCTTTATTGGATCCACTGGGTCGCCTGTTCTGATTCCGTTTGCTATAACCAGATACAAGTTTTAAATATTCCTGTATTGTTACGCTATGTGTCCAGCAGGACACATAGCGTAACGGTTATAAATGTTGGTTCCCTAAGCTAAGGACACAATCATCTGGAGGTTACAGGTTCAATTCTGACTGCAGGCGAGTAACGATACAGGAATACTTAACACTTGTACCTGGTTATGGCTAATGGAATCAGAACAGGCGACCCCCGTGGATTCAATAAAGCGCATAGTTCGAAGTTCAGTGTAGATTCCCAAGTTCGACAAATACCTGAAGAAGACCGGAGGACATATCAACCAAAATGTTGTGGAAATAACAATAAAGATGAAGACAATAGTCCGACAACCATTAATGATAAAAATCATCAAGCTTTGTCTCAGAAATTTAGACAACTGAAACATAATAAATATGCCAATTCTCTTCTAAATACAGCAGTATTCTCCCCTAGGATAAAAGTGTTCATTAAAGTATATCTAGTTAACTGATGATCGCAGTTTAGATGGTGCATAAAAATTTGGATATTCTGATTCAATGAGAAACAAATAAGTGACATCACAAGAAGACATTAATTGATACAACTGATTGCACAGTCGGCTGGGGCTGTAGAACACACCAACTGCACCTCTGTGGAGGGGTAAGACCCTCCCCCAATGAGTGTCCTGGATATGACACAAAACAATTTGATAGTGAGGTTCTAATGATACTGGAGCTTTGGGGAATGCAGAGCATGCCTTTATTGTCATTGCTCCCAGGTCCACTATTGTCTAGAGTGGTAGCACCTGATAAGGTCCTATCTATGGGTCAAATAGAACTAAACTGCATACTTATACTAAACTGAATTATTTGAAATAGAACTGTTTTTGACATTGAAGCTGTACTTATGCTAAACTGAATTGTTTGAATTAGAACTGTTTGGCTAAACTGAATTGCTTGAAATGAAATATTTTTGACAAACTGTGTACTCATGCTAAACTAAATTGTTTGAAATAGAACTGATTATTTGTATAAAATGGATTTGGTATTAGATATCCTACAAAGGTTGATATGCCATAAAACCCAAACCCCCAACCTAAACGTGGAAACAAACTGAAATATTGATTAACAGAATAAGAAAGATTTTATCTTATTAGGCTAAAATACTGGTATTCATCACATTTTTCATAAGTTTGCTTTATACCAGTTCAATTTTATAAAATTATAAACATTAATACAAGTTTCTCCCATGATTCAAAATGGAATAAAATGAAGAAGCATTTACTTTCATTTTATATGAGGAGAAAAATATTGAGCAACCTCCAGTCCCACCAAATAACCTTCTATGAATGTCTGCCTAAATGTCAAAGTTCATCTTTAGTTGCTGCTGAAGTTTTAAAAGTAGCAGTATGCTTGACTGCCCAGCTTCATGCAATTTTCTGTCATACCAAATCTTTGGATAAATATACCCAACCCCTCTGCCATGGACAGGATGTGGTACCATGTCAGTTTTTAAGGAGAGTACAGCTGGTTTGAAACTAGTTGCCTAACCAATCTAAAGAACCTAGTTTGCCTTACTATTTACCCATAGAAGAGGGGAGAACAGATGGATTCATGCAATTCCCAAGGATATTATTACACAGTGAAATGCAAACAGCTGTGTGCAAGATTTTAACTCAGATCATTAATTTCAATTCTGATGATAATAACTGTTATATTAAGAGTACCTTCGATATAGTTTTTTGTCAGCCAGCAAAACTGCCTTGAACTTCATACACTTTTCAAAATTCAAGTCAGATTTTTATGCATTCATTTAGCACTGTCAGTCATAATGAACAAAGAAAGATTGTTTTTGAAGCCTGGAAGATGTTGGTCAAATAAATTAATGATATATGCTTCATTACTAAATACCATTTTGGTTTTCAAAAAGTTTGATAGGAATGCTGTACATTTGGATAAAGGTTAAAAACTGTATGTAGATTGCCAAGTATAATAATAACAAAACCCCGTCCTCCCCACCTAAATTGTTTTGTTACTTCAAGCTGTCATTGTATATTACCTATTAAGTCATCTAGGGCACCCTGGGTGGTATATTGGTTAGCAAGGTAGTCTAGCAAACCTGCACAAGTGAGTTCGATTCTCATTGGGTGCCCCATTCATGCAGTCTTGAGCCACATCTAAGCAAAAAAAATCTTAGTAAATTACCTATTAAGCCATCTATTTACACATCTGTTGTAACCTAACAAAAAGTTTATTGAATGAGAAATAACCAAAATGAAGGCTGGAGATGAAATAGAAATCTTTATAACATTAACAAAATATAATACTTGCCAGTGGCATGAAGAAGGTAACTACTGCTAGTGGTAACTACTTAGTTTGTATATTTTTATCCCCTCACAATAGTGCCTAACATATTTATGAGGAATGGGACATGCCCATTAATGTTCCTAGGTAGGGTATATAGCAGTATGAGGAATGGGACATACCCATTAATGTTCCTAGGTAGGGTATATAGCAGTATGAGGAATGGGACATACCCATTAATGTTCCTAGGTAGGGTATATAGCAGTATGAGGAATGGGACATGCCCATTAATGTTCCTAGGTAGGGTATATAGCAGTATGAGGAATGGGACATACCCATTAATGTTCCTAGGTAGGGTATATAGCAGTATGAGGAATGGGACATACCCATTAATGTTCCTAGGTAGGGTATATAGCAGTATGAGGAATGGGACATGCCCATTAATGTTCCTAGGTAGGGTATATAGCAGTATGAGGAATGGGACATACCCATTAATGTTCCTAGGTAGGGTATATAGCAGTATGAGGAATGGGACATACCCATTAATGTTCCTAGGTAGGGTATATAGCAGTATGAGGAATGGGACATGCCCATTAATGTTCCTAGGTAGGGTATATAGCAGTATGAGGAATGGGACATACCCATTAATGTTCATAGGTAGGGTATATAGCAGTATGAGGAATGGGACATACCCATTAATGTTCATAGGTAGGGTATATAATAACATCATACACACATAAAGGGAAATATAACACAAAGTTTTTCCAAAAGAGACTGAAGCCATATTTACCAAGACAAACAAAAAATGAATGACATTAATTTTCATCAAAGTGGTTCTTTTACCATTCAATACGCTTATTCCAGTGAATTTTCTATTGGTTGAGGCACTTCTGAAACTTCTCTTTGGATATATTATATGAAACTTTTGATATTATCCATGTTCTCAAATTTTACTCTAGAAACAAATTTACAGTTTAGAAAATAATAAAAAGTTACACTGAGCTCTGACAACTGATTAGTATAGAGAATGTTGCACCTTGCACAAACCAATGTTTTGCTGATTAAAAAACAATTTAAAATTTGCATTCATGAGTCACAACAGTATCAACACTTTATTATATAAGTTACACAGCTGTGCACATAACAAAATCTTTAAATACTTTTTCACCCTATCTCATACATATATTTGGGAACATATATATTTGAAGGAAGTGTGAGTAAAGAGATGTATATGTGCATGTTTATCCCCGTAATCTATCTATTCTTGTTATTTCTGTATGAAAGAAATTAATGTATTAACATCTGCTGAGAAGTTGCATGTCTATTTGCTTATCTACTTTTACAGGCAGTCCAGTTTGCCTGAAAGAAAAGAAATAAAAAAGGAGAGGGGTATTGTGAGTAGGAAGAAAGGTTGAAGGAAAGAAAGAAATTTTAGGAGGTGACATTACAATAGAAAGCAGATCAATAAAGAAGAAAGTATAGAAATGGTCATAAAAACAAGAGATGAGGGTGATAGAAAAAAAACAAACATTTGAAGAGACAAAAACAAAAATATGGAATAGAACAGAGAGAGTTTGAGAGAAAAGAGCTAAAGAAAAATGATTAACAAGAAAGTTTTACAGTGTATAGCCAAAAGCTAAAGATCTAAAACATTTGAACTTTTCTAACAGACATTGAAACTTCACCTGCATTTTCTGGCAGAGAAAAAAAAGTGAAGTAAAAAATTTATAAAAAAATATCCCATGTCTGGTTACTACCTAAATATGCAAACGTATATATACATCTATTGTCGGTAGAAGTGGTAGAAACACTGTTAGTTCTGACTAAAATGTCAGTTTAAAAAGTAAAATGGAGGTAATAACAATGAAAAATAAAACAGTATTCAAAACAAAAAGAGTGCAGAGTAAATACAATAATCTTTCTCAACTCTTACTGGTTGCATAACCTGGTTTAGGGGTACTATCCACGTAGCATGTCTTGGGCAAGAATGTCCTAGCAGAGCCCATTCCTCCCTTGGTTTACAACTGGTGTGAAGTCAAAGTTTTTATCTTAGACCAGACACAATATCAAGGGGAAAGCACCCAATTGGCTCTACTATTTACTCATTAAGAGGGAGAGAGAATAATAGGATTCATACCTTTTCCAAAGATATTAGTGCTACGTTAAATGCAAACATCATCAGGCAGAAATTCAACTCAGGTCACTAAGTCTACTTTCTACCGTAATAAGTATTATGTCACAAAGGCCTACATAATACAATAATACATAATTTTAAAACTAAAAATTATCACCAAACTTGCAATTTTCATTGGTTCCTGATGGTTGGTTTGGGTTCTTTGTTTAATGGCACCTCAACTTTCATAGGTTATTCAATACCAAAGTTATTCTTGTAGAAGAATATCTGTATATAACCAATAGCTGGAGGAATAAGGGGGTTCATGCCTTTCCCAAGGATATTATTCTGAAAATGAATGTAATAGCTCAACTAGAGTTCAAAATCACTTTCTTTGAGGTCAAAGTTCAGTGCTTCCAGCCATTATGCCATGTGGATTCCCTCTGGTGAATTTTGCAAGTTAGGTGATTTTTTGTCATTTCCCTCTCTCTCTCTCTATATATATATATATACATATATATATATATATATATATATATATAAATGAGGGTCATTTCATTCAAAAAGTTCTAACCCTTATACAGAATTAAAAAAAAAAATATTTTTGTTGTGGTAATACACTATCACTTCTTAAAAAACAATTCAAATCTGAATTAGTTTTTCTAGTTTAATAAGAAGTGGTAGTGTGTGGCCACAACAAAAAGGATGGATCTTTTTTCTGGGTGAGTCTTAGAACATTTTGAATGATCTTTATATATATATATATATATATATATATATATATATATATATGCATCCTATCTTCATTTTATTAGTCTCTTTTTCAGTTCACAGCAGGACTCTGGCTTTCTCCGTAGACAATAAGATGTGAAAAATACCTTACTATGCTGGCCTGTATGTTAGCATGAAGAGATTAAATTCAGATTTGTCTTTCTCCTAGACTGTTGCCCCAATAAGGCTAGAAGCCCAATCTATTTTACTATTTTGTCTATGGTCCTGAAATGAGTACTGAATAAAACATGATTTTTTTTTCTTAGCATTCAGTACTTATTATTTGAAGTATCTCTGAATCTTCTTTTTAATATCCTCCATGTCCTCAAATCTTCCTCTTGGGATGAATTTTCAATTTCAATGAAATAAGAAAAAGTTACATAGAGCTAGTGTTTGGTCAACTACCCTGACACTCCATTGACGTGTATTTATTGAGGAGGGCGAGTCTATAATGTAGTGAGTACAACAAAAACTACTCTCTCTTTTTCATTAAACCTAAATCTTGTTTTTTTTTCTTAGCCCTTGTATAACTTTCTGAATTTTTCAGGATTTGAGAAGGACCTTTCATCCACTATTCTTCAACTTCTTTCCCAGAACAGTCTCTCTTTTTAAATCATCTCCTTATTTTTGTTGACTCTTCTTTTCTTAATGCTTTTTGATCACAAACTAAAAGAAGGGAAAATGATGGAAAGAGAAAAAAAAAGAAGATTGAGCAACAAGGATAGACAAAGAGAAAGTGGAGTTGAGCTAAAAGGAAAAGGAAAATGAGAAAGAGAGAGAAAGAAAAAGTGGGATTAGAGAGAAAGAGAGAAAAATGAAGGACTGGTCTTTAAGATAGAAGAGATAAAAAAAGAAAGCGGTGAAAAATGACCAATAAAAGTGAAAATTAGAGAGAAAGCAAAATGAAAGAAACTGAACAACAACAAAGGAAAAAGTAAAGAGAAAATGGAGTTGAGCAACAAGAAAAAGGTTAATGAGAGAGAAAATGCAACAGGATTAAAGTGAAAGTGAAAGAGAGAAAGAATCTGATCTGTGGGGCAGGAGAGAAAGAAAGAGTAAGTGTTGCCAGCTGACCAATGAAAAAGAAAATAAGAAAGAAAAATGAAGGGGACTGAATAACAATGACAGAGAGAGAGAAAAAAAAGACTGTATTACAACAGAAGATGAGAGAGAGAGAGAGAAGAGAGGTAAAAGAGGCTTAATTAAATGGAGAGAGAAAGGTTAAAATAGAATAAAAATGAAAAAGAGGATCTGTTAGTAGAAAAAAAAAACTGGTCTATAATAAGAGAGAAAGAGTGAGAAATAAGAATTCGGTAGAGAGAAAAAGAAAGAATATCCTATTTACCCAACCCCTCCGCTCGGGCAGGATATGACACAAGGTCGATTTTTAAGCGGAGTTTAACAGGTTTGAATTCAGAGTTTTCCTTCTCCTAGACTTGTTGCCTGACCAAGGCTGAAGAACCTAGTCTGTCCTACTATTTACCCATAGTTGGAGGGAGAATATTTGGATTCATACCTTTCCCAAGGGTATTAGTGCTATGTGAAATGCAATCAGTCTCGTCCAGGATTTGAACTTGTGTCGCCGTGTTCATTTCCTACGACGATAACAATTACACCACGGGCAGAAAGAATATAGTAATGAGAAAGAGAGAGAAAAAGAAAGAAGAACTTGAGAGAGAGAAAGAAAGAAGAATTTGATAAAGAGAAAGAAAAAAGAATTTGGTAGAGAGAGACAAATAAGTATTTGAGAGAAAAAGATAAATTTGGTAAAGAGAGAGAGAGAGAGAAATAAGAATTTGAGAGAGAAAGAACAGGAGACTGTATTACAATAAAAGAAAAGATGAGGGTGAGAGAAACAGCGTAAAAGTGGATGAAGTAAATGGAAAGAAAAAGGTTAAAATAGAATAAAAATGAACAGAAAAAGGATTAGTTTGTAGAAAAAGAGAGAATAGGGAAAACTGGACTAGAAAGTGAGAGAAAAAGAGAAAAAAAAATGAGACTGTATTAAAATAAGACAGAGAGAGATAGAAGGTAAAAGAGACTTAATTAAATGGAGATAAAAAGGTTAAAATAGAATAAGGAAGAGAAAAGAAGCATTTGGGAGAGAATGAGGAATCAGAAAGGAATGTGATGGACAGAGAGAGACTATATATGATGCTTATCAGAAGTGCACATCAGAATAAATATTTTGCTTGAGCATGAAAGCACATGTATTAATCTACCTGGGAGCATCTCTGTGTTTGTTCATGTTCTTATTGTAATCTATTCATTGAGAAGAGGGCACGTATGCAGATTCACACAAGTATGTTGATCTTAGCAAATTGAAGGCATGTATTAGTACATATATATTTTGGTCACTGCAGTGCAATGAATACTAACAAATGTTTGAATAGAATACGTAGAGAGTGAACATGGAAGATAGGGTTGCCTAGAGGGTGTGTGGAAAGAGAGAGAGATAGAGATAGGTCTTATCTCTGCTGTTCAGGGAAGTATGGTTTGGTGACTGAGAACCAAGAATGACTTGTGTGCACAAAAGTAAAAGGAAGAAGATGGGAAGAAGAAAAAAAGGGGCAATGAAAAGGTTGCAGAATGAGAAAATTAAGGGCAATATTATGGAAAAAAAAAAGAAAGAGAGGAAATAAAAAGAAAGAAATGAGAGAAATCAAAATGATATTATAAAGTATTTCTGTCCCATTTGGGCACCTTGGATTTTGTAATGGTTAATAAGCTAGGTTAGCAGACCATTATTCTTTACTAGGCTTAACTTAGTTTAGCATAGCTGCCAGAAGTATATGGCAGTCAGAGAGAACTGAACTCATAAACAATAGTTCACAAACCTAGCTTGCTAAATATTATGCCAAGCAAGATGTCCACATAAACCTCAAGTTACTAACATTACCAATTGTAACTAAGTAGTCAACCATTAAATCAGTTTCTCAACTATATATTTTTTTAATTAAAGCCCACTTGTAGAGTAATCAAAACTCTAGGATGCACTTCATGCAAAAGATAAAATCCAAGAGAAGATAACTTCAACAAAACTTATTGTACTTAGTTAAACAAAAAAAAATCAAGACACTTCCTAAAGTAAAAAAAATACCCCCCACCTCCCAAAATGACTGAGATCACGCATCAAATGAATTGCAATTAATAAAATGAAAACCCGAAAAAGAATTTTAAAATTTAAGTTCTTTATTACAAAGAATTAAGAAGGAAATTAAAACAAAATTATTTTTTAAAGATAGAGATTTTTTCCTTATAAAAAATCCTAAATTACTCTTTCATTAAGTTGAGGCACACCAATGTATCTGGGGGTATCTTTTTGATGCACCCAGGTACATTGCTGATCTAAGTAGAGAACAGAAATGTGGCTGTTTAACTTTAGTGATCCAGCATGATTTGGTATTTTCATTGCTATATGACCATAAGTTTAGAAGACAAATGTTAGTGAGCTCGGTTCTCACTGGGTGTTTTATACTCCTAGTATTGAGCTAAACTATACCAAGCTGACTTAATTACTACAAATTTTATCCCATAATAGTTGTTAAATTTTCACATAAATTTCTAATCCTAAATGTAATAGTTATTATGGGACAGACTGAGTAGATATTTACTTTTCTTAGTCTGGCACAAGGCCAAGGAAAATTTAATATCATTAGAATAATGAGCTAGTGCTTTTGAGTAAGACTCTTAAAGGAACAAAAAAAGCCTGGAAAGAAAAAAGATTCAAAGAATTAGTAGAATACAAGCTCTAAAGAAAAAAAGTATAGTAAGTTCCCAGGTTAAAAAAACATGTACTTATGAATATCAAATACATATAATATATGAATATATTATTAAAACGTTAGTATTAAACTATGTGACCACGAGTGTAGATGCATACTTAGCATAATGGTTATCATTATAGGAAATGGAATTGGGGACCCAAGTTCAAATCCAGGATAAAGCAGTTTGTGTTTCACACCGGTCCTTACGTAATGATAGCAGGTTTGGAAGAGTTTTATGAATAAGAATTCAAAAATGCATATCAAACTTATGTTGGATTATTGTCTTGGATATGAGCCATAAGCAACTGTCTGAAATTAATGACCATTAACATTGCATTCTGGGAAAAAAAAATCTTCTAATTACAATAAGAAACCTAACTTATATAAGTCATTTCTTGCAAGAACATTTTACTGATGATGGATTTACCTATATTGGAACTTTATCAAGATTTAATACTAAACTGAATGATATAATTTTTATTGACTTGAGACTTGATACTAATCAATTCAGAGCAAATAGGAACTAAACACTTTTCACAAGTTTGTTTTCTTTAACATTTAATATCATATCTTCCAACAAGTTAAAGTACTAGGTACTAAGACAAGCATTTGACAACAGCATAAGAAAAAAAAACCATAACAGTAAAAAAGTAAATCATTTCTTATAACTGCCACAAATTTTAATGAAACTTCAATGACTTAGACAAACATAGGAAGTGATTATTTTCCTTGTTTATAGTCGTCCAAGTCCCCTTAGTATTAATGAAAAGTCAAAATTTTCTATATTAATTCTCAGAAATACGAGAAAACAGGAAATTTCTTAGAATCTTCTTTTCCTTGATTTTATACTCTAATTTTTGATTAGTCCTTTTTAATGGCCTTTCACTAAAAGTAATGAAATTTTGACAATAATCAAAGAAAATAATCAATTTCTATGAGTGTCTAAGTCATTCAAGTTTCATTAAGATTTGTGACAATAATAAAAAGTAGTTAAGATTTTCCGTTTTTGTTTTTTTTTTGTTCAATGCTGTAACAAAATAAGAACCACATGTACCTGTTCTGACTTATTTCCAAATTCATCTTAAAGACAGACTTAAGAATGGATCTTGTTCATAACACAGAAACCACTTCTAATAAGGAAAAGAAAAATGCAAATAAAGAATATGCTTATCTGAAGAAGAAATCTGTGCAAAGACTAAGATAAATAAAGAGGTGAGAAGAAATAAAACAAAAATGAAAAACATATTCATTTGTAAATAAGAATGAGAAATCTGCTGAGGGCAAAGTCACAAATTAGGAGATTACCTGAATAAACATGTAGAAAAGAATAAACACTTGTGGCCAGTGAATTTACTTGAATTTTCCTCTGAGATTTATTAACGATGCAAAAGAGGTCACTGTGATATCCTGAGGCTTTTGCTACTCAGCTATGAAGTGGTGGATACCAGACCAGGGCATTTAGGACAGATTGAATCAAAGTAAATTCCTTTCCTTCTTTTTATTAAACAGGTTGCCGAAGGAACAAACAAGGGCTTCTTTTTGTTTTTTTATTCATCGTTGTTGGCATTTCTTTTGTCCTTTTTCTGATTGCCTATGCTGCATTATTGAAACAGAGAATGTAATGAATCTATTTTATTTGTCATGTTGCCTATGACATGGCCAAGTTGCTTCTACATATTAACCTGAAAGAAAAAGTTAGTTGCTGAAAAATGAAGTCTGGTAACAGCAAAGCTAATTTTTAAAAAATAATGTATCATCATTTATTTTACACCTTCTGGTTTTTCACACCAATGGTAACTAGTGGTTTTTCCCTGAAATTTGGGTGACCGTAAGTCTTATCAAGCTTTCCAGGACTCTTACTATTCAAGGTGATTTCAACAGTACTATGGTTTGGATGGTCCCTTTTTGCCTTCTGATCTCTAGTTAAACCAGCATCTTTTCCAGATTCTTTTAAACTGTTCCTAGGGCTTCAACTATAATTGATATTACTATCATCTTCATATTCCATAACTTCTTCAGCCCACTGGTAAAGTCCAGGTATTTCTCTAGTCTTTTAGTGGTTTGGGTTTGTTGTTTTTTTTCATTTTAAAATTCTTATTTTCTTGTCTGGTAAAATCTGCGAGTTGTCAAGTTATCTTTTTGTTAATCAAATCCTGATCTAATCTTCTAGCTAGGATTGGGGAATCTATTTGTATCCCCAAATCTCTGAGAATTTTTTGCATCTCATTTTTTAAAACAGATATTGGCTTGTACATGTAGTATTTGTCAGTATGGTCCAACTTCACTCTTTTGCACAATTCCCAGTGGATCATCTTCCTTACATGCCTATCCCTGTATTCTTTTTGTGTCAGTTTGCCACATTCACTTATTTGAATAACTGATTCATCTCTCTCTCTCTCTCTCTCTCTCTCTCTCTCTCTCTCCCCACATAAACTACATTTGCTCTTCTCTTGTACATTATCAATTTTTGCTGAGATAGAATAAATCCTAATGGTATTATTTTGTGCTGCCATTCAGAGAGATTCACTTTCTTTTTTTTTTTGCATTTCCCCTCTGTTGCTATGACCAAATCATCTGAAGCGCAATTCTCTTAAGTTGTCACTTGAAGTATATATATATAATTGTTTTTGTTATTTTTTGTATTTTTTAGATTTTGTGATTGTTTTCCCGATTATTCTTTAGTTACTTCTGTTGTCATTGCTGTTCTTGGATGCTGTAATTAATCTCTCTTAGCTCTTTTTTGTATATTCTTGAAATTCATACATCGCTGCACCCACACAATCCTCAATGCTGGCGATTCCCGCCTTTTCTTGTAACATAGTCTGTCTAAATCATTTCTTACATATATGACATCAGTCATCAATTTCTTTGTTTTGTGATCTATATTTCTGAACTCCTGTGTTCAGTTTAAGAAGAGTCCAGAGTATATTAAAAGAGACTACCCAGGAACTTATTCCTTTGATTTCATTTCTACTTTTTATTATTAAGTACTAGCAGTTCCTGCGGAAATTTCACTTTTCATAAAAATTTTTTTACCAAACTATTTAATAAAAGAGAAATAATATACATAAAAAAAAACTTTGCTTCCGTTATAGATTATTACATAGTTTAGTAGTATAAACAAAAAACATACTTCATTCTATTCTTTTACTCATTTTTCTCTAAGATTTCTATTTCTTTCTCCATTTTCCTTTTTCTTCTTTCATCTCCCCTTTCCAGTGAAACTGATTCCTCTTTTGTTTTCATTTCTTTTTCTTTCTTTTGTATCATACACATTTACTTTTTTCTCTCAGAAACAGATGTATTACCTAGTTGACTTTATATTCCACCAAATCAAAGAATTAAAATAAAGGAAAGCAGAAAACTAGATAATTGCTTGGCCCTTGCCAGAGGTTTAAAAAAAGCTGTGGAATATGAAAGTGAAAGTAATGAACATCCTAGTTGGAGTATGCAAAATAATTCTCAAGAACTTGGAAAACTAAATGGAGGAACTAAAAATCCAAGGAAGAATTGAGACTACAGAGATCAGCAAGAATACTTGGAAGAGTCCGGGAGAGCTCAGGAGACTAGCTGTCAAATGAAATCCAGTGAAAACTACTAGTTACTACTGGTATGAAAAACCTACAAAGAGCAAAGTAATGTTTTGAAATTTTAAAACAGTTTGAGAAAAGATCCATCGAATTTTCCAAGACTTTGACATATAAATGGATTTCTCAATTCTAGTTAGAAGACAGTTAAAATAAAGGAAAGTCAAAAACTACATAAATACCTAGACCTTGCCAGAGAGTTAAAAATGTTGGGGAATGACGGTAATACAAATTGTATTTGGAGTACTCCAAACAATTCTTTGGGAGCTGGAAAAGATAATGAAGGAACAAGAAATGCCAGGACTATCCAGACCACAGCACTGCTGAAATCAGCAAAAATATTTAAGAGTCTTGGACAGCTGAGAAGAATCGATATCACTTGGTGTCCAGGGGAAAACACTATTGAGTATGGGTGGGAAAAACTTGCAAGGAATACAATGATGATAATAATGGTTAGTTGGTTGACTGTATTTTATGGCATATTAAACCTGGGAGGTTATTTAATACTAAATCCTGTTTATACAAATATGAGTTTTAAGAGAATAGATATTTGTCGCTGACTCCCACCAGACAGGACCTGACACAAGGTCAATGATTATAGTGGGGATTTAGGGGAAAGGAAGGTCGGACACGAGCCGAGACTCGAACCCTGTTGGTCTGTGCTGCTCATCGACCCACTAAGTGCAATGTGGGTCTAATGAGGCAAGAAGTTTCACGAATCCAAATTTGGATCCGGGCACGTATGCCGGGTTATTGCTTAAACTAGACAGCAAGGTCTAGTGCTACACATAGGGGACAAAGGTTGCAGCTCGCCCACCTGAAGGTGGCCCGACCGAAGTTGGAGGCCTTTCAGCCTCGAATCTGCCATTGATTGATACCCCATCCGACACGAATGTCAGACGGCCCAGCCAAAAGGCCAGGTAAGTATGAATTTTAAGTGGATAGTTTGTAGGTAAGTCTGTTTTTTAAACACGTTAGAGCATATTTGTTTGCACACAGTTAAATAATTTCAAGTAGCGATAACATTAATAATTTTATTTAATAATAGATAAATTTGTTTTCGTTTTATAACATATGAACTATTGCAGGTAAATTTATGCCAAATCCCGTATTTAATATATGGGATACACATTTTTTTCTAGTCTTAAAATAAGCAATAAAAACATTTAAGAACATTCTAGAAATTTAGGATCAAAACTGTATTAGCATTTAAATTACATTTTTATATTTTTCAACCAATCAGCTAAAAACATAGAATAGAACATTCTAGAAAATTAGGATCGGAAGTGAACTAACGGAAAATATTTAGGCTCGAAAATAAAATAGTAAAATACAAATCTGATTGGTCAATAAATGTCTACGCGCCAAAATTTTAGGACGATTCTTTGATCCACCTGTAGGATATAAATAACACAGAGTTAGGGAGCCATTAACACAGCTTACACACAAAGACAAGCCACTAAGCCAGTAAAGCAGTAGCCGATACTATGTCCGGCAAATTCCTTTCCTTCCTCAACTAAAGTTCATGACCTCTCTTCAAATGGCCGAGAATCACATTCAAAAGAAAAACCCGACAAACTTTCTTTCATCAACACGACACGCTGTCGCCACAATCATAAAACCCGCTATGAACTTAATGTAAGTAAGAACGACTTATTTACGGACTCCGTTAACATGAACATACACACATCTTTAAACAAATTTATTTTCTTCTTGCCAAACTTTATTTTACAAAAGGCTATTTACACATCATGTATTTTGTTTGTTTTCATATTTTGTTATATGCATATTAAATTGTTGTTTAATGTTCGTTGTGTTCTATTCCATTTCTTTTACGCGATTGTAAAGTTTTGTGTTGTATTTGTGGTGGGAATAATTAAGAGAGCAATACCCGTAAAGTATGAATGCACATCTACTGATCCAATCAAATAACATACAACCCCCACAAATATATGTATGTGATTTGTAAGCAAAAAGTTTATCGGTAACATTTTAAAATGATCCAGAGCTCATTAGTTAAACGGTTTTGATTATTTTTATCCAATACTAATAACTCTATTTATCATTAGTCACAGGTTTGCACTGCTAAATAGTTTCGAGTATTGTTATTTAACATAAATAATTCTATTAAATAATACTGTTTATATATATATATATGTGTGTGTGTGTGTGTGTGTGTGTGTGTGTGTGTGTGTGTGTGTGTGTGTGTGTGTGTTTTGTAAGTGAATAGCTCGTCAGTAATATTTTTAAACAAGCCAGAGTTCATTTGTTTGCACACAGTTAAATGGTTTGAATTATTGTTATCCAACACTAAGAGTTCTATCTGATATTAATCATTTCTTTGTACACAGTTAAATAGTTTTAAGTATAGAAAACGATTAGATATTTCGATTTGAACCATAGATGGGACCCTAACAGTTACTACCACTCTGGTTCTGAGTGGACCTGGGAGTAATGGTAATGAAGGGGTACTCCACATTCCTCAAAACTCATCAGATGCAGTTTAGTGCCATATCCAGGACACTCGTTGGAGGTGAGAGTACCTATGCATCAGCAGAGATACAGTCAGCATGTTCTACAACCCTAACCAACTGGACTAAGGGTAATAATGAATTAGACAACGATGCAGTCTTCGTATCAACCACAAAAGACCTCCATAAATTCATTGAATTACTTGAATAAAAAAAGAAAAAAATAACAGAAGAGTACATTAAGAAAATAAAAGATAAAAGCAGAAATTTTATTAAGAGATGAACACTTCGGTGGAATTTATTTTGAAGTATATAAGGCCTTTCCTAAGTTAGACAAAACAGGAATCAAAATTGTTAGATTAAAGTACTAGGAAATTAAAAACAAATATATGTACTTAGTTTAAATGCAGTACATTTTTTTAATAAAAGAAAGATTATATCACCTTGGCTTATGTACAATTGCATTAGATGTAAGTACAATATAATCTGGTTATCTGACGGAAGCCAAGCAAAATTTGATTTGAATAGTTTGTTTGAAGCCAGCAAATAGCTGTTTTCTGACTGAAAGTTAATGGGATTAAAATAAAAAAAGATTTTTTAAAGAAAAAGGAAGAAAGAAATGAGAAAACCGATAAAGTTAAGGGAATAAAAAAAAGAAAAAAAATTAATACAAAGAAACTCAAGTAAGATAAGATAGTAGAAAGCAGATTAAAGAGTGTGGGTGCATGGGAAGAAAAGAAAAGGAAAAAAGCACAAAATGGGAATAAAAAATATAAGAAATTAAAGTCTAAATTAAAAAAAAAATGTGGGGGTGTAACATTTCACATTCTCTGTTATTTTTTTAACCAGAAATAAATTCAGAAGACCAGGGTATTGTAGTTGGTGAAGGCACAGGTATGAAGTGCTCAGGGGTTAATGGGTAACAAAGATGGTAAAATAGGCATTGTTTTGATTGATTTTAAAGGCATCTAGGGTTATCTTATGTCTCGAGGTTTGGGAATTACATTCATATTAAAATTTTTTGTACACTTGTTTCTGAAGAAGTTTTTTTGTACACGACCCTATTGATTGATTGGTTGTGTTTCATAGCATATCAGCCCTTTTAGATTATTCAATGCCAAATGCTGTTTATATATATATATATCATATATATATGATTTGTAAACAAATAGTTTCTTGGAAACATTATTTTTAAATAAGCCAGAGCTCATTTGTTTGCACACAGTTAAGTGCTTTCAAGTATTGCTATTTAACATAAGTAATTCTATTTAGTATTAATATCATCATTAGTAAATGATTGAACAGTTCTATTTCACCTATAAATGGGACCCTAACAGGTACTACCACTCCATGTCAGAGTGGACCTGGGAGTAATGGCAATGAAGGGGTAATTCACATTACCCAAAGCTCCAGGACTAGAACATTAACATCAGACGCAGTTTAGTGTCATTTACCAGACACTCAAGGGGGGTGGGTCTAATTTTTTAAATATATTTAATCCCTAGATAGAACCCTAGCGTACTATCACGCCAGCTCAGAGTAGACCAGGGAGTAATGGCAATAAAGAGGTACTCAACACTCTTCTGATGGTAATACTTGATATCATATAATTGTGTGCGAAAATCTCTTAAGAAACAAACACATACAAAAAAACTGATGAGATCGTATTGATAGGGTCTGATCTATGGTCAAATAGATCAGATTAAGGTAATTTACAAAGCTCTTTGCTTCGATGTGGCACAAGGCCGAATGAATGGGGCACCCAATGAGACTCGAACTCACTCGTGTAGGTTCGCTAGTCTAGCTTGCTAACCGTTACACCACCAGAGGTACTCAAATAGATCAGATTAAAAATTATTAATCGTCAGATAAGAATACTTGAGATCATAACTGTATGCAAATTATTTGTATTACATAGGAATATTTGATAATAACTGCAAAAAAAGGATTATTATTAAAAAGGAATAGTTTCTTGAATTTACATATGCATATATCAGCTCTTGGACAAAAGCAGGATGGTGTATTAGGACAATCTTTTAAGTGGAATTTAAAAGGTTTGAATTCAGATTTTTCCTTCTCCTAAATCAGTTGAAATACCAAGGTTAAAGAGCTTAGTCTTCCCTACTATATACCAATAGCTGTGGGGAGGATAGTTGGATGAATACATTACTCAAGAATATTAGCAATATGTGAAATGTAAATAGCCCTGTTCAGGATTTGAACTCAAGTCGTCATGTCAATTTACTATAATAATAGCTATAGCACAATGTGCACCTCTATACTTAAAATTACATACTAGCATTAAAGATATTTACTTGAAGCTCTAATTATCTACAAATAATTATCATTAATTAATTGAAACCATATAAATGCTTGTAAAATGACTCAGTTTAGCATTAAAAGACTCAACAAGTGTTTATGTGCCATAAAAACCAACCAACCAACTTTTCAACCCTTACAAACTGAAATATTTAAATTTTGTTGTTCGCTACAATTTATATAAAAATGCGAAATGTCAGATTTACCAAAGCAAAGGTATTCATGGTAACTATGCAGAATAAATTTTGTGCAACAAATATTTATTTATTTCATTATTTTATTTTATTTTTTTTTTGTCCTTGTGAAAATTTATACATCATAAAAATTCCTCCACTTGAAATTCAAGACTGAAATAAAATAGAGAAGTAATTTGAAAAAAAAAATCTGTTTTGTTTTGTTTTTTTTTAATTTTCCAAGTGTTACACAAATGCTGAATTTAAATCTTTAATTTTGATTTCAAATTTTAGAATTGAAAATTTCCCATTCAGGTTAACAAATTTGAAATTTAAATTCCGAAACCTGAACAATTTCAAACTGAAAGCATTTATCATTTAACTGTTGGAAATGATTTGTGAGTGTTTGTATTTTCTAATTTCAATTTTAGATGTTTCACGTAAAATTCTAAAATTATGCTTAATTCATTTAAGTTGAATTAAGAGTTGAACTCACCTTTCAATGAGAATCAATTTCCAATTCAAATTCAATTATAAATATTAATTTGGATGCTTTGCCATAGATCAGTGGTTAGCAAGCTAGTCTAACAGATCATTGTTACTCAAGTCTTATTATCACATTTGTAGCCTAGTGCCAGAAAAAAGCTTGCCCAGTCGGTTGGGGCTGTAGAATACACTGACTGCAGAGGGGTAAGACTCCTCCCTAACGAGTATCCTAGATATGACACTAAACAATCTGAAGGTGAGGTTCTAGCAGTGCTGGAGCTTTGGGGAATGCAGAGTACCCCTTCGTTGCCATTGCTCCTAGGTCCACTCTGGCCTGGAGTAGTAGCACCTGATAGGGCCCTATCTATGGGTTAAATAGAACTAACAGCATACTTATGCTAAACTGAATTGTTTGAGTAAACTGAATAGCTTGAAATAGAAATGTTTTTGACAATTAAACCGTACTTACATTTAAACTGCATGCTTTTGCTTAACTGAATTATTTGAAATAGAACTGTTTTTCGACATTAAAACTGTATTTACACTTAACTGAATTGTTACATATAAGTGCTTGAATAGTTTGAAATGGAAATGTTTTTGACAATTAAACTGTGTACTTATGCAAAATTGAATTGTTTTCAATAGAACAGATTATTTACATAAAAATGGATTTAGCGTTAAATAACCTACAAAGGTTGATATGCCATAAAACCCACCAAACCAAACCAAACCAGAAAAAAGTTAAGTAGGAAGGCTCCTATGATGGTTAGCAAATACTTCTCAAAGAACAATTTGCTAGTGTCGTGAGTTAAGTCCACACTGAGTGTCCCATTATTGTGGCCTGATGTTAGACGCGGCTAACCTACCATTATAATTAGTGTATAACATGCACTTTTAACTTTGGACCACAAAATTCTCGTTTGGCTTAGTTTAATAGTATACCAACCATTGTAAGTTATTTATTTAATGCCAAATCCTCTTTATACATATATATTAAATATATATGATTTGAAAACATATTTTCTTGATCATATTTACCAACCCCTCCGCTCGGGCAGGATATGACACAAGGTCAGTTTTTAAGCGGAGTTTAACAGGTTTGAATTAAGAGTTTTCCTTCTCCTAGACTAGTTGCCTCACCAAGGCTGAAGAACCTAGTCTGCCCTACTATTTACCCATAGCTGGAGGGAGAATATTTTGGATTCATACCTTTCCCAAAGGTATTAGTGCTATGTGAAATGCAATCAGTCAGGTCCAGGATCTGAATTCGTGTCGCCGTGTCCATATCCTGCGACGCTAACCATTACGCCACGGGCACCTCCACAATACATTTTCTTGATAGCATTTTTAAAACAAGCCTAAAATCATTCTTTTACACATAGTTAAATGGTTCCAAGTATTGCTATGTATAACTAACAATTCAATTATTTGTCAAAGTTAAATGATCAAACAGTTCTATTTCAAATAATTCAATCTAACATAAGTCATTTGTTTGCACACGGTTTAAATATCAAACAGTTTTATTTGACCCATTAATTGGACCTTATCAGGTGCTACGGCTCCGGACCAGAGTGAAAGTGGGAGCAATGGCAATGAATGGGTACTCCACATTCCCCAAATCTCCAAGGCTGGAGCCTCACCATTAGATTGTTTAATGCCATATTCGAGTCATTCGTTGTGGGGGGGGTCTTACCCCTCTGCATAGATGTAGTCAGTGTATTCCACAGCCCCAGCTGACCGGGATCAAAATTCTGTGGAAAAAAATCTCAGGTATAAATACGGTGACTTTTTAGAATTTGTAGCATCTAAATTAAACCTAGATTTAGTAGTTGTTCAACTTTTTTATCGGTTTAGTCTGGTTTCTTTGGTTTAATAGTATATCAACCTTCATGGGTTATTTAATGCCGAAGCCATCCTTGTAGTAGAACAACAGTGATACTATTTAACCCATAGCGTGGGAGATAAGGGACTTTTCATTGGTTTGTATGACCTAAACATAAGAATTTGTATAGTTTACATTATTTCTTAAAACACAAAATTTACACAATATTTAGAGCAAACAGGCGGACATGTTCACACAAAAAATGCATTGCCCAGTCGGCTGGGGCTGTAGAATACACCGACTACTTCTCTGCAGAGGGGTAAGACCCCCACCCACCTCAACGAGTGTCCTGATATGACACTAAACAATCGGATGGTGAAGTTCCAGCAATGCTGGAGCTTTGAGGAATGCAGAGTACCCCTTCATTGCCATCGCTCCCAGGTCCACTCTGGCCCGGAGTGGTAGCACCCGATAAGGGTCCTATTTATGGGTTAAATAGAACTAAACCGTGCTTCCTTCACTATACTGATTTTTGCATTTAAACTGCGTATTTATGCTAAACTGAATTGTTTAGAATAGAACTGTTTTTGACTTGAAACTCTACTTACAATAAACTGAATTGTTATATATAGAACAGTTTTGACATTTAACTGTGTGTAAACAAAATTAACTGAATTAGAACTGTTTGAATAAACTGAATAGTTTGAAATAGAAATGTTTTTGACAATTAAACTGTGTATTCATGCAAGACAGCATTATTTGAAATACAACTGACTATTTGTATAAAAATGGATTTGGCGTTAAATAACCTACAAAGGTTGATATGCCATAAAACCCAAACAACCAGCCAACAAAAATACAACAAGTTTTCAGTGAAAATAAGCTCACATTCGGAGAAACAAAATTACAAACAAACACACATTCCAGAGGATGTTTCTTTTTCACAGCATAATACACATTAGTTTGGACTATATGTATAATTTACTTTCAGTCATCCTAACCTGAATACAGCGAGTCTGGAAAATAAAGGAATTATATAGTTTTTATATATAATACACATCTGGAACTTTTGGGCTAAAAAATCTGAAAAAATAATTGTGGTTGTAATAATGTGTTGGCCAGTAAACTTTTCTCATTGAACAATTCTTAATATGATGAATTCATTTTTCACTAAGAGGCCTACTCTTATCACTTTGTGCTAGACAAATGTATTTTATTCTTTGTTTAATGGCATATCAACCTTTGTAGGTTATTTAATGCCAAAGCTATTCTCCTAGAAAAACAGTAGTGGTACTATTTAACCCATAGCTTGGAGGATAAGGGGGTTCATACCTTTCCCAAGGGTATTTGCCCGAAAGTGAACGTAATAGCGTGACTGGAGTACGAACTTGCGTACTACGATTCCGCAGTCCATCGCTTTAACCATTACACCAAGAGGACACCCCCTGTGCTAGACAAAGTTAAACTTGGTGAAAATACACCTACCATAGTGTGTTGGTTGACAAGCTCTTCTCACAGGTCAATTCATTAGTGCAGAAAATTCAATCCTCACTAAATGCCCCACAAGTGTAACCTTTGCATTAGATTACAATAAACTTTAGAAATAGATCGCTTATCTCAAAGTCATGAATAGTAGTGTTATATGACTGAAAGAGATCTCTTTCGAATTTATCGTACACACAAAATAATGATTGCAACTAGCGCCCACGAGAGCATTCACCGGATGTTATCGGTGCTGAGACTTTCTTCAAAGTGGAAAAAAGGGGTCTCTGCGCATAGGATCAGCGCATAGCGAAATGTCGATGAAATTTGTCAAAAAGTAAAAATAATTCAAAGTAATTTTTCGGCCAATCCATAACCGCGGTAAAGAAAACCCAATCCAATCCGATCAGAAGAGAAAAACGATATATAAGACAAATTTCTCGACAGCGGAGCAGATAAAAATACGGCAGACGACACCCGCAGACTAGAACTCCAACTCTGAGAGAGAGAAAGAGAGAGAGAGAGAGGGAGAGAGAGAGAGGAAACTCGAAATCACGTATCACCCACATTGACTTTCCTCTTCTTCGCTTTGAATAAAGCGACTGAGCCGTAAATCCCCTAACACCCCTCTCCTCTCCGCACTCGTAAAGTCTGATTGACCACGTGCGCGTAAGTCTAACAATCCTACCACTATTAAGCATAGGACATTTTTCTACTTTTTAATTCCATATTAACACGTTTATACAAACTCATCTATTTGAACTTTTTACTTATTTGTTTTCAATACAATTGTAAAATTTTGTAGCTGCCTTCGTATTCTTTGTTTTTGCAACTGTGCTTTTGTTCTTTCCTTGCAACCATACGCTGATATAACAGTAGTTTCCTTTTTATAGACTTATTCAATCGTATAGTGAATTTAATCTTTGATTAGCGTTTTACTCTAGTACACTGACACAAAAGTAAGTTAAACTTCGTAAATAACGACTATTTTAAAAATAAAATGAGGGTGATAAAGATAATAAAAATAATTAAAACTCACTATGAGACAAACTAATAGAGATATGGTTGGAATAATCAAAGAACATATTTCATATTCAGTGACATGACATGTAGAATCACATGACGAAGAACACATCACATTGTGTTGATATGGATTTTGTTAAGGAATTGCTGTATAAGTATGACAAGTGAAGCAATCATGTGCAGGTCTTTCTCGTTTTTTGACTGACCAAAGCTTCATGTATTGCAACCCGCTCAATTGGAAGTGATCAGAAGATTTGAAATCAGGAAACTTTATCCTTTTTTCGCTTTCTCTTTCCTTAAAAAAGATTGAGTTTATTAAAAGAGTGGTTATATTACAAATGTAATCAAAATGGTTCCATTTGTTCCATATTTTAGTTGATAAAACAATTCATTTAGTTTTAAAGATTCCCTTTTATTCCTAACATTTCGCATGTATCTACTCAACCCTTCTAGCATGAACGGGATCCAACACAAGGTCAAATTTTAGGGAGTGTTATAATTGCATATTTAAACAGATAAAGCGGATAGGGTATTAAAAAATATTTATTCAAGATTGCACTCGATCATAACACACAAAAACAAGGGAAGCAACTCTCGCAGTCCCAGTACAGCATTTTAACCATATACAACAGGAGAGTAGAGCTGGTTTCTAATTCAGAATTTTCCGTTGAGACCATTTGCCCTTGTAAGGCTAAACAACCCAATCTATTATTTACGCTTAGTTGGTGGAGGAAAGAGATGGATTCATGCCATTATCAAGAGTATTAGTGAGATGTTAAATGCAGTTTTGTCCAGTATTTGAACTTGGTTAACTGAGGACATTTCCTATCATTGTACCATAGCCAGATACGGCTATGTGTGAAACACACATAGAATGTCCATAACATATATACACAAAGAACATAGGAATCTCGAAACATGAAAAACACTTACGACTTCTCAGTTCAGGTACGAAACTTTTTATTACCTTTGAGTTAAAGGTTTCGACATAAGGAGAGAGGCACAATCTTTCTATGCTGGCTTTTCCATCTGCCCCTCATCTCGTGCGGCGCCCGTAGCGTGCAAATTCGTCTGGCCTCTGCGAGCCCCGAAAGTCGGCCCTTCTCGTCCGGTGTCTAGTTTTCAACTCAACTAACTTTCTTCAAAGTGCGTGACGCCATTCGTACTCTGTATCCCCGTTTCCCATCTGGGCTATTGTGACATCTCTGAGTGACACGTCCGCTCAGCGCGTACGTGCGTGAACACCTGTGTTAATGTTGCACCTAAGTAACCCATGCACTGAGCCGAAAGGTTCTCAGCCTAACAAAACCCAAAGGCATAAAACGAAATCCCTCGGCCATTATATTACATAATGATGGTCATGAAGCTAGACACCTACCAAACATTAAGGGTTGGTAAGTTTTATAGTAGCTTTGTTTACTTTGAGCTTCACTACCAAATACAGTTTAGAGTCATACCTAGAAAATCTCTTTTTTCGGAAATTTTTATCCCTCTGCCAAAAAAGTGATCTCCATTACTAAATACATCAGTTTTGGCTCGGTTTGGTTTATTTGACGACATTTTAACTATTTATGGGTTATCTAACACCTAAATGTGATTAATTTGTAAATGCATGATAACGATCATATCTATCTATATTTTCAGCATTCCATTGCAATTATATTTTTTGGATTAGCACTTTTTTCATTGAACTAAAATAATTTGTTTGAACAATTATATGATATCAAGCTTTCCTCTCTAATAAAAAAAAAATAGGCTTAATTACATGATTTAAACGTAACTATGCCAATCGAATGATAATCAAGTTACTATTCTTAATACAAGTAATTTGCAAACAATAATATAGGATCAAGTATTCCTGTGTAAAACAATTTTTAAACGGTTCTATTTGACCCACACAGAGAACTATAACAAGTACTATCCACTTCAAGTAAAATACCCATAACACTCATATATATATATATATATAATGATAATAAATAAATATATATTATATTTATACATTTAATCCATGGAAAATATTGTTCTGCAACCTAAGGTTTCTTGAAGTTTATAAGAACATTCATCAGGCAGCTAAGAAGATGGAATGAAATTGAAAATCGAAAATGCGACAAAAAACAGACAAAAATCGAAAATGCGACAAAATGCAGACAAAAAGCCGATAAGATTTCGTTTGTGTGGTTGTAAGTATGTGTATGGGCGTGGGTGTATGTGTGTGCGTGTGGGTGCGTGTTTTTAAGTTAAGTCAGACTAGCATTTCTTCATTGATACATATTTTTTTTGTTAATCCCTTCGAATTGCCGTACTGATCTTATGATATTCGGCGGGAATTGGTTGATAAACCTTGCATAATTAGTTTTTCTTCAACTTGACTGGTTGCCTTATAAAAGCTAAAGAACACAGACTGCCTTACAATTTTATCTATAAGTGGAGCGAGAACAGATAGATTTATACCTTCACTAAGAATATAAGTACAAAGTGAAATGCAAACAGCGTTGTCCAGGCTTTGAACTTGCGTTGCCAATTCCATTTCTAAGAAGATAATTAACATGCCTCCATCATATATAATAAATGCGAAAGTAGAGCGATAGGATAGATGTGTAGTATCACCTCCCTTACTAAGGTCAGTAAATGGGGCAGTCAATACTACCTCAACAGAAATCTTGGTCCTTACTTCCACCTCGGTCAAGGAATGCTATCCCAGAATCCATCGCCTCTCACTCTTCTCTCTCCTTTTCTCTCTCGCTCTCCCTCTCCCTCTGGCCAATCAGCGGAGATAGTAGCAGTTGCCGAAGACGACCCAAGAACAGAAGAGGAAGCCAGTGGCTGAAGAGATTCCAAACACTAAACACACGTGTTGACCACCGGACATTTTCTAGCCAACACGTGGCGTTGTATACGAAGAATAAAATTCCTCTTTTAAAGTTAATATTTGTACTTCTCATTTATTATCTCAAATAACCTAACGCAAATACATATATTACAGATGTACACAAATTGATATTTTGTTTTCATATATGAATTTTCTTACTAACAATTTATTTGCAATAGAAAATAAAGTAAAACAAATTTTTAAAATATATTATTAAGTTTACAGAAATTTATTTCTTTGGTTATAGAAACAGTACCGAGATAAATATAAAATACTTTTCTAAGTTTTCTTTATTTTTTCTACCAAAATGTGATACATTATGAACTTTCAAGATTTTTTTTTTTTTTTCATAATCAATTTTATATATATCTGCAAAACCAAAAGTACAAATTTCACAAAATAATAGAATGAAAATATTTTTGCCGATCAATGTTAGGATTTGTAATGAACAGATAAATCTGTTGCCGTAGGCATCTCTCTATTTGACATTCAATGGAAGGGTTGTTATTTTTCAATTTTAAAGAAACTGTGAAATAACAAAATTATGCAAACATACGTATTATAAATACTAGCCTAATTCCAATGAAAGTGACAGAATTGGTACTTTTAGTTACTATCAAAAATGTTATTCTTTGGTATGCCAAGCAAGGATAGTAGTATATCAGTCATACCTACAGAAGGTTTGGTTGTTTGGGTTTTATGGCATATCAAACTTTGTAGGTTATTTAATATCAAATCCATTTTTATGCAAATAGTCAGTTCTATTTCAAACAATTCAGTTTAGCATGAGTACACAGTTTAATCGTCAAAAACATTTCTCTTTCAAGCCATTCAGTTTATTCAAATAGTTCTAATTCAGTTTAGAATAAGTACATATTTTGTTTACACACAGTTAAGTGCCTAAACAGTTCTATATTAAACAATTCAGTTTAGCGTCAGTACAGTTTCAATGCCAAAAACAGTTCCATTTCAAACATTCAGTTTAGCATAAGTATGCAGTTTAAATGTAAGTACAGTTTATTTGTCAAAAACATTTCTATTTCAAGCTATACAGTCTAGTCAAACAGTTCTAATTCAAGCAATTCAGTTTAGCATAAGTATGCAGTTAAGTTCTATTTAACCCATATATAGGGCTCTATCAGATGCTACCATTCCAGGCCAGAGTAGACCAGGGAGCAATGGCAATGAAGGGGTACTCCGCATTCCCCAAAGCTCCAGCATTGCTGGAACCTCACCATCAGATTGTTTAGTGTCATATCTAGGACACTCATTGGGAGGAGGGGTCTTACCCCTCTGCAGAGAAGCAGTCGGTGTACTCTACAGCCTCAGCCGACTGGAAAAAAACAGAGAGTTAACGTCAAAACAGTTTTATTTAAGATAATTCAGTTTAGCATATGTATACAGTTTAGATGTCAAAACAGTTCTATTTCGAGCAATTCAGTTTAGCATAAATACGCAGTTTAAATGCAAAAAACAGTAAACCAAAGTTTAGTTCTATTTAACCCATAGATAGGACCCTTATCAGGTGCTACCACTCGGGGACATAGTAGACCTTGGAGCGATGGCAATGAAGCGGTACTCCGCATTTCCCAAAGCTCCAGCATCACTGGAACCACACCATCAGATTGTTTAGGGTCATATCCAGGGCACTCGTTGGGTGGGTGGGGGTCTTACCCCTCTGCAGAGAAGCAGTCGGTGTATTCTACAGCCCCAGCCATACCTATAGAAATCACATAGTTAATTTAAAAGATCATAATATATAAAATATGCAGATGAAAATAGTTACTATTTTGAAGAATGTAAAATGTACCATTTCCTTACATATAAACACAAAATAAAAATCAAACATGAATATACATATGTGATTATTTAATTTTTTTTTAATGACATTTTTGTTGATTAATCGTATGTCAATCCATTTAGGCCCATTTCATACCTGGAGGTTTGGGAATCAAGTTCATTGATTGACATTTTTTGTGCTGTTGTTTCTTAAGAGTTTTTTTTTTGCGTATTGAATATGAATAATTTTTGAACAGATTTAATTGACTTGTGGAGGACTTAGTACTTTCCGTAGTTTACGGGAGTTACTTTCGGGTTTCGTTTCTACAAATACAACACAAATTTTACAAGCATGTAAACAAATGGAATGTGACAACAACAAATATTAAGAAACAAGTAATTTAATAAACATAATAACAAACATGATAAAAACAATTAAAATACAATATTCATTTTATGTGCGTGTGTGTGTGTGTGTGTGTGTGTGTGTGTGTGTATAGAAAATACAGCTATGGCCAGTTCAATAAAAAATGATTTGTTCGCCCGTGTGAGCGTGTCTACATGTTGGAAAAGTCTATTGAATCAATGTGTCCATAGTTGGCTGAAGTAAAAAGGGTGAAAAATTGACTTTACTTACATACAAGTGTATGCGTGTGTGTATATATGTACGTGACCGTAAGTATGGGTTTTTTGTTTTCTTAAGTCCACACAGGCGTTTTTGCTAGTGGTTTATGACCTTCGGCGACAACGTGTCGCGTTCCGGTTGTTGGCAAAAGAACGTCGTATGCTTCTTCGCTCTGTGATGCTTTCCGTTGTCTGTCGTCCTTGCCTTTCTCTGTCTGGTAGTGGAATGCCTTAGTTAATTACATTCTTCGTTATTTATACATTTGGGGGGGACTAAAGTGGATCAAAAATAGGATTTTGTTGAGTTTTATTGCGGGTCCTAAAGTTCAAGCGGGCAGACATTTCTTGACCAATCAGATTCGTATAATTATTTATTTATTTTGGAGCCTAAATATTTTTATGTTAATTAGTTTCTGAGCCGAATTTTCTAGAATGTTCTTATTTTGTGTTTTTAGCTGATTGGTTGAAAAATATATAAGTGTAACTTCAATGTTAATGCGATTTTGATCCGAAATTTCTAGAATGTTCTTAGCTATGTTTTGGGGGTTGATTATTTTAAGGCCATAAAGAATGTGTATTCTATAGACTCATAGATAGGACCCTAACAGATATTATCACTCTAGTTCAGAGAAGACACTCCCCAGAGCTCCAGACTGGAACCTTACCATTAGATCTAATTTAGTGTTTAATTCACCCAGAACTCCGAGAGTCTTACCACTCAGAAGAGAATGCAGTCAGCATATTCTAAGCCTCACCAATAAGGTGTACAAAATATAGAATATCAAGATGAAAACAGTTAACATTTTAGAGAGTAGAGAATCTAATATTTTCTAAAAGATTAAAATAAAAAAAACAAACAAAAATATATTGATGATTATTTTAATTCTTTCATATTTTTGTGAAAGATTTGATTAAATTTCAATGCTTACTATGCAATGATCTTAGTAGAAGATAAAGACTGATACATCAACAAAAAGAAAATGTTACATGATCTATTACTTATCTATATGCGTGTAAGGAAAACATTAACATTTTAGATTATTCCCCCTTCTACTTTTTCTTTTCATTTCTTTCAAGATAGACTTATGTATAATTGTATATTGGTCTGTAAATTTAAATAAGTAGAATATATTATGGACTGTTGTCCACCAAGACTATACTTTAGATTGTTGAGAAATAAATAAAGAACAAACGGGAAAAGTTACACTGTTCACGATATGTGAGAAGGGATGAAAAGAATCTGAGAGAATATATGTTGAAAAAGGTAAACGGCCGAAAGATATATATTTGGTGTAATTGATGATGTATTTTTAATATTCATTTATTTATTGCCAACGCGTTTCAACTTCAAAATTTGTCTGCATACAAAAATATTCTATTAAAAAAATATATTAAGTATGAGAATAAAAATAAGATAATCATAATTGAAAAAAAAAATCATGCAAGTCCAGAGTCATCATCAGGGCTAAATGTTTCACGAAAACAAGTAATGCAGGGAAAATATATTCGAAATTGATTATCTCATAAAACTGAATCTTTTTTTAAAAAAGGCAACATCGTTTAACGGCTTCAGAACAAATTTTTAACGATTTACAATTTTAAATGTTTAGAAAAAGGCTAGTATTATAAATGGATGTTGAAATTTTTTAACATCATCTTTTCTAGAGAAGGTGATATTTTATAAAAAAAAAACAAACTTGTCTTTGTATGATAGTCTCCAAATGTATTATAGAACAGGTTTCGATTATTTTGCTTTTATCTCTGCCGTGAATAAAAGTAAACACGGTAGTTATAAAAGTCAAATTTGTGACTGGTTAGAATATAATAAGAAACTTAAGTGTTGGTTGTATTTTCGGATTAAAAATTTTTCTTATGTTCATAAATTATTTTATTCAGGTTCCTAGAAGTTTCCCCTACATATATCGTAAGTTGTTGATTCCTACACAACAGATTTTATATACCCCTGCGTCAGAGAAAGAATTTGTGTTTTTTGGCGTTACTTTTTAATATCTGTTTAATTGTTTTTGTTGTACGAATAACAGTTTTTATGCCCAACTGGTTTAAGTTTTTTTTTAATGCGGGCAATTGAGGGATTTTTGGGTAATATAATGTGTCTATAATAGGATTAAAATATGAGCTAAATTGGTTATTTTCATAACAGGATATGAGTTTATGGATTTTGATGGCTTTCGATTTTGCACAATGAATGAAAGGTTTAGGATATTGTAGTTTAGAAAAAGAGTTTTTGATGTGTTCAAATTCATCATTTAAAAAATTGGGAGAGAAAATTTTAAGGACTCTAAGGAAATTGACTCTATGAAATTGCTACTTCTTATTTTATCGCTATGGTTTGAATAAAACTCTATGTAATCATTTTTTACTGTTTTCCTTGTGGTAAACTTAAAATTCTAACTTATTACTATTATCTATAAATAGAATATCTAAAAAAGGTAAACATTTAACCCTGATATGAGGTTCCCGTGGCGTAATGATTATCGTCGTAGGAAATGGACACGGCGACACGCGTTTAAATCCTGGATGTGACTGATTGCATTTCACATAGCACTAATACCCTTGGGAAAGGTAGGAATCCAATTATTCTCCCTCCAGCTATGGGTAAATAGTAGGACAGACTAGGTTCTTCAGCCTTGGTGAGGCAACTAGTCTAGGAGAAGGAAAACTCTGAATTCAAAGCTGTTAAACTCCGCTTAAAAATCGACCTTGTGTCATATCCTGCCCGAGCGGAGGGGTTGGGTAAATATGGTAAACATTTAACCCTGATGATCACTCTGGACTTGCATGAAAACTTTTTCCATTATGATTATTTTATTTCTATTCTCACACTTGAAATGATTTTTTTAATAGAATGCTTTCGTATGCAGGTGTAGAGAAGAGGAAAATCTCATATTTTGTTTTGGCGCGCTATTTAATTCGACACCGAATTTCACCCAATCAGGATGACATATCCCATTCAGCCCGGACCTTCATTTCCGGCTACCAAACGGGTGAGCGGCCAAACACACTCTCTTCGGCTGGAGGCGGCGACTAGAACGGACGTGTCTCTGGTCGCCCCTGCTTAGCGATGCCTTATAGCTAAACAAGCCACCCGGTGTGGACATATCACCGTGGCTTTAACCCTAGCAGCAGCAACATGGACATTCAACGAGGGAACCTTCTAATTTATGGATTCTTTGCGTCTAATATTTTAGACCAAGGAATCCCAGTTGAATATGAATTAGATACGTTCAACATGCCTTCCACAAGCACCACAGAAATTTACTATGTCGATTCGAGCGCCACTCCGCTCTCGACAAGTTCCCTTTTCACCTCTGGTCCACTGTAATGGAGACAACGCACGCCTCTCCCCGAAACACCAGACACACGAAGCTACACGGTGGCCTTGAATACTTCCCTCACACGTCCAACGACACGCTGCCATTTCCAACATCCCGCTAAGCCATTTCGTCTCCAAAACCAACAAACCTAAATACCACGAGTTTTGCAGCGCCAAGAACAAACCTCCACAAAGCTGCAAATAAAGAACTTTCGTTATTGTGTGTTGTTATAAAGCAAAGTCTTGTAATTCATTTCTTGTGCCATAAAATCTATAGTGTTCGGGAAAATAACTAATTCCCACAAAACACGCTATAAAATGGTGACCCCGACGTGATCTGGCACATTCTGAATTGCAAGACAAAGAAAAAAAAACTATTCATAACAACACCTTTCGACCTACTTCATCTTCAACCACCTTATTATTTCCAACAAGCATTGGCGAAGACCTTACCGCACCCGGAGAGGAAACGACACAACGTAGACACACATACGTTACACCCTTTTCCTCGCTTAACAACAACAAAAACTTCAAACATCACTAAAATTAACCTTCTGATAACAAACACAGCCTTACGAACATTAATCAACCCCACGAAAGAAACAAAAACAGCGAAACATCCAGAAAAATTTTCAAATGTCCCGCCGAATTATCTTCAAGGACTATCCAAACAAGGTGGAATTTTTTTTCAGCAAAACTATCAACACATTTTTTTTTTACTTCCTAACTCGCAAAATAGGTAACTTTAACTTTCACTCACCCTACTCCTATTTTTTTTTCTACAGCAACGTGGGTTACCTCTCCCACCACCTCACTAAAACCTATAGCGACTGCTATCAATTCCAGAGGACCCAAAAGAAAAAACTCACTACTCCTCTGAAGTACACTGCTACTCCTGTATGCCAATTTCTCGGCTCATGAACTTTTTTCTCAGTGACATTTTGTTTTAAAAAAAAAAACAAAAAAAAACGTACCACTAGGTGCACAAAAAAAGAACTAAACAGGACACTTTCCCTTTTTTCTTATTAATTTGCTTTTGTTCGTTTTTCTTTATATATGTATGTATTATATTTCATTGTTTGTATTTGCTCTTTCGTGTTGTGACACTCGTGGCTTCTTTTCTTTCTTTTCTCTTCTCTTACAATTTTGTGTATCGAATATCAGGTATTCCATACCTGAAATTCTGGGGCCAACCTATGTAGAGAAGAGGAAAATCTCATATTTTGTTTTGGCGCGCTATTTAATTCGACACCGAATTTCACCCAATCAGGATGACATATCCCATTCAGCCCGGACCTTCATTTCCGGCTACCAAACGGGTGAGCGGCCAAACACACTCTCTTCGGCTGGAGGCGGCGACTAGAACGGACGTGTCTCTGGTCGCCCCTGCTTAGCGATGCCTTATAGCTAAACAAGCCACCCGGTGTGGACATATCACCGTGGCTTTAACCCTAGCAGCAGCAACATGGACATTCAACGAGGGAACCTTCTAATTTATGGATTCTTTGCGTCTAATATTTTAGACCAAGGAATCCCAGTTGAATATGAATTAGATACGTTCAACATGCCTTCCACAAGCACCACAGAAATTTACTATGTCGATTCGAGCGCCACTCCGCTCTCGACAAGTTCCCTTTTCACCTCTGGTCCACTGTAATGGAGACAACGCACGCCTCTCCCCGAAACACCAGACACACGAAGCTACACGGTGGCCTTGAATACTTCCCTCACACGTCCAACGACACGCTGCCATTTCCAACATCCCGCTAAGCCATTTCGTCTCCAAAACCAACAAACCTAAATACCACGAGTTTTGCAGCGCCAAGAACAAACCTCCACAAAGCTGCAAATAAAGAACTTTCGTTATTGTGTGTTGTTATAAAGCAAAGTCTTGTAATTCATTTCTTGTGCCATAAAATCTATAGTGTTCGGGAAAATAACTAATTCCCACAAAACACGCTATACAGGCAAATCTTGAAGTTTAAATGCATTGGTATAAATAAATAAATAAATCATCAACCTTATCAAATCTATATCTTTTGTCCATTTATCTTTTTCTACTTATGTTCACTATATATATATATACATGTGTGTGCATGTGTAAATGTTCAAAAAGAATTGATATCAAAACTGTATTTACCCAGACAAAAACGAATAAAACATTACTTTTCTTTAAAATAGTCCTCTTAGTCCCTTATTCCAGGGAGTTTTGCATACATCAAAGTACCTTTAAAAAAAAACCTTTTATAAAATTGTATCAAGCTGCATTGTTTTATTTATATGAATATCCTTCACATTCTCAAATCTTACCCTTGAGATGAATTTCCTGTTTCAGAATCAAGACAAAGTTACACGGCTTGGTTAGGTTAATAAGAAAGGTGATGTACTTGCACAAGCCTGTATTTCACCAAAACCATTTTAGTCAAAAAGTACTGAGACAGTGAATCAAAAACTATTGAAAATAAGCACAATTACATTAATTGCTCCACAGGACACTAGATTTTAAAAATCTAAATTTTAAATTAAAATTATTTAAAGATTAAATCTCAAAACTAAAAAATTAGAATTATTTAAAGATTAACTCCCAAAACTTTTTTGATCACACCTCAAGGTTAAGCAAGGATAAGCCTGCACATTACTTAGATGAGTGACCAATTTGGAATAGCACATACCAAACATATGTACCAGACTATTGCTCACACATCAAATATATAATTATGATGGGCTATAAGAAAACTAATATTAAGAATTGCAACAAGAATATTGGGATTTATGGTCAAGACCCACTTAAAGCCCCTGTTCTCAATAGGTTAAGCAATGATAAGCCTGCACATTATTTAGATGGGTGACCAATTTAGAATAACATATACCAGATCAATCTTAGGCCCATGAGCCAGATCATACAAAGCTTAGTAAATAGGAAGAATGATATAAAAACAAAAAGAATGATAAGTATCTGTATGAATTATTGATTTCAAATAAGAAAGACTGCATTTTCTGATGTAACGATCATGTTTATTGCAACAATATGAATATTAATGAAGCTAATCATGCTTATCGCAATAAAAATAGTTAAATAAAAGAAAAAATATCAATAAATATAACATAAATAATAGAAAAACTGGTTTGGTTTGATTTTTTTATTAAATGGCATATCAACCTTTGTGAATTATTTAATGCCAAAGCCATGTTTTTGTAGAATAACAATAGTAGTTCTATTTAACCCATAGCTGGAAGACGGGATAAGGGATTTAATACCTTTCCCAAGGGTATTAGTCCAAAAGTAAACAATTGCACAGGTCAAGTTTGGACTTGTCTTTAAAAAAAAAAAATAATAATACCAAGATGAGGACAAAAGTCCGCAATAAAATTAATTCTCCATTTTGAACTTGCTTACTACAATTTCACAGTCCTACACACTAACCCCAATGCCACGGGAACTTACCTGATGAATGTAAGGCCGATTGTAATGAGGCATATTCTTTAAAAAAAGAAATGATTTTCTTTTTTTAGTTGATGGGGACATTATCATATTTACCAACCCCTCCGCTTGGGCAGGATATGACACAAGGTCAATTTTTAAGCGGAGTTTAACAGCTTTGAATTCAGAGTTTTCCTTCTCCTAGACTAGTTGCCTCACCAAGGTTGAAGAACCCAGTCTGCTCTACTATTTACCCATAGCTGGAGGGAGAATATTTGGATTCATACCTTTCCCAAGGGTATTAGTGCTATGTGAAATGCAATCAGTCTCGTCCAGGATTTGAACTCGTATCGCCGTGTTCATTTCCTACGACGATAACCATTACACCACCATGGGGACATTATGCTAATAAATTTTCAATAAGAAAAGAAAAATAAATAAAAACACCAGCTCAAAAGGAACCTTTTTTTTTTCTTTTGCGTTTTAAAAATTCTTTGATGTAAATTTTTCAGGAACTTGTAAGTTTTAATGTAAAATACCAGAAAAGTTCAGAGTCCCAAATTCTTCTAGTTCTTTTTTTTTTTTTTTTTTTTGGTTATTTACTCCAATTTAATAACAATTTAAGTATCCTTTCCCCACACTGCTTACCAAAACTTAAAAAGATTATTGCCAGCTATAAAGCAACAAATTATTTCACACCTTTTTGCATCTATGGAAAAACAAAAGAATCAGTTTACCCTCTAAAAATGTAACAATAAAAAGAAGCTAAGAAAGAAACGAATATGTATTCTTTATTTGAAGGTGAACATTTTTTGTACTGATTCTAAGGAAAAATATTTGCTTATTGAATAAATAGTTTATTTCTTTTCTTTTTTTTTTTAAGCTTTTGAGTTAACAGATTAAAAATTAATATTCATTAAAAAGAATAAGACAAAAATTGAAATGAGTTCTTAATTGCTCGTTGACTTAGTGATAAAGACTGTGTTCATTGAATTTATTTTCTTTTTTTACCCTATAAAAATGTAACAATAAAAGGAACCTAAAAATTAAAAATATGTCATTTTAGGTGCAAAATTCTATGTATTAATTCAAATGAAAGGTATTTGCTTATTCTACAAATATTCTATTTCTTTTTTTAAAAAGATATTTGAGTTAAACTGATTAATTTTAAGTGGAGTAAAGCTAGTTTAAATACAGAGTTCTCATAGACTGGTTGCCATACTAAGGCTGAAGAAACCAATCTATCTTCTTTATTCATCACTAAAAAGAGAACGGATGTGCCAGACTAGGCTAAATTTAGATAATATCTTTATTTTTATGGTAGAAATATTTTTTACAATATAGTGTCCACTTAATAAATTTGTATGGATATTTGTATGACTTGAAAAATCATTCAGATTAAGTAACTTGAAGATTACTTCAAGTTACTTAATCTGAATAATCTTTAATTGTTTACTAAGGATTACTATTATTAGCTACTTTAAACCATATAATTGCTTGCAAATTACAGGTCTGGGTTTTTGTTTAATGGCATATCAACCTTTGTGAGTTATTTAATGCCAAAGCCATCCTTGTAGAAGCACAGCCGTAATACTATTTAATCCATCCCTGGGAAGATAAGAGGGTTCATACCTCTCCTAATTGTATTAGTGTGAAAGTGAACATAATAGTGTTACTGGAGTTTGAATTCACTTCAAGACTGCGGTCATGAACTTTAGCCATTATGCCATGGGGACTATCCCTGCAAATTATTGGTGTTAAACAAGAATATTTGATATAACTGTTGGTAAACAAATGATTATTATCAAACAGAAATAGTTACTTTATAAACATAAATGTATACAAATTGTTAGAATTAGATAGGAATACTTGAAACAATACAAATGAGAATAAACAAATGATAATAGACAAATAAAAAAAGACTGATTAAAAGAAAATACATTAAAAATATATGTATTACAATTAAATCCTTAAAAATGAATAAAATTTCAGCATTAAATAATCCATAAGTAAACCATATATATATATATATATTATCTGTTCAAATCAATATATCTGTTTTTATAAATAAATATGCACATACACACATCTATTTCTCACCATCTGTTCATTTCTTTTGTCTAAACTTCAAGTTTTATGCATAATATTCATGTAATATACATATGGGTGTATATATATATATATATATATATATATATATATATACATACATTTAAGTTTAAGTTACAATATATGTATATATATATATATACACATTTAAGTTTAAGTTACAATACTTTTTTATCATACTTTTCATATTGATAACATTTGCAAAAAATATATATATATATATTTTTTGCAAATGTTATCAATATGAACAATGTAACAATTGATAACATTTGCAATATATATATATATATATATATTTTTTGCAAATGTTATCAATATGAAAAGTATGATAAAAAAGTATTGTAACTTAAACTTAAATATTTTTCATTTTTAAATTTAAATGAAGAAATGTTCACAGTTGAGCAACTTATATAATAAAATGATCATATCTAGACTTCATCTAAATAAGCCAGCACCAATTTGAAAAAAAAAATAATGAAGTTAGTGAGCATAGTTTTTGAATGAAATGTTCTTTGGAAAAACACAGCATTGTGAAAATGTCATACTCTCCATACTCACAAGACCTAGCTGGTTCAAAAATGGAAAATCCTTTTTTAAGAGTAAGATTTGAGAATGTAAACGACATTAAAAGAAAGACATCACATTAAATCAAAAGAGGAGTTTCAGAGGGGCTTTGATCAATAAGAAACTCACTGGAATAAGCATGTTGAATTCCAAGGGGATCAATTAAATGAAAATTAGTGTTTCATTCATTGTTCTTTGACATTTCAGTAAATTCAGCCTCACTCTCATTGTTTCTTCAACCTAATTCATATTTTCTTGATTTGTTACTTTCCTTTGTTATCTACTTATACTAGTTGTATTACTAACAGCAATGTTATGATAATTCTTAGTTTTTATTAGTTGATGGATGGTCAACCCATGTTAGGAACATATTCATTATTTTCTACCAGTGCTGTAATAATAGCCCAGTCGGCAGGTGGTATAGACTACACCAACTGCATCTTTACAAAGGGGTAAGACACCCCTGAGTGTCATGGATATGACACTAAAAAAACTGATTGTGAGGGCCCACTCATGCTGGAGCTTTGGCGAATGTGGATTGCCCTCCAATGCCATTACTCCTAGGTTCACTCTAACCTGGAGTGGTAGCATCTGATAGGGTCCTATCTATGGGTCAAATAGAACTGTTTGATATATAAATAGTGTGCAGACAAATGACTTATAGAAGTTTGATGATTTAACTGTGCGTAAATAAATGACTGATGTTTAATTGAGTTGTTAGCGATATATAGCAATACCTGAAAACATTCAACTTTGTTGATTTATGCTAAATGGAATTGTTAAAAATAGAACTGTTGAGAATTTAGCTGTGTGTATCTATAAAATGTGTTTACAAATTATATTTGATATATATGAAAAAATAGGATTTGGCATTAAATAACCAACAATGGTTGATTTGCCTTCAAACCAAATGTGCTGCAATAAAAAACAAATAAAATTAAACTGTTAGAAATACTAATCCAAATTTATAAGCAAATACAACTTCAAGATAGTATAAGTATATTAAAGGTATAATAAGAAACAAGTGAAGATGAAAGAAATGCTGATAAAAAAATAGATAACGATTGACTATAATTTAATCTAATAAAAATTCAAAATAATATTTTTAATATTATTAGTTAATTTTATTTGTTTAACAGCCTATCAACTCTTTATCGGTCATTTAGTAGCAAAATTTGATTGATTTTCAAATGTTAGATTATAGTCAAAACTATTTATTTTTGGCTTAGTTTATTTGTTTAACGGCATATCAACACCTCCCGGATTATTTAAGGCTGAAAGTAGATTCATTGGTAGATGTTTGTACACACTAATATCATGTATTTTTATCTAATACAAGTAATTTACACACAGTTGTATGGTCTCAAGTGTTTCTAAGACTAATAATCTATACATATTTATATTTTAAATTTTTTTAACAAAACTATTTCATGTTATCTCATTTTAATATATGGCTGACAATGAAATATTTCCAGCTTATATCATTGATATATACAAACACTCAATATTTCAACAAAAAAGAAAACTTAGACAAAAACAAATAAATCTAAAAAAAGATTAATAATTGTTGTAATTTTTTTTAGTAATTAATGTATTTGAAAAGTCATGAAAACACTTAAAGCAATTTCTCGTGAGAAAATCTTATAATGAGTAAGTTTGAAAAGTCAGAGGGTCAGTTTAATATAGCAAAGCCGAATGGTTTCTCTTCCCTCAAATATTTTGGGACTGGTTCTTTAACTCATGTAATAAGGAAACTAGATAAAATGTTTGCCAAGCAACAGTATGAAAGTTACTTGAAAATCCTGTCTATCAAATAATGAATTCAATTTGCAATTGCCCAGGGCATGATTTCTCAGCTCTCCTGCCAGACAACATCACATGCTTATGCCAAATGTAAAATTCCATTAGTTTAAATAGAACTAATGGATTTTCTTTCTTCAATGGATTGCTTACTTGAATATTTTTTATATTTATGCCGTAAAAAATTAGCATTTATATTTTGTTATTCACAAACAATTTTATATAAGAGGCATTTAAAATGAAATTATAAGATGTGTTTATACATGGAAAAGATTTTTAACTACTGCAATATATTGAAGATTGTTGCTTATGAGATAAAAGGCTTTTTGATTTGCTAATGTCTTGATAGGGACAAATTTTTACTTAGACCAAAACAAAATCAAATGCAGTATAGTGTCATACCTAACATATCCCTATAGGGCCTGCAGTCAATGTATTTTAAGCTCTGACAACAAAGTGGTTGCATATATATTTATATATATACATGCATATACACACACACACACACACAACGAGTATGGACAGCAAAAAAGCTGAAAAAAAAAACTGAACCATTTTTTTAATCATTACCATAAATTTTCATGAAACATTAATGGCTTAGGCATGTATAGGAAGTGATTATTTTCCTAGATAATTGTGGTCTAAGTTCCCTTAGTTTTAACATAGTTATAATTTTCTAAAAAAGAAAATTCTCAGAAATGTCCTATTTTTTTTTTTTTTGTATTTCTGAGAGTTTTCTTTAGAAAATTATGATTTTTTTACGAGATTTTAGGGAAATTTGACACACACTAATCACGGAAAATAATCATTTTGTACACATGTCTACAGCCATTGAAATTCATTAAAATCTGCGGCAATTATTAAAAAAACGGTTCAGTTTTTCATTGTTTTATTTGTCCAATACTTTGTGTGTGTGTGTGTGTGTGTGTGTGTGTGTGTGTGTGTGTGTATATATATATATATATATATATATATATATATATATATGCACAAATACACCCATATATATTGATATGAGCACGAGACAATGTCTTGAATACAATGAGACAGAAATAAATAGATATAAATCAATTAAGATAAGCAAAACAGTTTGAAGATCTTAAGCATTTATGTATAGTTCAAAGTTAGAATGTGAGAATAAACATAAAAACCTGACTAAACAAAAATGGTAAATACAGAGTAATAAATAGAAAAATAGGTATTTGTCCAAAATATCCCACAAAGGAAATATCTTTGGCAATAGACAAAAGAATTATATAGAAATATAATACACCTTCTAGATAAGATTAAGTTTCAATCATTAGCTTTATTTCTTTTTTACAGAACATTTACATTTAAAAACCAGAATTCACAACAATTCACTCACCTACGATATTAACATTAGTCTTTCCTTCCCCAAACTCTAAGAAGTGGGCGACAAGGCTGATTGCTGATAGATAATTTTTGGAACTAAAATGGAACTATTCAGTGACAAAAAAAAAACAAAAAAAAACCCCAAAAAAAAACAAATGACTGAACTTTACTCTTATCTGGATGGGGAATATAAATATTAAATTTTTATATATCTTTTTTGTATATAACCGCAGATATTTCTCCAGCAGGATATTCTGGACAAGGACTAAAAACTGAAAGAAGAAACTCAAGCAGATAGGACATATTTATCAAGTTCATTTAAAGGTAAAAAAAAAAAAAAAAAGAACTGATTGATAATTTTATCTTGCATATCAAGGTGTTCCCATTTCTTTTCCTATCAGAACTGAAAATCCTAAAGCACCCCACCACACATGAATAAATACAAAGATACAAATAAAAAAAAGGAGGAAATTGTTAAGATGAAGAATCTAAAAAAAATCAAAAAAAAAAAAAGAGGGATAATATCTTAAATTATTAGAAGAATCGATGATCAACATAAATAGTTGGAGTAATAAAAGAAAAATAAGTTGATAAAGAATACAAAAATAACAAATACGAAAAGAAGAAGAAAAAATAAAAGTTGAAATAAAGAAAATGGAGATGAATAAAGAATGGATAAACCGAATAAGAAAAATGATGACAAGCATCAGTTAAAGAAGATGGACACAAAAGAAAGTTTGGCTACAAAAATAATGCATTATGGGGGGGTGGGGGGTAAGCGTACGTAAAAATCTGGAAGAAAAATAAATCGATTTGAGATAAAAGAATTGAGCCGAAGGACTAAAGGGCACTTAAAGAGATCTTTTCATGAGTTTCTCAATTCTTAGCTTTCAATTGTAAAGAAAGACTTGCGTCTGTTCAGAGTCTTTTATGAATACCAATGGCGATTTATGTTGGGTAAGTGGATTTCAATACCTACCACCTCACCGAACCATCTATCCAACTATCCTGTCCATTTTTTTCTTCTACCCACCCTCCATTACATATATCAATTTATCTTTGTAAGTATTAATACTTATATGGAAAAACAAATATTTAATAAAAGTCCTTCGATACGTTTTGGCACTTTAGCATGAACTGTTTTCTAACTGGGCAATTTTCAAAGATTTTAAGTTATTGTTATTTGCAAATGCAGATTCAACGGCAGTTATTTGTTGTGAAAACAATTCATGCTTTTATTTGAATCCTGATAATATTTTTTGAACTTTTTTATTTTTGAGAAAGAATTAAATAAACGTTTCATAATGAAGTATTTCAGGAATTCAAATGTATCCACAATTTTTTCACAAGTAGATAATATATATATATATACTCTAACTTATAAATATATAACTAGGTAGGGTACATTCACTTATATAACTAGGTAGAGTACACTAACTTTTATATTCATTTTTCACATTCTGTTTTCCTTTTTCACAATAACTATATATTGGATTTCTTCCCTCTACATCATTTTATGATATAATGTGTTTCTTCAGGAGCAGAATTTTATAACAGATTTGACCATGAGGTCAATACCTGCAAGGAAGTCCATGGAAACAGTAGTTGACAGTGAAGGTCATAAGCCCTCCTTGGAGTATGGGAATCAAAAATGACAAGAGAAATGGAAAGCTGGACACTGGTTTGCTGAAAGATATCAGATGATAGAAAAGATGGAATGAGTTAACAGTGAGTTTTAGTCAATTTGGTTTTCAGATACAGAATAAAGCAGTTAGGCTTTTCTTGCTTAAAGTTTAGAATCTCTCCCGTACTTTAAGCACCCTTGAGGAATGCAATAGTAATTATGATAATTCCAGCAAAGAATCTCACTTCAAACTAAAATGACAGTTGAAGACATACTCGCAACTTAAAAACCAACTCTAAAAGAAAACACCAAGAGAAAAAGTGTAATATAAATATTCCACATTCTTGAGGAAGATAGGACCATAGTCGCAGGTTTTTTCACAAGGTAGACTTGCTAGCTCCATGACACCTGACTTTGAATTTGGAATTTTATTTCTTCTCCAAAACCAATTGCCTTACCATTGCTAAAGATTCCATTCTTCTCCACTATTTACCAAGAGTTTGGGAGAGAAAAGGGCATTAGCACAAAAATCATAAGATTATCATCAAAGAAATAGAAATGACAACCAGAGTTCAAATCTTAACAAGACTGTTTGTATTTCACTTTGTACCATGACCTTGTAAAGGGCATAAATCAATCTATTCTCCCCACAGCTGAGGATAAATAGTCTGGTAAACAGAGATCTTTAGCCTTCCTTGGAAAACTATTCTAAGAGAAGGAAAACTCTGAACTCAGCTTTAAAATGGCAGAAGGGTTGGGCAAATACATACACTTAATTTTTACCTTCACTCATCAGGCCTTTTGCCATACTAAGGAAATTAAGTAAATATAAAAGAAGGAAAGAAAAAATGAAAATAAGAATTAGAATAAAATAAATCAGAAAACTAGAAACAAACAAACAAACAAAAAAAAAAGGAATGGAAAAATGTAACAATATAGGAAATGAAGCAAAATGCTAAAAAAGAAAAATTAAAGAAGAAACAAAAAAAATAGGAAAAGATAAGAAAAAAATTCTGAAACAAAACACTGAAAAAAAGGAAGGGATGAATGAAATGATAAAAACAAATATTAGATACTGAAAAGATATTCGGAAGAAGGAAGTTTGAAGATGGAAAATTAGGAAACAAGTGGTCATAGCCAAAGGTGAATGATGAAAAGAAAAAGGAGAAAAATAAAACAAAACAAAACAAAACAAAAAAAAAAAAGAAAAGAAAATGACAGGGAAAAGAGAAGAGATAAAAACACAATTTTCTATAAGTAAACAAAGAATGGTGCAAAGTGCTTAAAGATGAAAAGGTAGAACATAAAACAAATGCCAAGCAACACATGAAATCTAAAATGTACCCATGGCATCAATACTTTCAAAATGTCTTGCTTGAATCTCTTTTACATCTATTGAATCAATGTGGTTTGAAATTCTTATCTTCTTCATATGAGACATCACATACCTACAGTTGTCAGTATTCAATTTTCTATATTCTTCTTCTCACTATGGATATTTGTGTGAGAGTTTAAGTTTTGTTATTATCATAGTTGTTGTTGTGGTGGTATTACAACTCTCTCTCTCTCTCTCTGTCTATATATATATATATATATATAAGAACAAATGACAAAAAACAGTTCTGCCCAAATTGGGAATGAAATCTGAACATCTCTTAGTTTATATATTTTTTCTTTAACAGAAGTATTTATCCAACCCATTCCCCATGAGCAGGATTCAATGCAAGGCCAATTTTTAAGCAGAGTACAGCTGGTTAGAATTCAGAACTTTCTTTCAAGACCAGTTGCTTTGCAAAGGTTAAAGATCCCAGTCAACCCTATTGTTTACTCATAGCTGATGAGAAGAAGAGATGGATGCATGCCTTTACCAAGGACATTAATGTGAAGTAAAATACAAAACAGTTTTGTCTGGGATTTGAAATTGTTAACCATGTTCATTTTCTCTAATGATAACCATTACATCAGATATCTCTCGAACATTAATGGTTGTCTGGTTGGGTTTATTGTAGTTATACAGAACTGGAGCCGCTCCACCTGATAGTGTTTAAAGTTATATCCAAAACATCACTTTTTGGGGAAGTTTTACTCTACTGTAAGACAGAGGAGTGTCCCTAGTAAAGCGCCTAATGTGCTGGAGTGTAACATCATAGCAAGGGAATTCAAACTCCAGTCATGCTGTTCCATTCATTTTCAAACAAATACCCTTGGAAAAGGTATGAACGCCCCAGCTATGGGTTAAATAGTACCACTATTAATCTTCTATATAAGGAGGGCTTTGGCATTGAATAACTCACAAGAGTTGACATGCCATAAAAGAAAAAAATCAGACCGAATTCACACCAAAAGATTGATTTAGGGTAGTCTAAATCCTACCAATAGTGTATCCCAAACATTCAGTACAGTATATTGATTTGATATGGGGATCAGGTTTGATTTCACTTATTTGCTTAATAATATATCTAGTCTTTTCTCTCATCTTAACATCAAAGCTAAAAAGCATAATCTACTCTACTATTTAGATATAGTCAGGGAAAAAAGATAGCTTCATACTTTTCCCAAGGACATCAGTACAAAGTCCAAAATTTGGACTCAGGTCGCAAAGTTCACTTTTATCTTTTGGAGAAGTAAACTGACTTCCTTTTTTTGAAAAAGACTGTTTTGTTAGAGTTTTATGGCATATCAACCTCTGTAGGTTATTTAAGTACACAGATTAGTTCTATTTGACCCATAGGTAGGACCCTATCATGTGCTACCACTTCAGGCCAGAGTGGACTTGGGAACAATGGCAATGAAGGGGTACTCTACATTCCCCAAAGCTCCAACATTACTAGATCCTTACCGTCAGATTGTTTAGTGTCATATCCAGGACACTAGTAGGGGTCTTACCCCTCTGCAGAGATTCAGTTGGTATATTCTACAACCCCAGTTGACCGGGCAAAATACAGTTTGAAACACAACTAGAAGAAATAATTAGAAAATTGAAAGTACAAAATATTTTTACGCAATAATTAACTCTTCACATGAATAGAAGTTTGTTAACTTTGATAAGTCATCATTGATTTTTAATATAGTAAATGTAATGGTTTTTTGGTTTTACCAGGCCATTGGCTTATGAGTAGAGTATCCGCCAATGGTCCAGGACACCAGGGTTCAATCCCAGGTCAAGTCATACCAAAGTCACAAAAAATAGTACTTGATGCTGCCTTGCTTAACACTTAGCATTATAAGGTGAGGATCAAGGGTAAAGTGGAGCAGTCCAGGGAATGGAATAGTGGCCTACCCAACACCTTGGTGTGGTAGCTATTGAAAAGGGAGCCTTCGGGTCACCCTCAATGAAGGTCGCCAAATTTACTTTACAGCATGTCAATTTTTGCTGGGTTAGTTTAATAATTACAGTCTCCAGTTATATACAATACAAAACTCAACACTACGTGAGGCTCCATAATTAGAGCCTCTCTTGCAGTTAATTTTTTCTACATACATGACACATTGATTCAGATGAATGTTCAGGTATATCTTTGGATGCATATGCATACAGATATATGCAAAGAACTACATAGGTAAGTTGAATAGAATATATATATATATATATATACGAGGATCATTAAATAAGTTTCCAGACTTTTTCATATGGGCACTTTTATTGATAGTACACACATGAAACTATAGTCCCCTTCAAAGTAATCTCCTCCAGCTGCAATGCACTTATTGTACCGTTCCAACAACTTCTGGAAGGCCCCATGGATGTCCTCTTGTGTGAGCATGTAAATGACCTTCGTCACAGCCTCTTTCATCTCCTCAATTGTCTCATAACGACAGCCTCTAAGTTTTTCCTTGAGCTTAGTGAATAACCTAAAGTCACAAGGAGCAAGGTCTGGACTGTTGGGAGGGTGACGAGCTGTCTTGATGCCCATCTTGCCCAAATAGTCTGTGACAAGGCTGGAGTTGTAAATTGGTGCATTGTCCTGGTGGAAATGCCACAGACCCGATTTGAAGAATGCTGGCCTCTTCCAATGGAATCTCTTCCTGAACTCCCTTAAAACCACAACATAGTAAACCTAACCCTAACCCTAACGCTTCCGCCAATCATCTCTGGTGTATTGACTTCCTTACTCCTCCCACACCTCTCATCATCCCTTACAAACTCTGTGCCCTCCTTGAATCTCTTATGCCACTCAAAAACTGATGCTCGATTCACACAACATGGTCGAAAAGCAGTCTGAAGCATTCCATACGTTTCTGTGGCATTTTTTCCAAGTTTAAAACACAATTTTATTGCAAATCGTTCATCTAAAGTGTCCTCACATCCAGATTGCATTTTTGAAATTCACCAGCTGTGACAATCAGAGTTTAGAAGGGTGTATTCCAATTCCTGCTGTAGCTGTTTATTTGAAGCTGAAATCATAAAAATTGGTTAGTCATCTCATAAGATATATAGCAATAACATAGTGAATTTTCAAGAGTCTACGACAATTTTAAATGCCTGTACAAAAAAGTCTGGAAACTTATTGAATATACCATATATGTGTGGGTGTGTGATATAATGAGAATTCCAAAATTTATCATAAAAAATCCATATCAAATCAGTCTATCAATCTATTTATCTACGAATGTTAATATTTAAGTTTAGTTCATATCTACCAATTATAAACATTCCATAACATGTCTATCCGTCTTTATCAATAATAACCTTCTTCCTATCTCTGTTTAATCCAACTATCTGTTTATCTATCCAAGCATCTAAAAATGTTTGAGAAATCAAAAAAACTATTCTTTGCATTTGAGAACTCCCACAATAATGTCCAAAATGTTCTGAAAGTGCTTTGGAAGAAAAATTTGTTGAATTTATCTACCAATGCAAATCTGAAATTAGAACACACATCAGGAAGTTGGAAAGGCTCTTGATAAAATTTTATCAACATGTGTCTAAATCATTTAACTAAACTTGCTTGAATGAGGGAATACTGCACAATCATATATATATATATATATATATATATATATATGCATACATAGGAGGATTAGGTAAAAGTAATTGAGCTATCTAAGAACAGAATTATAAACTCATTATTGAAAACAATAGGGATTTTCAAAATATATATATATATATATATATATATATATATATAATAAAAATATCAAGATTGAAACATTATTTTTTGTTTTAAAATGAAAAGCTTACAACATAAAGTGATGCTGTTTAGAAGAATTCTACATGAACCAGTGCCAATTAATAGAGTCAGTTTCATTACTTTTTGAATGAAATCTTTTTGGCAGAACACAGGATAGTGCAATACCCTACATATTCACCAGACATAGTTTGGTGTGACTTCTTTTTTTTCATTCATGAATTGAAAAATTATCTGATGAATAAGATCTGCATAAGTAGATGTCATTAAAAAAATGTAACAGTGCTGTTATATAACATATAAAAACTTGAATTTCAGAGATGCTTTCATAATTGGAAAAATCACTGGAGTAAGTGTGTGGACTATTTTGAAAAAAAATAACTCATGTTTCATTCATTGCTCATTTCTTTTTTAGTCAATACTGCATAAGTCTTGATAATTTTTGAACCACTTTGTGTGTATACATTAGCATAGCGCGCAAGTAATAGGGAACTCAATACTTACAATATCAATCACTATTATTTCTTACAATAAATCTGTTATTAGTCCTTACTAACTTCACAATTACTTTTGCCTCACCATATATATATATGTATATATAGATAGATACAAGGCTCATTAAATAAGTTTCCAGACTTTTTTCGTATGGGCACTTTTATTGATAGTACACACATGAAACTCTAGTCCCCTTCAAAGTAATCTCCTCCAGCTGCAATGCACTTGTACTATTCCAACAACTTCTGGAAAGCTCCATGGAAGTCCTCTTGTGTGACCGTGTCAATGACCTTTGTCACAGCCTCTTTCATCTCCTCAATTGTCTCATAACAACAGTCTCTAAGTTTTTCCTTGAGCTTAGTGAATAACCTAAAGTCATAGGGAGCAAGGTCTGGACTATTGGGAGGGTGACGAACTGTCTTGATGCCCATCTTGCTTAAATAGTCTGTGACAAGGATGGAGTTGTGGACTCGTGTATTGTCCTGGTGGAAATGCCACAGACCCGATTTGAAGAGTGCTGGCCTCTTCCAATCGAATCTCTTCCTGAACTCCCTTAAAACCTCAACATAGTATTTTTTGTTGACTGTCTGTCCAGTGGGAACCCAGTGCATGTAGATCATGCCAGTGCTGTCAAAAAAAAGGGATCATCAAAAGTTTGTGGATGGATTTGCTCTGTCTGGCCTTCTTGGGTCTGGGAGAGCCAGCATACTTCCACTGGGAATTCTGTCTCTTGGTCTCTGGGTCATAGCAGTAGATCCAGCTTTCATCGCAGGTCACCAGAGCATCAAGAACTGCAGGATCTGAATTGATCAGCTCAACCATCTCCCTGCTGTCATGACAACATCTTTTTTTCTGATCTTCTCTGAGCACCCTTGGGACAAACTTTGTGCAAATCTTCCACATCTTCAGTTCCTCACGAATAATTGTGTGTACTGTTCCTACACTGAGATCAAACTGTGCACTTATTGTCTCTATAAACACATGACCGTCCTTATTCATGACATTCTTTATTTGGCCAATCAACTCTGGTGTTCTGACTTCCTTACTCCTACTACACCTCTCATCATCCCTCACAGACTCCCTGCCTTCCTTGAATCTCTTATGCCACTCAAAAACTAATGCTTGATTCATGCAAGATGGTCGAAAAGCAGTCTGAAGCATTCCATACATTTCTGTGGTATCTTTTCCAAGTTTAAAACACAATTTTATTGCATATCATTCTTCGTCCTCATGTCCAGAATGCATTTTTGAAATTGACCAGCTGTGACAATCAGGCTTTAGTTGGGTGTATTCGAATTCCTGCTGCAGCTGTTACTTTGAACCTGAAATGATAAAAATTGGTCAGTCATCTCATAAGATGTATAGCAATAACATACTGAATTTTCAAAAGTCTACGACAATTTTAGATGCCTGCACAAAAAAGTCTGGAAACTTATTGAAGGCGCCTCGTATATATATATGCATACATACACACACTAGATTGAGTTTATTTACTTTTCAAATAAAGATGGATACATCATGTTTTGAAAGTTTGTAAACTATAAAGTTCATTTTGTTTTCAGCAAGTTTTTCATATTGAAATTGTTTTTGTGTTTCGGTTGAAAATGGATTCTTTAGTTATTTTTGGAACTGAATACTATTTAGAATATTTGTAACTATTTTCCACAGTTCTTTGATAGTCTTGTTAAATGAAATAATATAAAAAATAAATATATGATATAAAAAATTCATTTCAGTTTTTAGATATAAAGAACTGACTTTACACATATACAATTATATGGACTCCCAAGTCTTTTGACACATGAGAGCTCATCAACTCAATTCATTTTGTCAAAATGCCTGTGATTTAAGTAAGACACCTTTAACATCATGCTGTATTCATTTAACTTGAATTGGAACTGGCACTGCCTGCGACTTTGTGTAAATTCTCTTTCCTTTAATGCTCTTATGGTTGTTCCTTTCAAAATGACCAATGGCATTATGGCAAGTAAATCTCTATTTTGGGGGCTCAAGTGCTGCAAATTCACACAAGGAATATTAACATCTCCCAGATTATGTTTTAACTTCTTTCGATCAAAGTAAATGCATGCCTATACTTTTTACACTCTCATACCCAATGTCAGGACATTGAGTCTCCTTTTGTCACTCATTCTTAAAACATATCACCCCACCCACTAAATTTGGATAGTTTCACACACACACACACACATATATGCATATATATAAATATTTGGATTATTATAAACAGAGTTTAATACAGTTATTGGCTGAATTTTGTTAAGAAATATCTAAATATATTTGTTTTGTAATCTATCTATACAATACTAAAATTATATATATATATATCAAAAACGCATTTAAAATAGTATGTCAGTAAAAAAGAAATGAGTTCATGAGTGCACTTTAAATGCTTAAACTTAAAGAATAAAGCAATTTCCAGTCCAATTTGAAATAAAATGATAATTCCTCATGGGTAGAGTGTTCGCCAATGGTCCGGAAGACTTGGTTTCAATCCCAGGTTGAGTCATACCAAAGACTTTAAAAATGGTACTTGATACCTCCTTGCTGAACACTCAGCAATATAAGGTACATATCAAGGGTAAAGTGGAGCAATCCAGGGAAAGGAGTAGCACCCTGCCCTACACCTGGGTGTAGTAGCTATTGAAAAGGGAGCCTTCTAGTTGCCCTCGACTACGGTCATCAACTTTTTCTACTTTGTATTTTCACTAAATGTTAATTTTTAGTCATCTAAATTCTCAATAAACCAGATATCTATGAAAAGCTAATAAGAATCCTTGATTTCTTTTCAGATAGAAGCATCAGTATCACCATTTACAGCTGTTAACTATGAAATGCTAATAAGAATCTTTCATTCCTTCCTAGATAGAAACATAAGTATCAATATGGACAGCGGCTAAGTATGAAATGCTAATTAGAAACCTTCACTCCTTCCTAGACATAACCATCACTACTATCAAATAATTAAGTAGTGTTACGTTAACTGCATTGACAAGGAAAGAGATTATGTTGAAAAATATCTGTTGTGTAAAATAAATGTTTTCAGGCTTTTTCAAGAATTTATCATAATGTGTATTTGATCGTGTGTGTGTGTGTAAACTTCTTCATACATACATATATATATATAACTTTAGGCTTTTCTAGTTTTACTCAACTCATTAACTGAATGGGCTGAAATGCTATGCATAGAGTCTCTTTAATATGCTATATTTTCCAAAGTAGCACTAATTCAATTAAGGAAACTTTACTCTAGACTATTTGCCATGCTCTTTCATTGTTCTTAATCTCATGAGGGTAGAGCTATTTTAGAATTTGCTGTCAAACTCCACAGCGTGGCTTTTTGATGTTCTTGGAAAATGCATTTTGGCAAGATGAAAAAGTGAAACAGGTCATCTGTGCCATTACAACTTTATGTTAACTGAATTCAAGACAAAAAAAATGTAATCAACAGCATGACAAAGACCTACCCTACCCTAGAGTAAGCAAAAAAAAAAAAAAAGAAAAGAAAAGAAAAATATATTATAAAGTATAAAATAAAGTGAGAAAATCCTATTCCATTAGGGAAACAAAAAAAAATAAAATAAACTAATAAACAATAGCGAAATATTTTTGATAGAATCTCCAGAAAAAAAATGACTGAATGGTTTGCCATTTTTAAGAAATGACTTGGCACGATTGGCCTCTGTCTGTAATGACTAAATAAATAAAAAAAAGTGAATAAAAATTAATCATATTAAAACAGAACAAAGCAGGAATGATCAAATGCAAAGATCTAATTGACTGACTCTCCTGTTTATGACAAAATACTAAATGATGTATCAAACTTTGTCACTACATTATGCTGACAATATACTGAATGTATGAATTATATATATATATATATATAAAAACTTAATACATACAAAGGAAAAATATGCTGGAATAAATTATAATTCTCTTAGTATATATTATTAGCATTTTTTGAGTTCACTAAAGAACACAGATTTTCATCTAGGTATGTAAGACATGAACAATAATGGGAATAATGGGCCTTACCATGCCATGCTAGCCTCTGATATTATGGCAGGATGTTTAATTCCTGGACTAGTTGACCACCTAGGGTTATAGAAGCTTGCTTATTTTACTTTATATATATATATATAATGTGGAGGCACTCATAGTGTAATGGTTATTGTCTTAGGAAATGGTATTGGCAACCAGAGTTTATATCCTGAACAAGGCTGTTTGTATTTTAAAAAGCACTAACACCCTTGCAAAAGGTGTGAATCTAACTATTCTTCCTCCAGCTATGGATAATTAGCAGAGAAAACTGTGCTTGTTAACCTTGGTATGGCAACCAGTCTTGGAGAAGGATAGCTTAATTTAAACAACTTATAAAGTAAGTGAAATAAAATTGGGGAACTTAGTCAAGGGTTGCCCGAAGGCTCCCTTTTCAATAGCTACTACACTGAGGTGTAGGGGAGGGCGCTAATCCATTCCCTTTACCCTTGATCTATACCTTATAATACTGAGTGTTAAGCAAGGAGGCATCAAGTACCATTTTTTGAATCTTTGGTATGACTTGACCTGGAAATGAACCCCAGTTTCCCAGATCATTGGCTAACACTCTATTCATTTGGCCAATCTGTTTTAAAACATTGACCTTGTGTCACATCCTGCTCATGGTGGAGGTGTTGGGTATATATATAGCAGACCATTGTTAGTGAGTTTGATTTTTACTGTGGGGGTCATATTTTATCCTAGTGTTAAATTAATCTAAGCTAAGTAGATGCGTATATATATATATATATATATATATATATATATATAGATAGATAGATAGATAGATATACACACACACACACTCATACATCTTCATATCTACAGACACATGTATATATATATATATATATATATATATATAAAATATCCAAAGAGGATAAATTGGGAATGATTCTATTAGGGAATATATAAGAGGATTCCTATAAATCTCCAGGAGTGCTCAATGTATGATGATTATTATATTAATTTCTTACAGTGAAAATTTCCATATGATTGAAAAACTCGTCAAACCGTCATTGAGTGAAAATGTTGGTTTCTCTCAATCAGTTGACAGATGAAATAAATCTATAATAGTCAAATGATGTTTTTTTGAGTTTTTCAATTATATATACATACACACATATCCTTATATAGATGAAGATTATTCAATAAATAAGGGGAATTTTCATAAATGTAAAATCAGCATTGTTTAAAATTATTTTATAGCAAAAATTATTTTCATCTCACAAAAATATTTGTTTTGAGGCTATATTCAAAATGGCGCCAAATCAGAGATCTCTCACCAAATTTTTGTTGTCTGCAAAGTGCAAACCATATGAAATTTACTGAGGAATGTGTGATGTGTATGGGGTGACATGCTTTGGCAAAAAAAACCCATTTACAAATGGTCTAAATGTTAAGTTTGCCACAAGCCTGGATCAAAAAGACAGTTCATAGAGAGGAAACACACTGACAAAAGTAAAGAAAAAGTTGTAGGCAGTAAAAAGAGGTCATGCCAGTAAAAGAGGTCATGCTGACTGTTTTCTGGGAAATGATAGGACCGATCACAATTAATTTCCTTAAAAAAATTTGAAACTGTTAATAGTGTTTCCTATTGATGACTCCTGAGGCAAAATTTACCTATTTATTGAATGAATCCCATGTATATAGTATATACATATATATATATGTATTTTTTTATATGAAAAACAATTTTATAAAAAAAAACAACAATTCACTTCTTTGGTGTCATTATAAATTTATTTCAGGTCTATGATGACCCTCATCAGATGTTAAATGAAGCATATTATTTGGGTGTGCTTATATTGCTTCCATCAAGAATAGAATTTGAAAAAAAAATTTAATTAAAATAATTTCTTAATTAGAATAATTTCTTAAATATATTTTTTAATCAAGAAAATTTTTTACTGCGGAAATATCATATCTATTATTATTTGATACAATGTTTATACATTCCTTTAAAAAAACAAAAAAAAAAACCCTTTACCCCAAATTTAAATACTACTAAAAATTAGAAAAAACCTAATTCTGGAAAAATTAAATAGTGACTTGCGACTTATTTAAAATTATAGATAAAATATGCATTCATACATCTGTTGAAACTATCATGTATAATAAATTTTAAATAGTATAATTTTTGTTATCAGGAAATGGTAATTAAATGCTAATATCAATTTACAAAATTCTATTTCTAATTATGAAAACTATCATAACACGTGCATACACACACACACACATATATATATATAGTTGTGAGCTAACAATATTCTTTTGTATTTTTTTTGTTCTGCACTTTTTGTGCATTGAGCACTTTTAGTTCTGGCTGAATTTAAGGCTATTTGAGTTTTAATGAATTGTGCATATCTTAATTTTGATTTAATTTAGATATAAAAAAACACACATTTTTTTTTAATATACAACATTTAATAATTATTCATTTGATATCTATTATATTGCACAACTTATAAAGTATTCAGCATATTTTTTTCGTTTTTACTTAGTCTATTGTTGTAAAACACACACATTATCATTATTACACACTGATAGATTCTGACTAGGGCCCTAATCATTGTCATTAGAGTCACAAGATTTCAGCTCCTTCTCAGATGAGGAATTATCATTACACACTGATCTATTGAAAATAGTGTCTTCATCTTGGTTGTTATAGTAACAAGATTTCAGTTCTTTCTCAGATGAGGAATTATCATTACACACTGATCTACTGAAAATGGTGTCTTCATCTTGGTTGTTACAGTAACAAGATTTCAGTTCTTTCTCAGATGAGGAATTATCATTACACACTGATCTATTGAAAATGGTGTCTTCATCTTGGTTGTTATAGTAACAAGATTTCAATTCTTTCTCAGATGAGGAATTATCATTATACACTGATCTATTGAAAATAACGTCTTCATCTTGGTTGTTATAGTAACAAGATTTCAGTTCTTTCTCAGATGAGGAATTATCATTACACACTGATCAATTGAAAATGGTGTCTTCATCTTGGTTGTTATGGCAACAAGATTTCAGTTCTTTCTCAGACAAGAAACTATCATTATTATACACAGGTATACTGTTGTAATGCTGACAAAAGAAAGACACAGGGAACACAAAAAGGGTTGATATAAAAACATATATATTCAAGTAACAGAAACAAGATACAAGTGAACCTGGTTAAACAGTATTTAATTGATAGGAAGCAGAGAGTCCAGTGAAGTAGTGACTATCCATCCACTATGCAAATGGTATCACCCGTGATTGTGTCATGCACTCTGTCTGATGCTCTCATTGACATGTATTTATGGAGGAGGGCAAGACCATTATGTAGGGAGTTCAACATATATGCTGACTAATGTCTTTATCTTGGTTGTCATAGTCACACATTCTGGCCATTGTATTCTCCAGCCTTCTTCCAGTATCAATCATAGTTGGTAACCTTCTCAAAATGTTGGATCAAATTCTTTATTGAATCCATTAGATTATAAAAGCATAGTGAGTCACTCACTTTCTTTTCATTAGAACGGTTAGCCCAGGTTATTTTAAAAGGAGCCCCTAAAGGTAACAAGTAAGCATTTACTGAGTTTAGCTTACTTTAGCCTGAGTTCAGAAGTAGGGAGTTCCCAGTGAGATTAGAACTCACTTTTAACAGTCAGCCAGGTTAATAGACTAACCACAAAAAGTTATTCTCCTGAAAATCCCAAGTAGAGAAATTGAAAATTTAGAAGCCTTGGGCTTTCAGACGTAACCCAATTCCCTTTCTGAAGCCCAGTCAGTTAATCCTGTACCAGCCTATATTGAGCAAATCTATTTTGAGTAGGGCTACCTAAATAATTCTTATCAAAATTTGAATCAAAAAGAGACAAAGGTTTATGACATTATAAATTATGAAAATCACTTGGCATTAATTATTTAGAGCGTGAAGACAGAAATATAACTTTGAACCATTTTGCTACGCTGAAAATAAACTTGCTGCTAAGACATTTTATAAATCTTTAACTACTGTTATTTGCATCAGGGCTTAAGAGTTACATGAGTGTCTGTGACAAGAATGCATGTAGAAAGTGAGCAGAAAGAAAATTTAGCCTAAATATGGTTGGCTGTTTTAATTGCAGGTCACCTTTGTTGGTCTATTTGATACCAAAGTTAGTTAATTTTGGTCCTTTGCAAGTAATTACATGATTCTGAGTTATCAATAATAATAATTTGTACATAATTATAGCCTGGTGGGAATCCCCATGGTGTAGTAACCCATGTGCTGGACTGTGTTTGTTTGTTTTGGTTTTATGGCATATCAACCTTTGTAGGTTATTTAATGCCAAATCCATTTTTATATAAATAAACAGTTCTAGTTCAAACAATTCAGTTTAGCATAAGTAATAAGTATAATTGTCAAAAACATTTCTATTTCAAGCTATTTAGTTTAGTCAAATCGTTTTATTTCAAATAATTCCGTTTAGCATGCAAAAAAAGTTCTGTTTCAAATGATTTAGCATAAGTATGCAGTTTGAATTTCAAAACATTTCCATTTCAAACAATTCAGTTTTGCATAAGTATGCAGTTTATATTTCAAACAGTTTAGCAAACGTATACGGCTTAGTTATATTTGACCTATAGATAGAACCCTATCAGGTGCTACTACTCTGGGAGAGAGTGGACCTGGGAGAGATGGCAATGAAGGGGTACTCCACATTCCCCAAAGCTCCAAGAAGTATTACTAGAACTTCACCATCAGATTGTTTAGTGTCATATCCAGGACACTCGTTTGAGGGGGGTCTTACTCTTCTGCAGAGAAGTCATCATCATCATGATGTCGTGCCTCTAGCATGGATATCCCTGACCCTCTCTCGCCACTTTTCCCTATTGTTCATCGCCTCAGGCAGGTCTTCAGGGCTACATTCCATATCCTCACATAGCTGCTGAATGTATGTTCGTGCTGGTCGTCCTGCTTTTGCCCGGCCATATGTGGGGGTCCATAAGAGTACATCACTTATGAGCTCATCACTGCTTCTCCAGCACTGTTCTGCATGTCTGGTTCGTCTAACTTAGATAGTTTTCATGATAGGAGGCAGGTGGCTGTATAATTGGTGTCTTGTGGGGTGTTGCTGCCAGTACTTGTTCAAGATTGCTCGCAGCATTCTTGTGTAATTTCCGTCTAGCTTCTTCTCCAGCCATTTTGTTAGCGTCCATGTACTGTATCCATACAGCAGTATCGATATGACAGCTGCCTGGAAGAAACTGCATTTCATTTTATCGGTTAGGTCTGATTTCCATATGATCGATAGCCTATTGATGGCTGTCCATGCCTTTGTTAACCGCGTGTCGATCTCCTTTTCGGTTGATGAGATGCTGCTTCGTAGGTAAGTGAATTTGTCTACTAGTTTAAGAGGGGTTCTGTCTAGAGTGGAGATGTCACCTGTTTGATTATAGCACATATATTCCGTTTTGAGTGCATTGACATGGAGGCCTATGCCGGCGGCTGCTCATTCCAAACTATGCAGTGGTGTTTCGGCTTGGTTGGGTGTATTTGCCAGTATCGCTATGTCATCGGTGTAGTCGGCGTCGTAGTCAGAATATTCTACAGCCTTCACTGACTGGGCAATGCTGGACTGTGATATCATAGTAAGAGAGTTTGAACACCAGTTATGCAATTACTTTCACTTTCAGTCTAAAAACTCTTGGGAAAGGTATGAACTCTCAGCCAAGTATTTAATTGTACCACTACTACTTCTTCACTTCCTGTAACGATCCTTGATATCAATAATTTGCACATAGTTTTATGGTTTTATGTAAAGTAAAAAGTTGAGGACGACCAGTAGGCTCCCTTTTCAATAGCTACTACACCACTCTATATGCTCAAACGAAGTCTCACTCTGTTGCTTCCTCTCACTCACAAACATCCACTCTATATGCTCAAACCAAGTCTCACTCTGTTACTTCCTCTCACTCACAAACATCCACTCTATATGCTCAAACCAAGTCTCACTCTGTTGCTTCCTCTCACTCACAAACATCCACTCTATATGCTCAAACCAAGTCTCACTCTTGCTTCCTCTCACTCACAAACATCCACTCTATATGCTCAAACCAAGTCTCACTCTTGCTTCCTCTCACTCACAAACATCCACTCTATATGCTCAAACCAAGTCTCACTCTGTTACTTCCTCTCACTCACAAACATCCACTCTATATGCTCAAACCAAGTCTCACTCTTGCTTCCTCTCACTCACAAACATCCACTCTATATGCTCATACCAAGCGTCACTCTGTTGCTTCCTCTTGTTATATAGTCACATATGTAGATTCACATCTACATACATGCACATATATATGTAGAATAATTCACAGCAACACAACGATAAAGACGCAAGAGGGAAAACGCAGGAAGACTTCTTTAACAATATTTTTTACCTCTCACTTTATTGCAAGGGTTCGAAAGGGTTGTTCAAGGGTTGCATGTGAGAGGGTGCTGGTGGAGACTGAACATAAACTTCATATTTTGACCCCACTGTTATGACCGTCACGTTGTGTCTTTCTTGTTCTCCTGATGTTGGGGTCTACTCCATCGGGGGGTTCTGAGGGCCCCCTCGGTTGGGTGTGGACTTCCCTACCACATCTGGTCTCTAACTCCAGAGAGTTAGAGACCAGATTCTACTGGCAACTACTTTGGCACCCAACTCAACTCAATTATATAATAATTCAACGCCCACGCGATCGCCCACTGGATCTTTGAAATCGAATGTTTAATCGTCATCAAGCAGAAATAACTGTCATGCAGTTCAGAGGTTACTCTCTTCCGGTGCATCACTGTAGTGGCACAATGGGACCTTCACCTTGTCCCATATCATAAGCCTTAATCCGCCCATGCGATCTCTTTCGATTACTGGCCATTGGAATGTGTCACTTCCTTCCGGTGTATCACCTTGGAATAGTATTTTTGGGCCGGGTCGAAGGTCAAAATATAACAATCATCCGTTAATTATTTTTCAAAATTCCACATGTGGAATTTTCTTCACGTTCGTCTCCATCACCTTCACACATATTTTACAGAATAATTTACAAGGACAATAATGGCTGAAAATACAAAAAGAATCACTTGAACTACAGCAAACAAAATCTTACTTAGGAGGCAAACTTCTCTCTTTGTAACACTTGCTCGGCTAATTATTATCTAAATTTTGTTTTACTATATTTGCGTGGTTGGCCATCTTGACATGTGTGCATCAAGGTACAATACGGATGCATCTTTTATTCTCCCAACACAACGGGCCCTCCATAATTCCTTGAAGAAATTTCAAAACCCTAAAAGGACCATATCCTGGTCACAAACTTAGTGACCCTGGTCATTCCAGCAATACATTTCACCTGGATTCCTCGTGACCACACTCCAGTTCTTTGCTCAACAGGTTCCTTCCTGGAGTAACCGGAGAATTTCATAAACTAAAACACAATATCTTCAAGGCCCAAAGCATTCCACAAAAATCATGGCCCAAAACAAAGTATCACAATACATCCGAATGTATCACAATCTGGCACGCATGCTGTAAACCACCTAAAATAGTCCACGCAAAATACTAATTAGCAATGTGTTACCCATTTTTTTTTTTTAAGTTTCTGTTTCCATGCCCATTGGTTTGCAAGCCCTTGAGGAAACATGCTTTACCTGATCAAACCCGCGCTGGGTTTCTTTTCAATTTAATCAGGAACCCTCGTGGCTACCAATATATAGGCACCTCGCCTTTCCCAGATTCGTTTCACTTTGCCAAATCACACACGAATCCAAAACACCATTGTGACTGAAAGACTCAGACATCATCCACAAAATTTTGGAGTAGGCCACGTCTTTTTTCTTTTATTCCATCCTCGGAACTCCAAACTAAAAAAATAGAAGCTAAATAGGCCCTCAACAGCTTCATGGGTCGGCGAATTCTTCGATAGAATTGCTTTCAACAACAATCTGTAAATCCCCTTGAATGAATGTCTGTTCTACTCTTACGTTAACCCACGATTTCCTCAAATACAGAAACCCCACCAAAAAATATTTCCTATTCAACGAAAACCCCAAATTCTAAAAAAAAAATTTAGAATAAATATAATTGCAAATATTAGTAAACCTAGAATAAAATCCTCTGTTAATGGTTTTCGTCAAATTTCACAATATGAACAGGAAAAAAAAATTTCCTAATGTCGCCTTTAAACTCAAACTCAAAAAGTTTCACTTTACAACAAGTCAAAACAATATTACAATCACAGTTCAAAAATGTTCAGTTTTCTTTTCTTCTTTTTTCAATCTATGTACTGATGTACTGTCTATTTTACAAAAATGTCTGTTCTTTCTTTCTTTTTTTTTTTCCTATATGCTGTGTTCAACAATGTTCAAGTTTCTTCTTTTTTTTTTCCTCTGTCTTTTTTTTTTCTATTGCCCTGTACGTTTTTGTTTTTGTTTTCATTTTGTTTTTACTTTTTTTCTTTCTTTTTTTTTTCATAATAAATTGCTCATTCAATGTCCCATTTTATTTTTTTTCAACCTTATATCTACCTCTCTGTCTTTACCTTAACACGATAACTATAGGTCCGCTTCCTCTTACTCACAAACATCCACTCTATATGCTCAAACCAAGTCTCACTCTGTTGCTTCCTCTCACTCACAAATTTCCAGTCTAAAAGCCCAAAGAAAGCCTTACTCTTGTTCTAGTCCTGTGCTGTCTGTTGCGTGTAAAATGCATGTGTTATCATATACATAAGTGATAGTAACATAAGGACTCAAAACTGCACATATGCACATGTCATAATACAAATGATTGCTTGCATGAAAGACACATGAGTTGGCACTTTCTTTTTGCTTCAAGTAAGCAAAAGTCATCACAAATAGTATCCTGTTTATTAACGTCATGACAAAAAGTATTACAACATTCAATGGAGCATTTTATAATTTTCACATGGATCAGAAATTTTAGCAAGGATCAAAGCGTATATATTATCTGTGCACTCTGTTTTTGGTTAGTATGTCACTTTCCAGGACATCTGCTTAGGATCAGAGTGTGGTATCTCAACATATGGACATCCCATTGTCCTTTTAAAACCTATAAGATATGGAATAAGCAGACAAAAACCTATTTCTAAGAGTATAAAATAAAAAAAGATTATAGATCTGAAGTTCACTGATGACATGATCTCATTCTTAGACAGTGTTGAAGATCTTCAAACAATCAGTATGTAGGTAGTTATAATGTTTTTACTCACTAGAATTTCTTTCTTTCTTTTTAATATGTTCCCCTTCTTTTATTGAATTTTTCACAGCAGTTTTAACTCAGAGTCTCTCAACAGAGTCTGAGTGACAGCAAGACTCAAGTGTCCAGGACTCTTCTAAGCATTTGAGCTGATTTTTACAGTGCTATGGTCTAGATGGTTTCAATTCTACCACTAATCACCAGTTCACCCAGTCACTTTTCTAGGCCTTTGGGGATAATTCCAAGGGCAACAATTACAATTGGTATCATCATCATCATCATCATCATCATCCCTTTCATGTTTGTATTTCACTAAAGTTTGAATAACAGCAAGTTTCCTCAAGTCTCTAGGACTCTTTTCAGTATTCTAGCTGATTTTAACAGTGCTATGGTCTAGATGGTTTCAATTCTTCCTCTAATCTCCATTTCCCCCAGTCTCTTTTCTCGGGCAACAATCATAATTGCTATTTTCATCATCACTTTCAGCTCCTTCAACTCGATAGCAAAATGCAAGTTTTTGTTTATCTTTTAGCGTTTTTTTTTTTTGTTTTTACTCAGAATAAAGTTAACTCTTGAGAAGACAAGTTATTTTCCCTTAGCTAAATCAGTATGTTATATTTCATTGTAAAGAAACTTAGTAATAAGTTTAATACGTAAATTATCCTTAAATAAATATCTATTCTATGCATTAAAACAAATGAAGTTAAATCTTAAGAAGGCCAGTTATTTTCCTTTAACTTTATTACACATTTTATGAGGCACAAATACAGTTTATAGGATGTGAAGTGGCTGATTGAATAACAGCCATCTCTATCACATATTTCATGTCCATCAATAGATAAATCCAAAAAGGCAGATATTCAAGTGCATAAACTCATTTGCTCAAAAAAGGCCCTGATTTAATTGCTGTAAAACTAGGCTACACTGATTGAATTACTCTACTGAGGGATGATATTTTTTTCTGAACAAAAGGTGGAAGGAAAAAAATCCAAAGGGAAAAATTTTGAAAATGACAGAAGCAAAGTAAATATGGAAGCAATCCCAAGAGAAAAAAGAATAAAAGAAAATAAAGGAATAAATACAAAAAATAAGATGAATCTAAAAATTCAGTTAAGGGAAAAAGAAAAAATGATGGGTTCAGTATATGACTGCCAAAATGTACAGTAATTATTTTCATGCTTTGTGTCCTTGGAAAAGTTTTACAGTTTTATAAATATTGGTGCAGAAACAGGAAATGAGTTGAGATTCCAGTCAAGGAAACAGCTGGTCTTCAATAAACTTTGCACAGGTCAGAATTGAGATCCAGTCACAGATCCATAGAATCTCACAATACTCTTTTATTGGTCTCATAGCCTGGCTTGGTCCTAGAGGCATTACTAATGTAGCATGTCTTGGGCCAGACAAGCTTGGCAGAACCCATCCTCCTCCAAGTCTACAACTGGTTTAAATTCAGTGTTTTCCTTCTCTAAGTTCAGTTGCCATACTATGGATGAAGAGGCCAGTTTGCTCAACTATTAACCAATAGCTGGAAATGAGAATAGCTGGATTCATAACTCTTCAAAGGATTTTAGCGCAATGTGAAATGTAAACAGCTTCATTCAGGATTTGAACTCGGGTAGCCAAATCCACTTCCTACTACAACAATAAATGTTACACCACAAGCATCCCTAAACAAATACCATAAACCAATTTTTTTTATCTTAGTTACAGAGTTTCAATACAGTAGAGTTGGCGACCTTATTCGAAGGTGACCCGAAGTATCCCTTTTCAATAGCTACCACACCAAGGTGTACGGGAGGGTGCTACTCCTTTCCTTGGATTACTCCACTTTACCCTTGATCCCTACCTTATAATTCTGAGTGTTAAGCAAGGCAGCATCAAGTACCATTTTTTGAGTCTTTGTTATGACTCGACCTGGGATTGAACCCCAGTCTCCCGGATCATTAGCGAACACTCTACTCATTAGCCAATGGCCTGGTAAATAATTATTAATTACTAACATTATAAACTAAAACAGATATCATTAGGTATTGTATATGATCAAATTCTACAGGATTGAAACTCAGTAATCAAAAATAAAAATGCATAAATTTGTTTAAAGAGAGAGCATTCTTTTTTTGGACTGCTATATGAATTCATCTCTTTTTCCCTCACTAGCTATAGGTAACAAATTAGAGCAAACTGGACACTCTAGCCACGGTGTGCAACCAGTCAAGAAAAAGGAAAACTGAATTCAAAATGAGTAGCTGGAGTCCTTTATGTAATCTGGCAAAGTATGCAAGGATAGTAATACCAAGTTCTATAAGTCTATTTCCTAAGACAACATAGGGAGACTTGACTGATAGAAAAGTGGCAATTTTCCATACAATCTTGTCCAGGACTTAAAACATCTTGAGGTCCAAATCTGTGCTCTCAAAATATTAATGCATATCATACAGGCATTATCAGCATATTGGTTATCATCATAGTAAATAGAATTGGCAACCCAAATTCAAATCCCATTCAAGGCTGTTTACATTTCCCTTTATGCTAATGCAAAACTGTGACTTCAAAATAAGCAAGTTCAGACTCTAACTGCACTATTATTCTCACTTTAGGACTGATACCATTTGGAAAGGTATGAAATCCCTAAGGAGTTAAATAGTATCACTGCTGCTCTTCTACAAAGATGGCTTTGGCATTAAGTAATTCACATAGGTTGCTATGCCATTAAACAAAGACACCAAGCCATTCATCTCCCTCCATCAACCAGTAAATAGTAAGGCAAAGTGGATTATTTGGCCTTGGTTAGGCAAAAAGAAAACTGACTTCAAAACAACTTTGCTTAAAAAAAAGAACTTGCATCATATCCTGCTCATGGCAGAGGGGTTAGGTAAATCCATACATTCATCGTTATTTCTTAATTTTATTTTCATAAACTTCACTTTGAAACTGGTCTTAAGGATTTGTGCATATACATGCAGGATGTTTAAAAAAATTTAAACATTTCTATGAGAGTTTCTTTATGATATTATGATCTTAAAATCTTCCCATGTTGACCATCCCTGTCAACACATTATTGGAATCTTTCCCAGGTGGTCTCCATAATATTAGTTCTGCTTTTCTAATCAAGGTACTCCCATAGAAATATTAACATTTTTAAAAATTCATCTCTGGTAGATTCCAAGTATGTGTTGATAGGGATGGTGAACATATGGAGATTGTTAGAAATTATGTCCTAAAAGTGTTGACATCTTTTTTCATCTCTGAATCTTCTAGTCTTTCCTTATTTTCTTTGTTTATTCAGACAATTTTTATTCTTTTCAAAAATCTCTCTATCTTAAAATAATACTCGTCTTTCATTCACATTTCTATTCTGTTCATTTTTCTTTCAATCTGACAACTTTAAATTATTGTCCCATTTTTTTCTTACTTATCTTTGTTTATTTCTTCGTCTGCAGAGAATTATACAAACATTCTGCTTCAATCTTATATATATTATTATATTTATTATTTTATATATTCTTCTTATATTCATATATATTATTTTATATACTCTTTATTCTGTTTTTTCATTCATTAATTCTTCCTGCTATGCATCGTATCTTTTTCTTTCACTCTTTTTTTCTTTGATTTTCATTTATTTTACTTTAATTCTTTCAATCTCTTTTTTTCGTTCATCCATTCTTCTTTCCTTTCATCATATCTTTTGCACTCATTTTTTCATCATTTTAATGTTATTTTACTTTAACACTTTCTTTCTCTATGTTTCGTTCTCAATGCTAGGATTTCTTTGAGTTTTATTCAATTTTTATTTACATTTCTACTTCAATTTCCTCACCTTTTTATTTTCACTCCCTCTCCCATTCATTTTTTTTATTTATTTCCATGATTATTTCTTTTCCTAACAGTTTTATTTGTATCTACCCTCATTCTTTTATTTTCAAATGATTCTTTTTTTCTTTCTACATTTTTACACTCAACACCCTTCAAATTTTGTATTTATGTATATTTTTTAAAATATTATTTTTCTCTCTCACAAACCTCGAACTACTTATTACTGAAGCTCACTTTATTCCTCTTGTGATAAGAGAAACTGATGACAGATTTCCCTGCTTTCAATTACAGGTGATAAAAATCTTGGTCACATTAAGAACATATTTATGACATGGCTTCCATAAGATTTTTTTTTTCTTAAATAGTTATATTTTTTCCATCGAAGGAGCCAACGTGGTTTTGGTGTCATTTCTTGATTATTAGGAAGAAAATTATCCAATAAACGTGCCTATCTTTATTTGGGGTAGAAGTGGTATGTATTTTATCTTGGAATTTTTCTATTGTCTTCTATTTCTTGTCCATATGATTTCTTAAAAATTGATGTATATATATATATATATATATATATATATGATTTGATGTAAGTATGTTTATCATTATACAAGACATCGGAACCAACTCATTGCTCACACATACACACACACATTATATATATATTTATATATATATTTACATGTATTCATTTGTGAAGGCAAAGCTTTTGAATATATGTGCATGCATGCATAGGTGTATGATGTAAACAAACTATTGGAAATATTTACTACAAATATACTTGCATATTTATATACAATTTATATACAGTATAATGCACATACAAAGAGATTTGTAAATATCGGCATAATTATAGACATGAATATCTTATTATTGCCAAGGTGTATATATACATATATATATTAAAGAATTAATATACATAAAATTATGTTATCTAAATATCTTGAATAGATTCATGTATCATATATATATGAGATACAGAAATGCTGTGAGTATATGAATAAAATGTGTGCCTGCATGTATAACTGCGTACACACACATACACACACACACATATATATATATATATATTAAGAGAGAGAGGTCAACTAAGATATAACGTCAGTGTGTGTACATATGTATGTGTGTATAACTGTATATATATATATATATATATATATATATGGACAAACAAGACTATAGTGTATATGTATGTATATGAGAGACAGAGATTGGGAAATAGAGAGAGATGCTCATGTAAATAGATGAATATATATATATATATATATATATATATGGATGCATCAGTTGTGTGTGTGTACTGACAAATATTTTGAAATACATACTCACACATATTCATTAATTTTGGAAAGTATTTTGATTACTTCTTTTCTAATAATCAAAACTTTGCCGTCAAAATTCTAATCTCAACTTCATCTTTTCCTTAATAATACTCAATGTTCCCCACCATCTTTTACTTCCAAATTGTTGTTCCTATTCAAAACCTAACCCACAACTATTATCATTATGATCATTGTAGTTGTTGTTACTGTTGTTTTATCATCATTATTATCCTTAGTATTTTTATTATTGTTTTCATTATTATTAAGACCAGTGTTGAAGGTGGTGGTGATGATGATCTTGCAAAGATACTTCTGGCACCAGGAAAACATAACATTTTTCATATCAGAAGTGGGATCTTTTACGGAGAGTATATACTTCCTTACATTCTTATCTTTGAACAAGCTGCCATCTTGGAACACAGTTCGTTAAAACACACCTTCAATGCTCCCATTGTGTATGTGTTTGTTTTTTCATCCTTTCTTTTTTTTATTATTTTATGAATTTGTATTACATTTTCTTAACTTAAAAAAAAACACAGTTAATTTTTTCAGGTAATGTTTCTTAGTTCCTTTTGCAGATTTTTTAACAAAAAAGAATTTTATCTTAGTTTTGTTTTTGCTCTCTGTGAATCTTTCTGCTCAATTTTTTTCTTTTTATTATTTATTTATATCTTCTTTAGTTTGCTTTTCTTTGGTTCATTTCTTTTAATTTATTTCTTCATTCCACTGTCTCATTAAAAAAAACCAAAAAACATTGCTATTCTTTTTTTCTTTTTATCTAATGTATCTACCTCTTCAGTTTAAAACCATTATTTTTCATTGAATATATTTTTAGACTCTTTTTTTTTTAGTTTTATTACTTTGCCAAATCTTCCTTCTCAAATCTTTCTTTTTTCTTTTTTTAAATTACTTATTCATTCTTCATTTGAGTTCTTTCCTTCTATTTCATTTTATTCATTCACCATTCATTGATCTATTTTTGAAAAAAAAAATTAATTTCTATTTTTCTCCTCTCTATTTTTTCTCTAATATCACTACTTTTCTCTGTTTCTTCTTTAAACACTTTTTTCTTTTTTATTCACTATATTTTTTCATTCTTTTTTCTTAATATTTCTTCTCAAATCTTTTTTTTTTAATTACTTATTCATATCATCATTCAGGTATCATTTCTTTTCTTTCATTTATTTTTTTCTACATTCACCATTCTATTGTCTTCTTTTAAAAAAAAAAAAAAATTTGTCGAGAAGAGGAAAATCTCATATTTTGGTTTGGCGCTCAATTTATTTCGACACTTAATTTCAACCAATCAGGATGACTTATTCTATTCAGCCCGGACCTTCATTTCTGCCGACCAAAGCTTGTAAGCCGCCAAACCCAGTCTCTTTGGCTTGGGAACACAGACCAGAACAGACGTTCCTCTGGCCGTTCCTACTTAGCGATGCTTTTTAGCTAGACAAGCCGCCCAGTGTAGATATCTCACTGTGGCTCTTACAGCAGCAGCAACAACATGGACACTCATGAGGAATCCATCTAATTTATGGATTTCTTACAAGGAATCCCAGTTGAATATAAATTAGACGCATTCAACATGCCTTGCACGGGCACAGTTTTATGTCACCCCAAAATTGGCTATGTCGATCTGAGCGTAAGCCCGCTCTCAACACACAAGCTCCCAATTCACCGCTGGTCCACATTAATGGAGATAACGCATACTCTCCCCCAGATAACAGACACGAAATTCACGGTGACATCCAAAGTTCAATTCCTACAACTGCAACATCTTTCGTCAAAAATGCAAAAGACACAATCCCTCACACGTCACGCAACACACGCTGCCATCTCAACATCTCGCTACACCATTTCATCTCCATACTAACAAGCCTAAACTCCACGAGTCTTGCAGCACCAAAAGCAAACCAAATATTCCATGCTGCAAATAAAAAACTTTCTTTGTTGTGTTGTTAGAGAAATTAACAATTTCCCAAAAAGCTATAAATTGGTGACCCCACATGGCACCTTCTGAATTGCAAAACAAATAAAAACCCTATTTCTAAAAACACCTTTCGACCTTTGCCATCTTACTTCATCTTCATCATCTACCTTTCAATTCCCTACAAACTTAGCGAGGGGACAAACAACACTAAGCGAGGAAACGACACAACGTAAACACACATACGTTACAACCATTCTTCGCTTACCAACAACAAAAACTCTGGCTACAAAAATGGTTTCCCCTCGCTAAACAATAATACTCATTTCATCTCAGTACACATTCATTTGTAATCTGTTTCTTTCTTTTTTTATCTATTAATACTTTTTCTCTAACCTTCCTACTTTTCCTTAGTTTCCTCTTTTTGAATCATTTTCTTTTTCTTTCACAATCTTTTTAATAAACTTTAAAAAAAATTTCTTTATGTCATTCTTTGTTCTCTTTGGGGGTTTTAAATGTGTTTTTTCTATCAAATGGCTGCTTAATATTTTGAAACTGATATAAAATTATCATACTAACAGTTTAGTGTAAATATTCTCAAAGATGTTTTTCCTATCTTGTCCCATCAATTATAAAGAAAATAAAATTAAATAAGAAGGGAAGGAAAACACCACAATGAATCATTCTTTTTTTTAATTTAAAAGATCCAAAATGGCCATTTTAAAATCTTATTCTGACTGTTTACTTTTCAGGAAATTAAACATTAACAAACTTTGTTTATTGCACAAAGTCAAATACATTTGGGGAATTCATTTTCATAAAAAATGATGGGCAAAAAATATTATCTGTCTAAATTTCTGAAATGAAAGGTAATTATTTACGCTATTTACATATTTTGGACTGTTGTATTTATCTTGCTTGTTTTATTGACAATGTTTTGGCCACTTTATGCACTGGTCTTCTTCAGGTGTTTTTAATTGATGATTTAAAATTTCCAGAAGTTGGTTGGTTGTTTGGGTTTTATGGCATATCAACCTTTGTAGGTTATTTAATGCCAAATCTATTTTTATACAAATAATCAGTTCTATTTCAAACAATTCAGTTTAACATGAGTACACAGTTTAATTGTCAAAAACATTTCTATTTTAAGCTATTCAGTTCTAATTCAAACAATTCATTTTAGTATAAGTATAGATTTTGTTTACACACAGTTAAATGTCAAAACAGTTCTATTTCAAACAATTCAGTTTTGTGTAAGTACAGTTTCAATGTCAAAAACAGCTCCATTTCAGACAATTTAGTTTAGCATATAAAAACAGTTCCATTTCACACAACCCAGTTTAGCATAAGTATGCAGTTTAGTTCTATTTGACCCCTAGATAAGACCTTATCAGGTGCTACCACTCCAGGCCTGAGTGGACCTGGGTGCAATGGCAATGAAGGGGTGCTCCACATTCCCCAAAGCTCTAACATTACTGGAACCTCACCATCAGATTGTTTAGTGTTATATCTAGGATACTCATCAGGTGGCTCTTACCCTTCTGCAAAGATGCATCAGTATATTTTGCAGCCCTAGGCCAACTGGGCAAAAAATTTCCAGATGGTTAATAAATATGATGAAAAGACATCTGAGGAAGACCAGAACGTACAGTGGCTGAAGCAGTGGGAATAAAATAACCAAGACAAGGAGTAAAGTCTGAGGTGTTTAAATAGTGTGAATAAAGAATATGATATTTGTACAAATCTTATCACAATATGGCAAGCTTTAAATCTTTTAAAAAATATCAGACAACTTGTTAAAATGCCAAACCAATTTTATCACAATGAGTGTAGCATGTTACATTCATGAAACCATAGATCTGAACCTGGATTGAAGATCTGGCATGGATCTAGCTTTAATTGAAGTCTAGGGATCATCATGCATCAAGTCTCCTCTTTACATGCCACCAATATTCTCCAAATAGAGGGCACAGGGTTTATACAGCTGGGTTCCTGTAATGTCTAAGAAGGTTCTAGAACAATGTAAAAAAAAAAAACCCAGACTGTCTTAGGGACCCCAGCTTTTGGTTTTGAATTCAAAACATTGTTATCTCAGATTGGTTGGTCTTCAAGGCTATAGGACCCACTCAGATCTACTGTTTTACTAAATATGATAATCTTTAAATATTTCAAATTCTATCACTTTTCATACTGCCTGACCATTTTTGATAGAACTGTATTAGTTTTGAAATGCAAAATAGAAAATTACTAAATGAAAAATAGAAATTTTAAATTTGGATTTCAAATTTATTTTTATATTTATTGTTCTTCACAATAATTATGTTGACAAAATGGCTTTATCTTTGATCAAATTCAACAGGTAACATGAATATGTCTAAAGCATCTCAATTGCAATCAACACAAGCTTTTATAAAGGCATATCAAAGTATTTTCATTTTTAAGAGACCTTCACTTCAAAGCTTATTTCATGTACCCATCTAAAGACTATCAATGACTCCACTATATCATTGATATAATTATTATACGTACATAATGTTACCGATCCATTGTCATAACAGTCAGAGTATTCACCAATGGCTCAGGAGACCAGGGTTCAATCCCAGGTGGAGTTATACTAAAGACTCAAAAAATGGTACACTAATGCTTAACACTAAGCATCATAAGATACGTATCAAGGGTAAGTGAAGTAATCCAGGGAAAGGAGTAGTGCCTTCCCCTACACCTTGGTGTAGTAGCTATTGAAAAAGGTGTCATCAGGTCGCCCTCAGCTATGGTTGGCCAACAACTTACAACTATATATCATAATATTAATAATATAGTTATCACATCATCATCAGTGGGGGAATTCACCATGGCATCATGACTAACATACTGGACTGCGGCATCGTAGTAAGCAAGTTCAAACTCAAGTTGCGCTATTATATTAATTTTCAGACTAATACCCTTGGGGAAAAGTATAAACCCCCTTTTCTCCCCAGCCATGGGTTAAATAGTACCACTATTGTTCTTCTACAAGGATGCTTTTGGCATTAAATAACCTATGACGGTTGATATGCCATTCAAACAAAGAAACAGACAAACATCATTATCATAAGTATTTAGCTATATAAGTTATAATGACAGATACTGGTACTGAGATTATGTTAGTATTTTTTTAATAGAACCTCAAAGCTTCTGAAGATGCTTAGTATTCAAAAAGTGGAAAGAAATAGAGCAATACTTGACTACACAGTCCAAAACTCATTTAAATGTGTTAAGAGTGATAAATGTTCAAACAAAAGCCAGAAGTGCCTGATGATCATTTATTGATTTTATTGGTTTAAAGTTTAAAGTAGAGGAGAACCCAACCACCAAAAACTTTCAAAAGACTTTGGACTATTAAAAGATGCCATATTTAAAGCATCACTTAAGCTTAAAAAACATATAGAAGCTCCCAAATAACATTTAATGATTAAAAAATGAAAATACAAGTAGAAGCAAAAAGAAAAGTTCACGTTAGATGCTAAAATATGTCAATTCCAGATTATAAATATCAATCACTGACTAAATAATTTTTTTTTTCTCTGGGCGCCATTATTGTGACATGGGGAAAAATAATAAAATCTTTATGAGACTGTTTCACTCACTGATCTTTATCAGGTGATATCAAAAAGTATTATGAAAGCAGGAACATAAAACATTCATTTAATATCTATTCATGTCTTTTATAACAAATTTGTGATGAAATAAAACAACAGATACTTTTTCATACCAGGACAAATCTGTGTAAAAAATAGTTAATTTTTAGGCTTTTCAAATTCAGTAGTCCTCTCTTATCTCAGTGAAATATGTTTCAGTTTCTGCTTCTTTTTTTTTTTTAATGGCATATCAACCTTCATGGGTTATTTAATGCCAAAGTCATCCTTGATGAAGAAACAGCAGTGATACTATCTAACCCATAACTGGGAGGATAAGGAGATTCATACTTTTCCAAGGTTACTGATTTGAAAGGGAACGTAATAGCATGACGAAAGTTCCAGCATACTTACTTCAAGGTCACAATCCAGCCATTATACCACAGGGAATCCCTCAAATATGTTTTAAGATCAGCAGCTAATATTTGAGACTCCAAATAGTACCAACCCCTATCGAAGTATATTATATAATTAATATTAATAATATAGAGGTGCCCATGGTGTAATGGTTATCATTGTAGGAAATGGACACGGCGACACGAGTTCAAATCTTGGATGAGACTGATAGCATTTCACATAGCACTAATACCCTTAGGAAAGGTATGAAACCAATTATTCTCCCTCCAGCTATGGGTAAATAGTAGGACAGACTAGGTTCTTCAGCCTTGGTGAGGTTACTAGTCTAGGAGAAGGAAAACTCTGAATTCAAACCTGTTAAACCCTGCTTAAAAATCGACCTTGTGTCATATCCTGCCGGAGTGGAGGGGTTGGTAAATATGATTAATAATATAGTCTGCTATATTTACAAATAAAGAGTGTTCAATATTGGTGATAGAGAATATATAGATCTAACTTAGGATGGGATAGACACAGAGTCAATGGTGCTTGGTGACAGTCACTTTCTTGTCTATGTGATCATTGGTACAATGATTGCATAGGCAAATATAATTGTTACCCAGCACTGTTGATTATGCCTACACTATATGCTCTCCCCAGTGGCTTGAGCACTCTGGTGGGGAATTGCCAGTTGCCACATGCGCGTAAATGCAAAGCTTTTCTCAAGAAATGAGCATTACAGTAGCCAATAGTGCTTATGTAAGAATATATATGTAAAAAATTACATTGCTTATGCTGAGAATGACAATAGCTCTGGGTTAAGACGTCTGACTGATGTAAACTCAGCTGGGTTTCAATCCCAGCTTGAAGCATCTCATGTGTCTAACCACACTGAAGAGTTGTTATACAACAAAATAGTCAGGCTGTGGGTGACTATATATATATATATATATATATATAATAAATGTTAGATCAATATATTTAATGCCATGGAAGTTTGTCTGCGACCTTTGGTTTCATGAAATCCTTATGCGTGTTCATGCATGTGTGGGTTATAGTTGCGTATTATGGTGCGTGTATGTGTAAGTGGTGTATAGTATATTTATATTTATTTATTATTATTATATAATAGCTCTATCCTAGATATTGAGCACTCTGTAAATTAAATTGCACTTGGTTTGCCACAAACCCACAAAGTAACACTGTTACAATATATATATATATATATATATATATATACACACACACACACCCATACACTTTTATCTCTATGTGCATACTGAGTCAGTACAAGTTTTTAGGAGGCTCTAAACAGAATAAGATTTTAACCTCACTGCCACAAACAATTTATAAATGATTATATTATATTATTATATGCATTCACCCAATCATGGAGCAAATATTACACAAGGTCAATTTTCAAGCAGAGTACAACTGGTTTGAATTAAGAGTTTCTCCCCTTTTAGACTGGTTACTATAGAAAGGCTAAAGAGCTCAGTCTGGCCAACTATTTACATGTATTTGGTGGAATAAAAAATGGATTCATGCCTTTTGCAAGAATATTAGCCTAAAGAGATACACAAACAGCTTTGTCAAGGATTTTGAACTTGAGTTGCTTATTTCATAATATAATGATTTGATTTCTTAGTTTAATGGTATAACAACCTTTGTGGGTTATTTGATACCAAAGCCAACCTCATAGAGGAAAAGCAGTGATACAATTTAATCCATAGCTAGAAGGATAAAGGGGGTTCATGCCTTTTCCAAAGATATTAGTCTGAAATTCAACATAATTGTATGGCTGTAATTCCAATTCACTTACTTCAAAGCTGCAGTCAGGCACTTTAAACATTACATCACAGAGACTTCCTCTTCCTATATTAACCTTTTATTGTATATGTTTACTTACCTAAGATGTGACTGAAGTTTATATATTTAGATGGAGGCACTCGCATACACAGATGTATGGCCAAGAGTAGTAGCAAAAACAGCTAATCTCTATTGGTATGCCCCTCTTTTGGGGGTTGCCTCCGACAGCAAGCAATAAACTTGATGTTACCTCTTTTAGATTAAAAAGTAGGTGCCAGCTGAAGGGCTAAACCTCTGAAACAAAGTTCATTCTTTTTATTTCCTATTCTAAATGTGCCAGGTTGGCATTGTATATGCCATTGTTTTTACTAGAATAGTAAACAAGCCAATATGATAAAATAAATAAAAAATTAAAACAAACAACCATTCTCATGGGTAGAGCTGTTGATCATGGGACCTTAAGCAACAACTTTTATTCCATTTACTTTAGGTTGACTACATATCTACAATACCTAGCAATGGGTCAAATAGTACCACTACTGTTCTTCTACATGGATGGATTTGGCATTAAATAAGCCACAAAGGATGATATGTCCTTAAACAAAGAAATCAAACTAATATCTACAATAAAATCAAATTTATAAATTACATATGAAAATCTACAAGATTAAGAACTATTGATTTCATCCATTTTCATATTGTGATACTTTATAATAACCTTATCAAAGGTAATGCAATATTTCTCCAAGTCTAAATAGGCCATCATAATTGTCTTGAGTTTAATCATTGTTTGATTATTTTTTACATATTATTTTCCATATTTTGGATTTGTTCTCATTAATTAATTTGATGACTAACAGCTGTGTCCTTCTCTGTTTTTAAGGCATCCAATTTCCTTGAGTTTCCTACCTGGCCAAACTCTATCAAGCAAAAACAACAAATAATAAAATAGAACTCTTACAAAAGTAATATGAATGGCAGATTTTGTTTCTTTAGTCAAGGATTTTAACCCTATCACTTAAAGGAACACTTTACAGATTATTATTAACAACTTCTGCAAAAGAATAATTATAACTGTAATACAAGTTATCTGATAGAGAAAAAAATTATTCTTACTGTAGGTATACTTGCTGACAATAAAATGAAAATCACAACCAAATCAAGCATTCTTGGAAGTAGAACTGGCCACTATAGGGCTTTTAGCAATTTAGTTTGGCATTGAAAATGTATCTCTAAGAAAAAAACTCAAAACAAGCACTCTTGGGAAATCCCCTTGTGACCATGAGGCCTTAAGCACTCATTTATATTCCTTATAGTGGAGCTGGCTCTAAATGCATACCTATGATAAAGTCTAATTTATGAATTACATCCAAGATCTACAAGATTAAAAACCATAATAAACAGAACTATTATAATATGAATACAAGACAATTTTGTTCCTTAAAATGAGGACTGTAACCCTTTCACTTACAGTAACATTTTATAGATTATTAGCAACCTATGCATAAGAACAATCACATATATATATATATATATATATATATATATATATAGTGGGTTGAGTGTTTGCCAGTGGCTCAGGAGACCAGAGTTCAATCCCAGGTCAAGTCATACCAAAGACTCAAAAAACGATACTTGATACCTCCTAGCATAACACTCACCACTATAAGGTATGTAAAGTTGAGCAATTCGGGAAAGGGAGTAGCACTCTCCTCTATACCTCAGTTTAGTAGCTATTGAAAAGGTAACCTTCGGGTCACCCTTGAGTACAGTCACCATCTTTACTTTTCCATATATATATATATATATACAAGCTATCCTTGTAAAAGAACAGTACTGGAACTATTTAATCAATTGCAAGGTATATAATGCGGTTCATATTTTTCTCCAAGGGTATTCATCTGAAAGGTAATCTAACAGCATGAATTCAAACTTGCTATGGTGTTGCAGTCCAGTAGGTTGGCCTTTATGCCAGAGGGACTCCTCTTGTTTTTGGAAAGGGCAAGAATGACTAAAACCATAAAAAGTAAGTAAGGATCATTATGAAGCAGCTTTGTGGGTAAATATTAAGATTTTTGCAAGGCCTTGTAGTGGTTATGATAAACCTGGAAAATATATAAGTTATTTTTGTTGAGGAATTACAATAGTGGAGAAAGTTAGGAGAGATAATGAATATAGATATTTAATAATAATGAACTCTAAACCAATAAGAGTATTCCTCTCTTTTCCACAGGAGATATGTTTCTAAAAGTCCAACAGATACCTGAAACTGTGGATAGAAGCAAGCCCTATATATGTATTTTTTTCCTCCTATAAATGCATACCTATGATAAAGTCCACTTATCATTTATATGAGATTATTAATAACTAATTGTTGAAAGGACTGATTCCAGTTAGATCATGGAGGTAAGGCAATGATGAGCTTGTTCAATACTTAGATGGGTGACCATTTATATACAGCAGGGACTATAAGCAATTTGAGGCATGTTTGCCTGACTAGGTAAAGCTTAGTAAATAAGGGGAACAGCTGATAATAAAATCTTAACTGTAATAAAAGTTATCTGATGGACAGAGGATATTGTTTGTATAGTAGAAAAGGAAAGCTAGAAAATAGAGAAAGAAAAGGAAGGCAAGAAAAGAAAAATGAAAAATGTAAGAATGAAAAAAAGAAAGATTGAAGGAAAAGAAAATAGGTAGAAAGAAATGAAGTAAAGAAAAGATGAAAAAGTTAAAAAGAAAAAGAAAAAAAATTAAAGGAAACGAGAACAAAGAAAAAGAAATGAAGAAAAGAAAAGATGAAAAAGTTAAAACGAAAAAGGAAAGAAAATTTAAGGAAACGAGAACAAAGAAAAAGAAATGAAGAAAAGAAAAGAAATGGCAAGAAAGGGAGCAAAGACAAGACAGAAAAAGAAAAAAAAAGAAAAACTAAAATGCAAAGGAAGGTAGGATAAACAAAAAAAAAGACAGAAAATGTAAGAACAAAAAAGAAAAAGGAAAGACAATTTAAAGAAAAGAACAGAAGGAAAAGGATATAAAGAAGAGAAAATAGGTTGGAAGAAAGGAATAAAAGACAAGAAAGAAAGAAAAAACTAAAGAAAAGAAAAAAGAAATGAATAAAAAGCACAAAAGAAAAAATGCAAAAAGAAACAATATAGCTTAAAGAAATAAATGAAGAAATTGATGAAAGATCAAAAATAAAAATAAAAATAAAAAAAAGTAAAAAAAAATTAATGGATGATGTAAGGAGATCAATTGATATATTATAAGAACAAATAAACTGGTTCATTTTTTAAGAGAAAAAAATATTGGAAATAAAAGAAGAAATATTAAAAGAAGACAAGTAAAATATAAAACAAATTACAAAAAAAAAAAGGAATAGAAGGAAAAACTGAAAATAAAGAAAAGCTAAAGAAATGAAAGAAACCAAAGAAGAGAAAAAGAAAACCTCTTCCACTACCACCACTGCAATAAAAAAAAATTAAAGAAGAAGAAATGAAAGAGATTGATGAGAGCAAATGTAAGCAAATGAGGAATAAGATCCCTATTTGGATAAGACGAATGATTCTTCGGTCCTTCAGGGAATCTAAGCTCTCTTTATTGGACCTCTGTGCATAGAAGAAATCTTACAACATCCTCAACAAAACATTGTAATATCATGCCTGGATTTTCCTTACATCACCTGCGTTTCTCTTTTTCAAATTTCCACCTTGATACTTGTCTCTTATTTTATGAATTTTCTGGGGAAGGTTTCACACGAAATGTCACAAATTCAATCCCCATCCTTCTTTCGGTTTGTTGTTGTATGTTGCACCTAAAGCAGATTTACCATTCTGTTTCATCCAGGGCAGAAAAGAATTCAGCTATGCTTTTTCATGGCATTGTCAAGTTTAGATAGATAGATAGATATCTTCAACATTTAATAATAATAATAATAATAATATATATATATATATATATATATATATATATATATAGGTGTGTGTGTGCCCATACATATGAGGAAAGACCAGTGAACCTTTTTTTCAGTGCATATCTTTATCTGATTGTTCATGAAAATCTTATGTAAAAAAAAAAATATTTCTATTATTTTCTACATAGAGGCACATACACACACACACACACACACTGGTATAAAATGTTATTGAATTCCTCTGGTTTACTCATCTGCTTTTATAAGTAATTCTCTGTTGGTGTGTGTGTATGTGCATCCTTAGATTCGGGACACTATTTGGGTAGAACAAAATCAATTTAAAAATTCTCAAAAATAATATTCATATATGTACTTTAGAAAATTATAAAAAATGTTATTCTTATTAAGATTAAATAAAATAACATATTTGTTGTTTATAAAATTGAGTTTAGAACATATTTTGATAGGAAGTCATTTTAAAACTATTAAAAGTACAAGTTCTTTTTAAAAGGTTAACATATGCTATAGACTTTTAAAAAAAATTTTTTTAAACCTATGTCAGTATTAAGAAATCTTTTAAAAATTCTTTCAAATAACATTTCTGGGTGGAGTTTTGAACAATCTTTGAAATTTTCATTTTTACATATTTTTGATTGAAAAATTGATGCTAAGTTTAATATCATTTAATTAATTTCATTTATTATTCTTTACACACATATATATATATAAGGTATGATTATATATATATATATATATATATATATATATATATATATATATATATATATATGAGGTATGATAATATATATATATATATATATATATGAGTTATGATAATATATATATATATATATATATATATATATATATATGAGGTATGATTATATATATATATATATATGAGGTATGATAATATATATATATATATATATATATATATATATGAGGTATGATTATATATATATATATATATATATGAGGTATGATAATATATATATATATATATATATATATATATGAGTTATGATAATATATATATATATATATATATATATATATATATGAGGTATGATTATATATATATATATATATGAGGTATGATAATATATATATATATATATATATATATATATATATGAGGTATGATTATATATATATATATATATATATGAGGTATGATAATATATATATATATATATATATATATATATGAGTTATGATAATATATATATATATATATATATATATATATATATGAGGTATGATTATATATATATATATATATGAGGTATGATTATATATATATATATATATATATATATATATATATATATATATATATATATATATATATGAGGTATGATTATATATATATATATATATATATATATATATATATATATATATATATATGAGGTATGATTATATATATATATATATATATATATATATATATATATATAGGTATATTTAAAAGTTTTTCTTTTCACCTTGTTTCATTAAAAACTTAAGACAGGTTTTTTTAACAGATTTTTCATTGTTGTCTCAAAATATTTCTTGAGTTTGGTTTGGTTGAGTTTTTTGGCATATCAACCCTTCTGGGTTATTTGATGTCATATCCTTCTTATATATTATATATATAATTTGTAAGCAATTAGTTTGTAGGTAACATTATTTTAAAATGAGCCAGAGCTCAGTTGTTTGCATACAGTTAAATGATTTCAAATGTTTTTTTTTATTTAACACTAATAATTCTATTTGATACTAATCAATGGTTTGCACACATTCAAATGGTTTCAAGTATTCCTATTTATTGTTTGCATACAGTTAAATGGTTTTAAGTAAATGATTAATCATTTGCTTACAAATGGCAATGAAGGGTACTTCACTTTCTCCAAAGCTCCAGGATCAGAGCCATACCATTAGATGCAGTTTAGTGTCAGATCCAGGACATTTGTTGTTGTTAGTGGTGGGTCTTACCCCTCGGCAGAGATGCAGTCACTGTATTCTAAAGTCCCAGCTGATAGGGCTATTTCTTAAGTTTAGTCAGATTTTATAAAAGAATTGTTAAAAATTTTCTCTTCAAGACATTCCATTCTTATTGGTCGTTTTCCAAGTTATTGTCAAATGTTATTTTTTTCAATGTAGTAAAACTTTTGTTTTTAATACTTAGGATGCTTCCTATTCACTAGATTTAAAACAAAGCATATTGACAATAACATTACACATGGCAAATGACGATAGCAAATATTAATATTTATAAAATATTGAACTGAAGTTAAGAAAGTTTAAAATGAAATCAATAAAAATCCATTAAAAATTGTGTGTGACTTTTAATAAAACATGCTACAGTGAGTCAAAGGTTTTGCAATATTTTGGTAGATGCTAGTTCATAGTATGGTTGTTTGGTTGTTGTTTTAACATGGCTCATACTTGAGTGAGTCAAAAGTTTTGTAATATTTTGGTAGATGCTAGTTTGTAGTTTGGTTGTTGTTTTGACGTGGCTCGTACTTGAGTGAAAGTACCCAATTTGGTTGGTAGTATCATGGAAGTAGGTGTGCAGACTGGTGAATTACTTCACTTTTTGTGTGATTTGAAAGCTGCACATATGAAATTTCAGCGTAATCTAGTTCGGGAACGTATACCCTAAGAATTTAAGCAAGGGCATTATGTTATAGAAGTAACCAAAAACATTTGTCATGCATGCTGTAATGCTGACAAAAGAAAGACATGGGGAACACAAAAAGGTTGATAGGTAAACATATATATTCAAGTAACAGAAACAAGATACAAGTGAACCTGGTTAAACAGTATTTAGTTGATAGGAAGCTGAGAGTCCTGTGGGGTAGTGACTCTCTGTCCACTACGCAAATGATATCATACATTATTGTGTCTGGTGAACGCCATCTAATGCTCTCGTTGACATGTATTTATGAAGGAGGGCAAGTCCATTATGTAGAGAGTACAACAATACAAAACGTGAAAGCACAGTTGATTACAGTACAGATGGCTGAAGGAATTTTACATGGGTTGCAGGAACCTTGATGATCAGGCAAGGTTGGCTTAAAACTGGATTCTGAAGTTGCACTCACAGCTATAGAGACAAATTTTGGCTAGTAGAATTCAGAGAGTATCAGGTGAACTTGATATCTCACAGTCCAATGTTTTGTCACCTTTATGACATCGACAAAAATATCCAGAATTGACAAACTATGCCTAACATTACCAAAATATAGCAAAATATTCAATTTACCTTATGTATATAAATATTTATCATCATCATTAAGTTGTACAGACAACATAGTGTTCTGTGACTCTTTCTCACCATCCATCCCTATCATTCATGGCTCCTGACAGGTCTTCTAGGCTGCATCTAGTGTTTGCACAGAGCTGATATGTCAGTCTTTGTTGGTTAGCTAATATTAGCATGTTCGTGTGCAGAAGTTCATAAGAGAACATCCCTTATGAGTTCATCCTTGCTTCTCCAGCAGTGTCCTGCATGTCTTGTTTGTCTTACTTGAATGAATTTTCAAGCGGGAAGTAGGTGGCTACACAGCTGCTGTTTTGTCAGGTGTGGCTTCCAGCATTTGTTCACAACGGCAGGTAGAATTCTTGTGTAGTTTCTTTCTAGCTTTTTCTCTGTACATTGTGTTAGAATCCAGTTGGTGCATCCATATAGTAGTATGAACACAGATACAATTTGGAAGAATCTTATTTAATTTTATCAGATAGATCAAGCTTCCACATGACTGATAAGCTGTCAATAGTATTGTACATTAACATCATTTTCAGGAGAAGAGATGTTACTGCCAAAGTGTGTAAACTGGTCCACTAATTTTAAAGGCTAACTACTTAGAATGGTGACAGATCCTTTTCTTATTTAAAAGACATGAACTCTGTTTTATTTGTGTTCATGAGGAGGCCATTACCTCCTACTGCTTGGTTTAGGCTATGTAGTAGGGATTCTGCTTAGCTTGGTGTATTTGAAAGAAGTGCTAGGTCATCTGTGTAATCTGCATTTGTCAGTTTCCTTACTTTTTAATGTGAAACTATTTTCTTTTATTAGATCTATTGACATTAAAAGTATGTGGTCAAGGCAGAGTATAAACAAATATTGTACAAATGTATCTCCTTGCAAGAATCCAGCAACTCTATGTCAAAAAAGTAAGTGTTTCTATTAGGTGAGTGAACCATTGATTTTCTGTTTTTTGACACATCATTATAGCAGTAAAAGTTTCTTTAGGAAAACCATATGCAAGTAGAATTTGCTCAATCTTACCACGGTGTATTGCATTGAATGACTTGAAGAAATCTACAAACAGTAGTTGTTAAATATAAAGAATTGAGACTACAACACTCAGCATACATAGAGATGCCTTTTTACCCACTTGTTCTTATCACACTCTCACATAAACAAGTATGGCCGTCTGTTTACTTCCGGTCCTAGAAAAACATTACCTTTTCTCGAGAGTATCAGGAGAGGTAACTTGTATGACTCAACAGTTCTTCCCCCTTTTTCTTTTCACTTCAGTAGGGCATAAGTTCTGCAAAAGAAAATAGGGGAGTGTAACAACATTAAACAGAGGACTCTTTCGGCTCAGATATGAACCCCAGGATCTTAAATGAAGACACTCCTTTCTTTGTCAAGGAGTGGACAATTTGTGTGTTAGTTGGTACCCAAGAGATCTCTGCAATTTCTTTTCTTTCAAGCATCTCTCTCAAAATAGCCATCTCCATGCAAAGCCTCTGTTCATTGTAACATTGTAACTTTTACGGGGTTTTTATCAGCAACAAAGTTCCAAGCAGACTGCATGTAATGGAATGGAATAATCCTGCCTTTTTGTTTTGCTCTTGAGATAAATTTTTCTAGAGGCATAGGTTTTTAAATTTTTTTTTTTATTTAGATGTTCTTCACTGTCACTGGAATCAAAATGATGCCATGTAGCATTCATATCATTTAGTTGTATTTGCATCTTTGTTGAAGAAAGAAGAATTGGATTTTATTTCTGTAGCTGAAACAATTACATGAGGGTTTTTCTTGCAAGTTGGACCTGGACTTTTTCCTAGCAATTTCTTCTTTGCAGAACTTTGTGCATGGCAAATAACTTTTGTAACCGAATCCTCTTTATTCTGATTCTCTTTCTCATTCATAGTTTCACTTAGTTTGTCATCAACTTCAGCATCATATTGTCAACAAGAAAGAGATGCTTTTCCTGGAGTACAAATTGTTTCTCTTCTTTGAATATCAGGAGATAAAAAGTTAGGTTCTAGAATACCTATAAGTAATGATTTCATCCCATTCTTGTAGATTTTTGCTGATCTAGGATTATTGAGATCAACAAGCTGACCCTGCACTAATGACTTTCTGTTTGTACACATGGCCTTGATTTTTTCCTTGGGTGCCGGCTTATACAAAGACTTTTTAGAAATCCCAGATTTTGAACCACTGGTCACCGACACCATATTAAAATTTCCAACTATAGGTTTAGGTTCAGTCTTTTTGTAACGAATGCATAGTTCACATGAACTTGGGAGTGTCTGCAAAATTTTTATAAATTCAGGATCTGTCACTCCTGCATTTTAAACTAAGTTACATAATTTCTAACTGCTAGGATAACTAAATTGTCTATGTAACTTTGTTGCAATTTTAATTTTTTCTGCCATATTTTTAGAAGAAATTTCTTTAATAAAAAGTATGTGTTTGAACTTATGTTTGTCTGGTAGAGGTTTGGTAATAGGAATATAGTAATGTCCAGATGATGAGCAACTCAATGGAATTTTCTTTTTTAACATCGTAACACTGTCATCCTCAAAACTGAGGCAAGTTCCATCTTTTTTCATGGTGTCTTTGCTCAAGAGAAGTGGGATGTCAGAGTCCACAACATCAGTGATAATACTGACTTCAATATCAGTGATAACACATGGTAGAATCACCTTGTAGAGCGAGTTCAGTTCATTTCCATCCCTGAATTTAAAGGTTCTCACTCCTTTTATTTTTACTATTTTTTTCTTTTGTGCATCCATTAATGTTTCAAGAAAACATTCATACCATTTTGTTCTACAAACGGTGCTGGATGCACCACAATCTAGAACCACAGAGCCAAGCGTCTCACCCAAAAGAATGTTCCCGCTGTTCTTGCGTTTTTGCTGACTCATAAGAACCATGTGGGCCACAAAAGAATCCTCCTCTTTTTGGCCGCCATGTTTATTCCTGCTACTATGAACATAAGGACAGTCATAAGACCAGTGAAACTTGCAGCCACAATTAAAACATACTGTAATGTTGCCTGCTAGATCTAGTGGGTTTAATTTCTTTTGGTTAGTGGAGCGTGTTTTATTCTTATTTCCTTGTCGTCTTCCACCGCGGTTTATCTTTCCTCACCAACTATTGAAATGCGAATCTCCTTGATATGAGAAGCGACCATAATATACTTCAGTAGGATCCATTTGGTTATTTTCTGCATAGTTAATAATATCCGCTTCATTTTTTACCACGACAGGTGAAGTATTGGGTGATGAATCGTCAGAAGAATGTTTATGCATAATCTTCCGTAATTGTCCTGACATGAAAGATAGCGTTAACTCGCCAACAGTAGCCTTGGCCAATTTTTCGTTATCCGAGGTGAGGTTGGCACTCTTTAGTGCTCTAAAGGCAAATACAGGTTCTGGTAAAAGAATGTTTGAGTCTTTTAATTTGGCGACATGTCTGCCAAAGTCAATCGGAAAATCTTCCAGTGATGTCCCAGGTGGTCTCCAATAGCTTTCAAATGTTTTGTATGCTTGAAAAGCAGACTGGTTTATATCTTCCAGAAAAAGTGTATCCAGTTTTTCATACAAATTTTTCATTCCATCCTCAGAATTAAGAACTGCAGAGTCCAACTCCAAAACAGCTTCTCTGGCTTTTCCTTCCAATGACAAAAATACTATGATGTGGTCAACTCCCAAATTTGCATTTCTTTTTTTCTATGTACTGTATTTATCCTTAAGTAATGTGGGTGGAGCAAAATACTTTGAAGCCATAGTGTTGTTTAGCTCTGCTACCAATATTGAATATAAAGAATTGAGACTACAAAACTCAGCATATGCAAAAACGCCTTTTTACCCACTAGTTCTTATCACACTCTCACATAAACAAGTATGGCCGTCTGTTTACTTCCGGTTCCAGAAAAACTATCGCTTTTCTTGAGAGTATCAGGGGAGGTAACTTGCATGACTTAACAGTAGTGTTACCTTAAGATTCTTTGCCTTTACTCCTTCAATGATTTGATGGACTGTCAGAATCTGCTATAGTAGTAGGGTTATGGCTCTATAGTTCATAGTGATTCCAAGGTTACCTTTCTGGGGGAAGGGAAGAATGCAACCATTTGTCCATTTCTCTATTGTGTTTTGTTTATCAACTACATTGTATAACCAGAGAAATATGTTGCTTTGTTTTCTTGTCTTCCTAACTTCAGTGAGTATTTCGTTGAGGCCAGTAACTTTCCAGTTTTTTGGGGTTTTTTTTTATACGGCTTTTAGTTCTTATTCTGTAAACTGTACCAGTTGGCCATTAATAATTTTCGGATAGGTTTCTCAGGGATTTCTGGAGGGTTTCTGAACAAATTCTTGTGTGTGTGTGTGTGTATATATATATATATATATAAGTAAGTAAAGTTGGCCACCTTAGTCGAAGGAGACGAGAAGGCCTCCTTTTCGATAGCTACTACACTGAGGTGTAGGGGAGGGTACTACTCCTTTCCCTGGATTACTCCACTTTACTCTTCATATGTACCTTATATTGCTGAGTGTTCAGTAAGGAGGTATCAAGTATCATTTTTAAAGTCTTTGGTATGACGGACCTTGGCAAAGACTCTACATACTAGGCCAATGAGCCTGTATATATATATGCTTTATTCAAATCTAGTGCACAGGTCTCAGTTTGCTCACAATTCTAGCTCTTCTTCAGTGGTTACACTGCAAAGGCTCATCTCAGCTTAATTTCAATGATCTTATTTGCCAAGATTAATGAATATCATATATACATTCTTATATGTATTTACCTAACTCCTTTGCCACAAGCAGGATGTGACAAAAATCTATTTTTAAGTGGAGTTTAAAAGGTTTGAATTCAGTGTTTTGTTGGGAATTTATTGACTTAAACCCTTAAAATTAAAGGAGACATACCTTTTTCTTTCTGGCAAGTGCAGTTGGTCATTTAGACATGAGATAACTTCCAATCAAATAACGAAGCAACACAACAGGACTGCTATCAACACACAAGGTGTTTCATCTATTTTATAACAACTAACTAAACAAAAGACTAAGGGCAGGTAACTCACCCCTACTAAAATGGTTTTGGGTAGATAACCTCTAGCCCCACTGTTATTACTGACTAAAGTGAATTTCAACAGTTTTCCTTATACACTAGTTGCCATAACAAGGTTAAAGAACACAGTCTGCCCAACTACTTATTTACAGCTAGAGGGAAAATGCTTCAATGCCATTCCCAAGTGTATTAGAACTATATGAAATTCAAACAGCCTTGTCCAGGATTTGAACATGGGTCACCATGTCCATTTCCTACGATGATGGCTATTACACTGTGGGCACCTCCATTACATGTATATTGTCATAAACCAAAATATATCTGAATCCTGGTATACATAGTTTTACAAAATTACAAAGTACAGTCCCAGTTGGCCATCTCTTTAAGCAATATTTGTTCTCTCATCTTAAACGAGAAGGTTTGGGTTTACTGCCTGATGTACTTTCTCAAGAAGAAATAAACTATTTTTACCACTGAGGGTCTCTATGTTAAACTACATAATGTCATATCCAGCAACATATATATACATTTCATATATATATAAATATATATATATACCTGCAGTTAAATACATAATAGTAGCAGCTGAAATACTGTAAACATTTGTTTGCTGTTATAAGTTATACTCAAAACTATAAATCAACCGAATAATATACATACCAACCTGTTTACAAATATACATACAAATTTATCTGCTATTGATTTACTTATTTAAAAAATGTCAATGAAAAGAAGCCATTACTATAAAAAGTAATTTTGGGCCATTTTTGTAGGATGAGAAATCCATTTTTGATGAGTGTCAGTCTGCCTTTCTTATTGCCTGATAGGAAACAGACTTCTTAAAGTGCAGAGAGATCTTTTGGGGGTGGGGTGGAATGTTTATTTATCATTTAGTAAGCTGTACAATTGTGCTCAAATAAGAATAACAATAGTAATCTTTATTATAATTCTAAGGTGTGATGATGTGGAGATATTGCTCAACAGTAAAACCTAAGACTTTATAGAGATGAAACTGGTGTACTGATTATTAGGATGGGAAATCAAATTGGCAGGCTGTGTTGAAATTCTGTCCAAGTCTTCATGATTGCTCCAAACTAATGAGCTTGGAAAAGTCCTCTCTTCTCTCTCTAACAATGTATAAAATTTACACCAGGAGCTGGAGTCCTTAAATTATTTTGTCTTGAAACATGTTCAAGTAACTTCTGTAATGACCAATGGCACAAGCTTATGCTGATTCCTTGAAGAACTTTAAGAGAAGGTAAGAATTGCTGTATAAGAAATTATGAATTTTCCATACAACTTTGATCAGGATTTCCCTCAGAACAGGTTCATCAATGTTTAACTTCAATGATCTTATTCACAATGATTTACTTAAATCTAGTGCACAGGTCTTAGTATGCTTGCAATACCAGCTCTTCATAAGTGGTTACACATCTAATTACTGCAAAGGCTCATCTCAGTTTAATTTCAATGGTATTATTTGCTAAGACTAATGAATATCATATATGCATTCTTATATATATTTACCTAATTCAGGATATGACAAAAATCTATTTTTAAGTGGAGTTTAAAAGGTTTGAATTCAGTGTTTTTCTTATACACCAGTTGCCATAACAAGGTTAAAGAACACAGTCTGCCCTACAACTTATCTACAGCTAGAGGGAAAATGCTTCAATGCCATTCCCAAGTGTATGAGCATTATATGAAATGCAAACAGCCTTGTCCAGCATTTGAACATGGGTCACCATGTCCATTTCCTACAATGATGGCTATTACACTGTGGGCACCTCCATTACATGTATATTGTCATAAACCAAAATATATCTGTATCCTGGTATATATAGTTTTACAAAATTACAAAGTACAGTCCCAGTTGGCCATCCTTTCGAGCAATACTTGTTCCCTCATCTTAAATGAGAAGGTTCAGGTTTACTGCCTGATGTACTTTCTCAAAAAGAAATAAACTATTTTTACCACTGAGGGTCTCTATGTTAAACTACCTAATGCCATATCCAGTAACATATATGCATTTTATATAAGAAATCTGACCTTGTCTTCAACCTTATTCTAGCAACTCCAGTCACTGGCATGGACAAGCAAGACCTACTTCTTGACAAACTGCTGGTGTTCTAAATAATAATGCAAGAGTCTTCATCCAGATCCAGGAGATAATGACTAGTCTGACAAAACTGATGGATGCAACCATGATCAAGTAAGTCTTAAAATGATTAAGGTTTTTCTTTAAATTTTGACTGAATGGATTGACTGAAATGCAGTGGTAACAACACAAAAACAAATTCAATAGTGTTGAATAATGATGAAAAGTCTCAAAACTACTTAAAAACTTCTGTAGAATGGATAGACTAAAATGCTATGGTAAGGGCAATAAAACTAAGAATGCAACATAATCAATTCAAGTAACAATATTTTCTCTTATAATATTATTTCTTTATGGATTATATACATGTAGAATAGAATCTTATGAGTTAATATGCTCAGAGACTTCAATAGTTATTTGCATATAGCAATATACCATTCATCATAAGTACCATATCTACTTACTTTTCAATGTGAGACTTTTTGCACATTGCAAGAAATGTTTTCAGTTGTACAGAAATTAAACCCATACTGAAAATTATAACACCATCATAAGGGTTATTTTCCAGGCGATCTTACAAATTTTAAAATACAACGATAAAAAAAGTATGTTAATTATTATACAGAAAAAAAAAGAAATGATTTACTTTATCACATTGTGTATTATTGATTTAGAAATTCATGACAAAAAATCTTATAAATCACAATGTTACAGAAATTGAAAAATTCAAGCCTGGAGAACATTACTTCTTCAATGGTTCATTGACAGGTTTCATTGCATATCAAACCTTATTAGTTTATTTAAGAGCAAAGTCAGTTTTATAAGAAATTCCACAGTTTCAATTGACTAATGGTAATAATTATTTATAAACAGTTATAGAATTAAATAACTATTCTTTATATTAATAATTTAAACCCAATTATGTGGTTTCAAGTAACTGTTCTAATTTAAAAATAATATTTGTTTGTAAGCACAGTTATAAAGTTTCAAGTATTCCTATCTAAGACTAATAATTTCCAAACATCTATTGGACTTATAGATGGAAGCCTAAGAAGTACTACCATTTTGAGTCAGAGTGGACCTAGCAATAGTGATGATTAAGGATTGATTCCACATTACCCTCAGCACCAGATGCAGGTTAGTGCCAGACCCAAGATGCCTTTTTTTGTTGTCTCATACTCCTCTACAATCAGCACATTCTAAGACCTGCCAACAGGGTATATATGGAGCATGTACTGTAGAATGAGAACAATCTATCCTCACAGTTTGAATAAGGATTATGTCTGTAATTTCCAGACAGAAGGATGCAGTCAGTATATTCTAGACAGAGGATGCAGTCAGTATATTCTAGACCCTCCCAAAAGGGTGGTGCAATTATCATATAATATGATGCATATCTATATCTATTTCATTCCAGTTGCTGGTCTGAATTTTCTGCCAACAAAGTAATCCCATTTTATGAAGATTAAAAGGTTTTAGGGGCACATTTTTTTAGTTATTTTTTTTTTGCTTGTAAGAGAGATGCTGGGTGTTATTTAGAACAGAAAACTGCAGCAATTGTGTGAACCTTTTTATTTAAAAAGATTCTCATAAGCAGAGCCAGAGAAATACAGATAACTTTAAAATTGTGGTTCTCAACTAGGAGGTAATCTACCCGTATTTTGGAAATTTAGAGTTTCAGAGGGAAATTAAAAAGATTCAATATTGATAGCTTTTGATAATTCCTATCTTCACCAACATCACTTCTATTTGGATAAATGCCATCAGTTTTGATTTTTTTCCCTCATTTTGCAAATCTGATGCTAATAATTCGGAATTATTTTTGTTCGTGGTTTTAGAAGTCTAGTCGAAGTGGAATCAACCTATTGGGGGGTAGTCAAATTATTTAACACACAAAATAAACTGAAGGATGTTCACCAATCAGACATAAGCAAAATACTGCTCTGCTTTTTCCACCTCAAATTTAGTTTCTTATATGCTCATTAAATCTCACCACTTCACGTGGGCTTATCACATTCTCCTACATAAAATAAGTCACACTTCTTGCATCCTTTTCTTCTTCTGGTTTCCGCCTGCCGGTAGCAGAGAGAGCACACCTTCTGTTTCTTTGAGGTAAGATTGTTTGTGGCATTACTACTACAATTTTAGATGAATTGACTTATTAAAGTACAAACTTATTGAACAATTTTTCCTTTCTTCATCTTCTGAACATTCTCCAATTTATGGCTTTTGAAATTTACTTTAGATATCAACATAGTCAAAATAAATCTCGTGATCATCTGCCCAAATCTATCCCAGATCATCTTTAAATAAAATTTACAAAACCAACTATTTATTTAGCCTATTGCATTAACAATTTTTTTTGATAAAATCTAACCATTCAAAACCTGAACTTATAATCTCCAGTCTAAATCCTTAACCATTGGACTAATTTTTCACTATTTTGAACAATTATGGATGCTAATTTTACATCAAAATTTTATATGTCCAGCAAATAAGTTTTGGCTGAAGATAATGAATCAATCAAAATTTGGTCAAGTACCAGCAATCCTTCTCCTCTCCTGGCCATATCAAATGTAATAAAAAATTAATTACTTATTTCCTGATATCAAATTATATTCAGTCTAAAAATATTACTTCTTATTAGCTTGTCTATCTTCTTAGTTTTCAAATAGTCTAGAATTTTGATGTGGTGAAAATGACAGGGCTTGTAAAGTAACGTTATTTCTTTTTGATACTTAGGTATGGATATTTTCAGTCTTTGACTTTTTTATATGATGCCAAAGCCTTGCAAGTAGCACTGTAAATTAATATAATTTAATTGCTTTTCAAAACTCACACACACACACTATATATATATATATATATATATATATATATATATATATATATATATATATATATATATATATATATATGTATAACACAATGAGACTTTATATGTATATATATTTGTAAATCACATAACATGGTCAAACTACAGAGTTAAAAGAAAACACACAGTTAAGGTAACATGACATGTTACTGAACTCTGTACTTTGTATTATAACTTCTCATTACCTGACAGCTCTACAGAGCAAAGATTCATCAACTCCTCTCATCACCAGACTACTATATAAAACGAACACTCTTTCAAAAAACAGTAGCATCATTCTTACTTGGATACCCAGCCACATTGGCATAGAGGGAAATGAAAGGGCAGACAGAGCTGCAAAAAAAGCACTCCAGACACATATATCCAATACAAAAAAATCTTAGGATGATCAAACACAGAACAAACTCCACCATATTCAAGATACCATAGGTAAATGGCCAGCAGGTTATAGAAGAAATAGAAAAGAAGAAGTGATAATCTCCAGATTTTGTATTGGTCACACCCACATTATCCCCTGTATGTTCAACCAGCAAAGTACCTCTCACAGTCAAACACATTCTCATAAACTGTGATAGTTTTAGACAAATTTGCCCAAAACATTACCAAACAAACAATTTAAAGAACCACTTCAAAAATTCCAAACCAGAGAAAATCTTAAGCTTTCTAAAAGAAATCAATCTCTTCATTAAAATCTAGTCAAATATAATAAAACATAACTAAAACTCATACCTTAAAACCTAAAACATGTACAAAAGACAAAAGTAATTTAACCCTTCTGGTATTGAATTACCCACAGAGGTTGATATGCCATTAAACAAAACTCAAACGAAACCAATCATTACCTGACAGCAAAATCAAGTTGCTAGTATGAGGATTCCATTGTATCATCTTGATTTGGTTTATTTGTTATTACATGGTACGAGTAGTAAGAAATGGGTCTTTGATTTTCAACCTGACTTCATAGTGTTCATGATAGGAGACTTAGATATTTCCATGTCCTTTCCAAGTAACATATGACAGGTTGAACAGAATATCAATTCCCTATTGGTTATTTAATGCCAAAATTTGATTCATTTGTAAAAAATATTGTATTTCAAGTAATGTAATGGTTAGCAACCTGTGTTCACAGACCATTGATAGTAAAATACTCCTGGCTTTGTGCTTAACTCTACAAAGTTTAATATATGACAAGTATAAAAAAAAGAATTGTTGTATTAAAAGTGGTACCAGCATTTCAAATGGGAAAAAACAAGACTATTCTAAATCCAAATAACCTTCTATGTTAATCAGAAACCTAAGACAGCTCTCATCTACCCAGTTGGGTACCTCAAATGGTGTATTAATTAGCTTTAAAAGCTTTAATTTTAACAATGGTCTCATTGTTAAAATCAAAGCTTTTTTCTTCTTAGATGAAGCTCTGCCAATCAGTATGATTTTGACTAGTATTAATCTTCCTGATTATTGGGGATCTTCTTTTTGCTACTGAAGTGCACTGTAATTCACTGTCATAGAAGTGATGACCCAAGTGAGTTATAATAAAAAATAACAAGAAATAGGAAGATGAAGGATAATATAAGACGAAAAAATATCAATAATGGTGATTAAGCTAAGCTTAGTCAGTAAGTGACAATATATCTCAAGTTTATTAAAAAAAAAAACTTGATAAATCAGTTAAATATAAAGAGAAACTTAGGCAACATTTGGTAGTATTTCTCCATGGTCTTTTTTGATTTAAGTTCAGTGAATGCAAAGAAAAAGAGATCAATACAGAGATAATCTGAATCTTAAACAATACTTATATGGGATTAAGAGAGTGGATATTTGGATTGCATTCCAAATGACAAGTGATAATGAAAAAAGAAAAAAATTCTTGTGTCAGTATAAAACTTTGACACTTGAATCTGTGAACTATCCCAGTTGTGGAAATGGTAAGGCATTAAAAATAACAAAAAAAAAAATACTGGACAACAGCCAAGGATTTGCCAAAGCAATATGCACTTGATGAAGGTTGAATAACGTGTTACCTGACAACTATGAAAATGAAGCCACCTCTCCAAATAATTCACATGATTGTGACAATGTGTCATTTTCAAAATGTCACACAATGTTTATGTTTAAGATTGAAGAGAGTTAGAGTTGGCATTTTGTTTGCTTTTCTTTACATTGTTGAATCATAACTATCGAGTTCTCTTCACTCAAAGACCCTGGAAAGAACCTTCTAGACCAGGTTTGGTTTGGTTTCTTTGTTTAATGGCATATCAAACTTTGGAGGTTATTCAATGCCAAAACAATTCTTCTAGAAGAACAGTAGTGGTACTATTTAACCCATAGCTGAGAAGATCCTATTTACCCAACCCCTCCACTCGGGCAGGATATGACATAAGGTCAATTTTTTTTAAGCGGAGTTTAAGAGGTTTGAATTCAGAGTTTTCCTTCTCCTAGACTAGTTGCCTCACCAAGGCTGAAGAAATCAGTCTGTCCTACTATTTACCCATAGCTGGAGTGAGAATAATTGGATTCATACCTCTCCCAAGGGTATTAGTGCTATGTGAAATGCAATCAGTCTCGTCCAGGATTTGAACTCGTGTCGTCATGTCCATTTCCTACGATGATAACAGTTACACCACGGGTACCTCCGATAGCTGGGAAGATAAGGGGTTCATACCTTTCCCAAGTGTATTTGTCCAAAAGTGAACTTAATAGCGTGACTGGAGTTTGAACTCACTTACTACGATTCCGCAGTCCATCGCTTTAACCATTACACCACGAGGACACACCCCTCCCTATTTGGTTTGGTTTCTTTGTTTAATGATATATAAACCTTTGTGGCCTATTTAATGCTAAAGCTATCCTTGTAGAAAAACAGTAATGATATGATTTAACCCATAACTGGGAGGTATAAAAGGGTTCATGCCTTTCCCAAGGGGGTTAGTCTAAAAGTGAACATTATAGTGTGACTGGAGTTCAAGCTCACTTATTTTGAGGTCGCAGTGCACCCCTCATTACAGGGAAGATTCTATAATTTATGTTAACAGAATAAAAACTTCCTAATTAATGAATAAATAAAAGTAAAGTTAAGTTGGCGACTGTAGTCGAGGGTGACCCTAAGGCTCCCTTTTCAATAGGTGTAGAGGAGGGTGCTACTCCTATATCTGGATTGCTCCATTTTACCCTTGATCCTTACCTTATAATGCTGAGTGTAAAGTAAGATAGCATCAAGTACCATTTTTTGAGTCTTTGGTATTACTCGACCTGAGATTGAACCCAAGTCTACTGGGCCATTGGCGAACACTCTAGCCATTATGCCAATGATGGCTGGATCTTAAATTCTGCTTTATCAAAAGGCTGCCCTTCATCATCAAGTTGTTCTGATTGCATGGATTCTCTTAACTCTCTCTCACCATCTATCCCTGTTGGCTATCACTGGTTCTCTAGATTGCATCCAGTGTCTACACAGAGCTGATGAATATCAGTTTGTCTATGAGTCAGAGTTCACTGGAGAATTTTGCTGAAGAGTTTGTCTCTGCTTCACCAGCTGCACCTATCATGTTTTGTCTGTCTTACTGGGATAATTTGTGATCATAAACCTGCAGTTTTGTAAGATGCTTCTTTCAGGATTTATTTAAAACAACATCCTTGAGTAGTTTCTATTTAGAATTTTCTTGAAGTATTTTGTTAAAATCCAGGTGGTGAAACCATACAATAGTACTGTCTTGGCTACAGTTTAAAAGAATTGCCATTTTATTTTATTAGAGAGAACAGATTTCCAAATCGTCAATAATCTATCAAAAGAAGTCCATGGCTTTCCCATGCTTATGTTGACATCATTTTCCATAGATGAGACATTGTTACCTCGATAGGTGAATTTTTTGAAAAGAGGGCCCTTACTGATGATGATGATGATAATGAAATGTTTCAAGGTGATCATTGCCACATTACAAAAAATAACACTGCTAAAGAGTTAGGTTAAAAAGAATTCTCAAAACTGAAAGAAAACATATATTTTGGTTTAAAAAACAGCCAATGATAAACATCACATAATAAATCTTGATGGTACCAAATAAGGTTTTTAATCCCACTGCTACCAATGAGAGCATGATGAAACTAAAAATTAAATATCTCATCAATAATTCATACACATTATATATGTTAACTGTCAGATACTAATTAAAATGTTAAAACAATTCATTATTTAAAGATTCATTACCTTTTAGACTGATCTTCCTGCTTTACAACATATTGGAGGAAAAAGAAACATTGAAAATTATTTATAAATGTTTAATAATTAAGTTTTAAAGTTCAAGTTTCATTCACATGTGAAGCCAATCCTGTGGTATTCATCTGCCTTTCAGTCTTGAAATATAAACAGTCATAAAACACTCTTTGATTAAGGGCATAGACCATCATCATCATCATCTTGTTGTGCCATCAGCATGGATATCCCTGACCCTTTCTCGCCACCTCTATCATTTATCGCTTCTGGCAGGTCCTCAGGGCTACACCCCGTATCCTCACAGAGCTGCTGTATGTAAATTCGACCTGATCATCCTGCTTTTGCTCAGCTATGTGAAGGGGTCCATAAGAGTACATCACTTATGAGCTCATCCTTACTTCTCCAGCAGTGTTCTGCATGTCTGGTTCATCTAATTTGGATAGTTTTCATGATGGGTGGTGGGTGGCCATACAGATGCTGCTTTATGGGGTGTTGCCTCTAGGACCGGTTCAGTATTGCTCGCAGCATTCTTGTGTAGTTGCCATGAAGCTTTTTCTCCAGCTGTTTAGTTAGTGTCCATGTAGTGCATCCATATTGCAGTATCAACATGATCGCTGCTTGGAAGAGACCAAAACTAGTTAAAATAAGATTTATATACATGTAATTTTTTTCAACATTTATTCTTTAGTTTTCAATCCATCTCTCATATATATATATATATATATATATATACACACACACACACACACACATACATGTGTGTGTGTGTATGTGTGTGCATATCTTTCCAAATATTACACATGATTAAATCAAGAAGTCCATAACCCAATACATAGGTAATTGCTGAATTTTTAATTTTCACTGTATAATGAGATTAACATTTACCATTGAATTAAGCTTTTTGAAAAAGAGATTACATTAAGAAATATTTGATGTGTTATAAATAAATACTTTTCTTATTAGACTATGAACATGTAGGAGGCATGAACCAATCTCTTCTTTCTCCAGCAAAAGCCAATAGTAAAGCAGGTTGGGCTCTCAAACAATAAAATCAAACAAAGTATTGAATTTAGATTTTTCTAAATTCAATACTTTGTTTGATTTCATTGTTTAATGTCCTATCAACCTTAATTGGTTATTTAAAGCCAAATCCATCCTTGTAGAACAACAACGATATATATGTTCACATGGCAAGGTAACTGAATCATTTTAAGGATCATTCCTTGCTTCTATTACCCTGTAAACCAGTGCAATCTGTCACATGTTACTTGTAAAGGACACTGGAAATACAAAGTAAGTCTCCTACTGTTATCATGGACACCATGAAATCAGGTAAAAAATCAGGGACCCATTCCTTGCTACAAGTACCGTGTAGCTTAATGCAATCTACCAAATATTACTTGGAGAAGAAATGATCTCTGCAAAGTTGCCCTCCCATTACCTGCAAAGTCACCATCAATTGTCTAAAAATGTTTATGAGACAATGTCAACATAACGATGTACTTTATATATATATATAAATGATTCATAACCGTTTAAATTTACTTCACTGGTGCTAGCTTCTTCGTGGCTGAGAGGTAGAATCTTGGATTGGCGTTTGAGTCAACCGGGTTTCGATCCCAGCTTCAGGAATCTAGCCTGTCAAGTCACACAGATGAGTTCCGAGAGAACGAAACAGATCTGTCTGTGGATGACAATATATATATATATATATATATATAATATAAAAAGATAAATGCAAATGAGAAAAGTTAGCAAGATAAAGTGCTTGATGCCAGTTCCAGCCTGAGTATGTATAAGTTGTAAAGTTGGCAACCGTAGCCGAGTGTGACCAGAAGGCTCCCTTTTCAATAGCTACTACACCGAGGTGTAGGAGAGGGTGGTACTCTTTTCCCTGGATTGCCCCACTTAACCCTTGATATGTACCTTATATTGCTGAGTGTTAAGCAAGGAGGTATCAAATACCATTTTTAATGTCTTTGGTATGACTCGACCTGGAATTGAACCTAGGTCTCCCAGGCCATTGGCAAACACTCTACTCACTGGGCCAATGAGCTGGTTTATGTATACAACCCAGAAAAATATCAAATTATGAACATGAAGTCTGGATTTCATGTTCGTAATTTGATATTCTTTATGGTTTTATATATATATATATATATATATATATATATATATATATATATGTATATGTATATTTTGGCAGCATTTCTTCATTAATACAAATTTGTATATATTTATAAAATGTAATTAGCTATATTTATAAAGACTTCTCAGTATTGGTGATAGAGTATATATATATATATATAGGTGTATTTTGGCTGCATATATCAGTTCTTTGTCCATTTTCCCAATATATAGTTTTATGGTTCAGTGGTCCTGTCTTTTGGAGTGGGGGTCACTATTGTAATTAAAGTTCACCAGAGTTATAGATCAGCAAACAATACAAGAAAAATACAAAAACTTGAATCAAACTTTATCAAGCAATTCAGATAAGTCATGTCTATACTTTACAAAGAAAAAAAATTGAAGAAAGTTTCACAAAAAAAAAAAAAAATTAAACACTTGATTTTCTTTTCTGATTATGAAAAAAAAAGGTTATATGAGTCATCACAAAAGGCTTAATTATTACTGCTAAAGTCATAATGATCTCTAATTCTGATATGCTGAAATTAATTTGCTTCCTCAGTTCTAAGATATGTAAGTAATTGACCAAATCTGAGTTGTCTTGATTAAACCAGGAACATGACGGGAATTAATCGTTGCATCATCGTTTTTAAGCATACAGTCAAACATTATCAGCAATCATTTGTAAACTGGTGTGTAAATGAGCAAATAACCTCATTTAGATTTGAATCCTTTTTTACATATGCATAGAGATTTTCATAGGTGTGTGCATTCATATATATGTATACAAATTTCTATTCTTTCCTACCTGTAAATTTATATAATCATATATCTATTCATACATAAATATAAAAAATGTTCACTTCTTTCAACAATTGTAATTATTATATATATATATATATATATATATGTTTATATCAGCCCATTGGTTTAGTGGGTAGTGTGTTCAGCATGATCCGGGAGACCGGGGTTCAATCCCAGGTTGAGTCATATCAACGATTCAAAAAAATGGTACTTGATACCTCCTTGCTTAACACTCAGCATTATAATGTACATATCAAGGGTAAAGTGGAGCAATCCAGAGAAAGGAGTAATGCCTTTTCCTACACCTCAATGTTCTAGCTATTGAAAAGGAAACCTTCAGGTCACCCTTGACTATGGTCGCCAACATTACTTATATATATATATATATATATATAGGTGTGTGTGTGTATATGTACAGTATGGTGCTGAAAAGTTTTCAGTTCAACTAAGACAGATCTGACGTTTTTATAAAATTCTTAATAGCTCTAGGTCATTTCCTTCTTGGTCAAACTAAAAAATATTTTAGCCCCTTCTTTTAAATGGTGCAGCAGAAATACCTTACACATTTTAAACTGTCTCTTATGTAGTGGGAGTGAACTAAGGTAAGTGGTAATAGTAGCCTCGTTTTATCTTTTTTTCCCCCAGTTGCGATCATCACTTGGAACAGTGCACATGCCAGCCATGTACAGCTAGAACCTTTTTTAAAGATCGGTGAATCTGCTATAGCAAAACAGTCTTTTGTTCTGATTTCAGGTTATGCTGAAATGATACCGTTCCAGACGGAAAATTGATAGTACTATGGGTTTGAAATTCTATCCGGAACAGCACAAAAATGTCTCTTAGGGACTCTAACAGAGTGGATAGGGAGCAATGACAACAAAAGCATGACTCCACTGTCACGAGAGCTCAAGTACTGGAACCCCTCCACAAGATGCAATTTAGTATCATACCTCAGACTCCATTTTTACCTCAGGTCTTACAATCAGGATATTCTAAGACCTGCCAACAGGACATATATGATGCATGAACAGTGTAATGGAAACAATCTACCCTTACAATTTGAATAAAATGTTATGTCTAAAATTCCTAGATGGTTATCAACTACAACAGTTTCCAGTAGTGATTTTTGCCTAGATTTAATATCTTTGAATCTTTGAGATGAATAATCATTATTATATTATCTCAGACAAGTGTCCTCATCTTGTTTGTTATCATAATGTTTCAGCTTTCTTCAATTATCCGTCATATTATCACATGATTATTCTCTTAAAATTGGTAACTTGTGCTGTGAAACAAAAGATTTTTGTGTCCAGGAACTAGTTACTTTCAAATGATTTCTGATATTAGTCTAAAATTCATGTCAATTTGGTAAAAAAAATTAAATCAGTCCTTATACTTTCTGAATTAAATGTTTTGGCAAAACATTGGATTGCGCAAGTGAAGTATTTTCTATACTGAACTGTAAATTTTTCTCAAAAAATAAGATTTGTGCATGGAGAGGACATTGAACAAATGCATACCATATGAAAATAAGAGTTTGAAAGATGATTCAACCAATGAAACATTCACAGGAATAGGTGAGTTGAATGCTAAAAGGACAATTTTGATGAAAATTAACATTTCATTTCTATCTTCCGAAATAAACTCTAAGTCTCTATATTTTTTTAACACAGAGGAAACAATCACAGTATTTAGTTACTAATAGTAAATTAGTTAGGATATTTTTATTTGTATTTCTTTTATTTGAATTTCAGTAGCTTTTCATAGTAACTACTTAGAGGGTCACTGTGATGATTAGAAATAAAGACTTAGCATGTATCCCTTGTAGTTTGGGAAGTATAAGTGTGACAGCTGCTCTATCATGTGAGCTACAAAAGCCAATGGTTGTATAATGACAGATCAATCTTATTGAGGTGATATGTTAATTTCTTTGGTTTCTTAATACGAATGAAAAAGGATCTGATTGGGTGTCCAACTCATTCACTTCAATCAAGAAAAAAAAAATTGTTTTTATACAGTCAGATTTGTTTACTCTTATAAGTAGATTGACTTGTCTGATTCAGTTCTCTTAATTTTTATAAAATTAATTAGTGTTTTCAAAATAATGGTAAAGTAATTTCGTTATTTTGTGCATTTATTAATGTACTTTATTATAAAAATTTGAGTCAGTGAAAAAAGATTTTTAAGGAAAACTACGTTTTTCTCTCTCTCTCTCTCTTTTTCTCTCTCTTTGTGTGTTGGATGAAAAACAATATGATCAGCAAGTTTGATACATCAAGAATTCATATAACATATTAAGTAGCAAAATAGGGACATATAAATTAGTGACTTTTGGGCAAATACCCTTGGGAAAGGTATGAACCCCCTTATCCTCTCAGCTATGGGTTAAATAGTACCACTACTGTTCTTCTTGGAGAATGGCTTTGGCATTAAATAACCTACAAAGGTTGATATGCCATTAAACAAAGAAACCAAACCAAACCTATATATATATATATATATTAAATATATATGATTTGCAAATTAATAGTTTGGAGGTAACACTTTAAACAAGCCACACCTCATTTGTTTGCACACTGTTAAATGGTTTTGAGTGTTGCTTTTTAACACCAATAATTCTATTTAGTATTAATCATTTCTTCACATAAATTTAAATGGTTTTAAGTATAGTAATGTGACATTAACAATTCAATTTAAGGTCAGTCATCTGTTTGAACACAGTTAAATGGTTAAACAGTCCTCTTTGACCCCCTAGATGGGACCCAAACAAGTACTACCACTCTGGTCAGAGTGAACCTGGGAGTAATGGCAATAAAGAGGTACTCCACATTCCCCAAAGCTCCAGTACTGGAACCTCACCATCAGAATGTTTAGTGTCCAACTCAGGACACTCATTGGGCAAGGGGGTGTCTTACCTCTCAGCAGAGATGCAGTCAGCATATTCTACAGCCCCAGCCAACTGGGCTTCAAAGATGACGGGATTATTTCTGTCGCTGCTCTGCCTTGAATCAAAGTCTTACTAACCATCTCTTTGTTGAGGATCTAACTTAGCATTTTTAAGTTGATTTTTTCCAAGCTGTCTGAGAGCAGAATTCTGACAAAGTGGATATATCATTTGCCTGTTTAACTCCTGGCTGAACATTCAGATAAGGCCAAAATTCTTTTGTTAATTTTATGTATCAGTTTGGTTTAGCATGAGAAAAGTTATGGACAGATAAATAAAGAAACATTAAAAAAATCCACACTGTTCATTGTTATATATGATTATCAAAACCTTATATATATATATATATATATATATATATATATATATATATATATATATATATATATGTATGTATACACACAATAAATGTACATTAAAAAAAAGCACATGAGATGCTACCCAAAGCTTGGAAAATTTTAACAGTGCATATGCTGTACAGAAATATTGTGCTATCCTTTGTGAGCAGTGTCTTGCTTACTCTTTAATCTATTGGAGGTATCATTAAGAGATTCTAAATCAAATGATTTATATTTTTTATGGGTTATATCTTTTTAATGCTCGTGAATTACAGTATCTTGATCTTTTGAGCTAGCAATCAAAATATTTCAGAATTTTTACATTTCATTTATGCAGTGTTTCAAAATCATCTTGGTTAATACATTAATAATGTTCCAGCTGCTGTACCTTCTTATTAAGGGGGTTCATAATTTTCCTAAAGGTATTAGTCCAAATCGTTGCCCAGTTGGCTGGGGTTGTAGAATACACAGACTACAGGTCTGCAGAGGAGTAACCCCCCCTGCTAATGAGTGTCCTAGATATGACACTAAACAACCTGATGGTGAGGTTCCAGTAATGCTGGAGCTTTGGGGAATGTGGAGTACCCCTTCATTACAATTGCTCCCAAGTCAACTCTGACCCTGAGTGGTAGCACCTGATAGGGCCCCTATCTATGAGATAAATAGAACTAATTTGCATACTTATACTAAACTAAATTACTTGAAACAGAACTCTTTTTATATTTAAACTGGATTGTTTGAATCAAAATTGTTTGACTAAACTGAATAGCTTGAAATAGAAATGTTTTTGACAATTAAACTCTGTACTTACATTTAAAATGCATACTTATGCTAAACTGAATTGTTTGAAATGGAACTGTTTTTGATATTAAAACTGTTCTTACACTAAACTGAATTCTTTTAAATAGAACTGTTTTGACATTTAACTATATGTAAATAAAATCTGTACTTATACTAAACTGAATTGTTTGAATGATAACTGTTTGACTAAACTGAATAGCTTGAAATAGAAATGTTTTTGACAATTAAACTTTGTACTCGTGCCAAACTGAATTGTTTGAAATAGAACTGATTATTTGTAGAAAAATGGATTTGGCATTAAATAACCTACAATGGTTGATATGCCATAACAACCAAACAACCAACCATTAGTCCAACTGGCTGACCACAAAGTATGTACTTTTCTAAAAAATTATTAAAAAATCAATTTTCTTCTAAAGATACTAGAGTTTTATCATTTCTACTTTAACTTTTATACAATTAAAACGGATATCATTGGGTATTATTTATGATTAAACTCAACAGCATTTAAATTAGCCCCAAGTAAATTTATACCAGCCCATTGGCTTAGTGGTCGAGTGTTTGCCAATGGCCTGGAAGACTGGGGTTCAATCTCAGGTCGAATCCTTCCAAAGACTCAAAAAGTGGTACTTGATACCTCCTTGCTTAACACTTAACATGATAAGGTATATTTCAAGGGTAAAGTGGAGCAATCCAGCAAAAGGAGTAGCGCCCGTCCTTACACTTCGGCGTAGTAGCTGTTGAAAAGGGAGCTTTCAGGTAGCCCTTGACTATGATCACCAACTCGACTACTTTTTTATATATATGTATATTCACACACACACACACACACTTATTTTTAGACTGCTGTAGTGATTACAAAAGTAAAAATAAAATAAATGAAATGAAATAAGTTCAAGAAGTGCAGAAATTCTCTAAAGCCCCTGACAGAAAGTGGGAGAGACGCATGCCCAGTAAAGAAACTGTACTTGCACAAAGGAGAAATTCAACCGCACTTCAGCCTCCACCAGAGCACAGAATGGATGCTCTTTCACGCGGCTGCTAGCAGTGAACACAAGGCTGATTAGGTTTAGTAGCCTGACATTATACCTGTTGCTAGCGAGCTGACACCACTGAAACTAACAATATAAAAACACCGACTTTGGACGTATCAACCATTGAAAACGAGTAGTACAATTCAACGCCTTATTTGGGAGAAACGACTATTCTCAAATAGTCCAGGAAGACATTCCTCGCTACAGAATGGCCATGTGAAAACCCAAACAAAATAAAGCAAAAATTCAAAAAGAATAAACTTGAAAAGATATCTCTCATATTCGTCTCCTTCCTTTTCTTCCTTTGCACCCTTCACAGACTAGAAAACGCCAAAGAATTAAAATGGGGTAAGAAGAAAACCAACGGAGTCAAATATCTAAACCCAAAACTCTAAAAACCAAATAACCAACAACAAATCCTCATGGCCCTTACGTTGCTACATAGTCATATTTTTAGTTTGAACACACTTTGTCGAATTAATTTGCCATGATATAACCGTTTGATTACTTGACTGCTGTAATTTTTAGTGTGTCTAAGCTACAAGACTTTTGAAGTTATGTACTGTGGCATAGCTAAAGTTGTGGGAGGTGATATTGTGTTTTTGATATTTAATTTCCATTTTGTAGTGGTATGCTTAATTTGTTTTTGTATGTGGTTGCGTGTTCTCATAAGTTGGAAAGTCGTCATTTATAGCGATGGGAATAGCATTATTATTATTATTGGGTTTTTAGGTTTAGGGTTTAAGTTGGTTTTATTGGTATTTGGTGGCGTTGGTACTTCGTTGGTTGTTATCCCCTCGCTAAATGTTGATGGAAAATAAAGGTGGTGGAGAAGAACGAAGACGTCGTTAGGTTTTAAAGGAAGGTTTTAATAGCAGCATGAAGTAAAGGTGTTTACGCTGATATGCTGCGAGGTCTCGTAGTAAGGAAAGAAGGTAGGAAGTTGTTAAAGTGTATCATTTAATTTATTTTTAACTAGAATCCCTTGGTCTAGAAGAATAGACCCAAGGGATCCATAAACTAGATGGCTCTCCTCGTAGTGTATGATGCTGCTACTTTATTCAGGAGCAGACGAATGGAAATCCGTTCCCGTTGGGGATTTCTGAGCGAGATACTGATTCGCAGGCTTTCTTCAATTTTTGGTGCTGCTAGGAAATATGGTTCGGGCTGAATAGGACAAGTCATCCAGATTGGGTGAAAATGTTCGGCGATTCTAACGGTCAAATTAAATTACGCGCCAAACAAAAATTTCAATTTTCTTTCTGCTAGAGAGTATATACCACCCGGAGCAACCCTTGAGTTTGCATGCCCACCCAAGTTTATAAGCCAATATAACTCAAAATTGCCGCCCCTCCATAAAAGTGTCACCCTCGTCTCAGTTATGCTACAGTTTGTATAGTAGCCGTCAGTGGAAGAAGATAGGGAAATTGACATTTCAAAACATACAAAATTACATGGAAAAATAAAGTAACAGATATCTACCTTAATATGTACTCTTGTTATTCATTCAATTACAATTTATAAAAAACTTACTAGTTATAAGAAATAGTATTCTTAATTGAGTCCCATAAATTTGTCTTTGTAGTATGTGCAATATAAAAAAAAGAACTAAGTTTTTCGAAAAGTTGACCGAAACGGAACAGATTAGCTCAACAGAGCAAGTGACTTAACGGTCGACTGGTAATTCTTATAAAAAAATCTTTGACTTATTATGGTTTAAGTTGGATCATATAAGCTGATTTTCCGGGTTCTTAAAAAGAAGAAAGAAAGCTTCTGATTGGTCAGAAACTGAATTTCATTTTCTTGAATTTTTCTTGTTTATTTAACCGGAAGTTATGCGTTGATCCTATTGTGCAAAAACCAAATTATGGCTTTAGGAAGTAGAGAATTCGCAAATATAATCTTAACAAGATCTTCCGATCAGCATCCATGTTTGTTTTTGTGAACGTTTTTAACGAGAGTAACCCTTGGGTCAAGTCAAATGTTTTCCAAAAAGGGAAAATCTTTTAATAGTACCACTCTGTTGACGGGGTAGAGAATGCATTGATGGTACCCACTGTGCGGGGCGGTAAGACCCCGCCAAAAAGAAGTGCGATGGGTATGACGCTAAACTTCATGGTGAGGCTACAGTTTTTGAGATCTGGTAAATGTGGAGTACCCACTCCTAATTACCATTACTCCCCGATCCATTCTGACCCAGAGTGGTAGTACCGGTATGGATCAAATGGATCTGTTGAAAACATTCTTATTTGAAACGAATACTTGATACCATATAAATGTAAATTATTTTAATTAAAAATAAGTTATCTGAAGCTATAACTGTTTACTAAGGATTATATTGGAAATTGTAAATTCGGCAATGTCTGCTCAAATATGATTAGTTGTTTTGAAATTGTGCCATAAGCCCCCACGCCTACTATTATTTAAGGGATCTCCTTTTGTTTTTTGTTTTTTCTGCATGAGCAGAAAGCTCTGCCTGGCTATCTCTTTTTGCTCGGCTAGCTCTTGTTTATTCGCCTTCGATTTTCGGCAGTTTTTTTTTTTTTTTTTTAGCAAGGTGGCTTGAGTAAAAGGCCCATTAGTCACTTAGGCTAAGCGTCTTTTCCTTACGGTTTTTTTGTTGTTGTTGTTACAATAAGCCTACTGCAGGTTAACTTTGGTTTTGGTATGCTGTCCTCTTCAAAAGAAAGTTGAGTCTAAGGTCTAGAGGCGGTATTATTGGACCTTTTGCCGACAAAGAAGCCGTTGGCCGGTTCAGATGTGGTAAAAGCCGCCGTAGACTGAACAGAAAAAAATTCGAGTTGAAACAGAAAAATAATCATGTCTAACCCCAGCCACACCTACGACCTTGCTCAAAGCACGAAGACTTGTTCCAGACCTTCTAGACTTCCTGTCGCCAAGAACTATTAGACATCCGAGTCTACACTTTCGACACCGCATGGACTTTATACGAAAGCATGGACTCTGCACAAATTCTTAATGAAACTTTATCATTTCCAACCTAACCACCTCGTCTTTTATCATCCTCGCCAAGTCCGTGTCACATCACTTCCATTTTTATAAATTTATGCGGTTTTGACGTATTTATCAGTCTAGCAACGAATTGAGAGCAAACAAATGATTATTAATAAATAGAAACAGTCACTTTAAGCCCTATAATTGTTTATGAATTATCCTTATTATTTGTTTGTTATGCCTGCTTGGACGTCTCCACTTTCTAATATTTTTTCATATCAATCTTTAAGAAAAGAGAGTAAAAAAAATCTTCGTACAGAACATATACAATATTAACACAATATCTATAAAACAGATAAAATTTTTTGAAGTAATTCAACCATTAGTTCCCGAAAGTATTAGATAGGGAGACTTGAAACTATACGCAGTAGGAAAATTATTTGTACAACATAGGAATACTTGATATTATACAACTGTGAATATGAACGTATAATGAACAGGATTACCTCACCTTGAGGAAGAAAAGAGCCTTTGACAAGATGTTAAAATCAATTATCTTCAATAGTAGGTAGTTTTTGTTTCTTTATCTTGTCACTGTCATAAATCGATGTAAATAATGATCTTTTTTTTCTGGTAGGTACGTTCTATTCTATACATGAACTGTCTTTTCTCTCTACGTCTCATAAGACATTGTATGTCAGTTAACCTAATATTATTTATGAACTTCGAGAATCAGTGATCACTGTTAGATTTTAAAAAGATAGTATTTATCTTGAAGATAATCACTGTGTCTTTTACGTAGGAGATCGATTTTAGAAGCCTTAAATCTACTGGATAAGATGCATATTTTAAGTTCAAATTTCACGAAACCTTTGTATCTATTCAGGAAAAAAATGCTGGGGATATAAAACTGGTATTTTCCCCTTGCAAACAAAGCTTAATGAAGGCCACTCAGTCCTTTTAACACAACCCAACAATGATGCCCTTTTCTTTCCTCCTCTGCCCAGTTGCAGAGGCTTAGAATACTCTAACTTTATCCCCTGCAGAGGGTTAAGAGACTTACAAAAATGGATCTCATGGTGAGGCTTTAGTTCTTTAGATCTGAGGAAGGTAGACTACCTCTTTATTGTCATTACTCCCAGGTACACTCAGAACTATGGGGCTTAATAAAGTTTTGGTTGTTATTGGTTATCGGTATCTGACTTCGTTAGTTTCTTCTTACCACATCTTAATTCGTAGGCAACTTCTTGTTCGTGAAGCCTGCAAAGAAATTACTGAAAAAAAAGAAGAAAGAGAAGATATCTTTTCACTTTCAACTTTATTTCATATAGGATTTTCACACGGCTACTCAGGAGCGGGGAATGTCTTCTTGGACTATTTGAGAACGGTCGTTTCTCCCAAATCAAGCTTTGAAATATAATAGTTGTCTCCGGTGGTTAATAAGTCTAAATTCAGTGTGGTCATGTCCAGTGGTGATTTCATGTTGCTTACTTCTGCGTGCCGGCTCGCTAGCGAAGCCCAGGGGACTTGACAAAACAAGCGCGCTACCTCGCTCGCAGCCAAGTGGAAGAACGTCCTTTCAGTCTGAAAGGTTCCTCTGAAGAGAGAGAGTGAAGCTCTCTCTTTCGCAGTGACGGCTCTCTTTTTTTAGCGCATGTGTCGCCCCACTTCCTATCAGGGGATTCTTGGAGTTTCTACATTTTTTTAAAAATTATTTTTATTTTATTCATCCCCACAGACCCGAAATAGTAGTAACTGTTAGTATCCCATTAATGGATCAAATAGATCTGTTTAAAAATAATTCGTATTCGATGGTATCGTGAGCAAAAAAAAAAAAAAAAAAAAGCAAACAAACAAAAACAAAACCTGAAACGACTATATACGTGTAATGAATGTGATTCCCTAACCTCTCAACATAAAACAACCCTCCATGAGGTGACATGCCGTTAAAATCAATCCAGCCGCTTTCATTTCTTGATAATAACTACATTTAAAGTTACTGCTTTTAATTTAATAGGAATAGAAACGTTTAGTTATTTAAAAAATATAATTTCTGTTTATTTCTTTTATTTCTTTTTCTTATATTTACAACTGATTTCAAAGAAATTTTGTTTAATAAATATTTACAAATTACCTAATAAACTCACTGAAATATTTTTAAAATACAAAAAAAGTTATTAAAAAAAACCCACTAAATTTTTAATATTGCTTTGAATTAATTTTCTTATTTAGAATTTTTTCCTTCTCTACTTTCATTGCTTTTCGTTCTTTCTTTCTTTTCTTTACTTTTTTTTCCTATGTCACTATCTGGATTTTTTTCTTTTCTTTTTCCCTTTGCCCGATACTACAATTATCCCTTTGGTTTTCTTTTTTGGTCTATAACTATTTTCTTTGTTTTCTTCCTCTCTATTAACACTTTTTCTTTCTTTTCTAATTCTCTTTTGCCCTCTACCTAAATTATTCCTTTTTCGTTTTCTCCTTACCTAATTCTCTTTTGCCCAATCCTCCCTATCTAAATACTTATTTTTCTTTTCTTTTTTTCTCTCAATTTCAATTATTTTTTATCATTCTTCTCTCTAATTCTTTTTTTTGGGGGGGGGGTGTTCTCAGCTTCCCAACTCTAATTTTTCCCCCCTTTCTACCCTCTATCTCTTCAATTTATTTTTTCTCAACCACCCTGCTTAATTTTTCTCTTTCTTTTTTTTTTTTAAATCTCTGCTTCTAATTCTTTTTTCTCGTTCTCTGTATTCCTTATTATTTCTTTTCCTTTTGAGGTTTATCATAAAATAATATATAAAAAGATAATTGAAACAGAAACTTAGATAACTTCTTTCCACTTTCTCTTCGTGGCGGTCTTTTACTTTGATTCTATATTTAAATACCTCTTCATAGAGGTACTATGAAACACATGATCATTTTTTAGCATAAGCAAGGACAAACATTACCCAGTCTCTTCAATCAGTGTAACGACAGCATCACCGAACTACTTTGACCCTTCCTTTAAAGGCGCACTTTGCATAGCGGTTATCATTGACGAATCGGTTATATGAATGTCTATATATATATATATATATATATATATATATATAGGGTTATGTAACCAATAAAGCGAAAACTTTTTGTATAAATACTAAGAAACATATATAGAGAAAGATATGTATTTGTGTGCATGTATATATATATATATATATATATACACACACACAAAGATAAATATGTATAGGGAGGTGGGCTTAGTGAAGCGATTAACGGTTAGGAAATGGAATTAGCGATCTGAGTTCAAGTCTTAAACGAGGTTGCTTGCGTTTCACTTAACGCTAATGTTCTTGGGAAAGATATGAATCTATCTATTCTTCCCCTCCCGTTATGAATAAATAGTAAGGCAGACTCCTTGTTTTAACCTTAGTTAGGCAACGAGTCAAAGATTTACAAAATTGAATTCAAACCGGTTTTACTTCACTTACAAAGTGACCTAATGTTATATTCTACCCACTGCAGATGGGTTGGATAAATACATACTCTTACCTTCCACTTATTTGTATTAGGGAGATGCAACTATTGGATCAGAATCATTCGGTTCATCTTATTCTTTATCTTAGATTTATTCTTTTTCTATGTCCTACCTGTAGACAAGGATATTATATGGCTGAGAAAGTTGTACAAATAATATACTCTGATCAAAGTGAGAAGTCCAGGTAGGAGGAGATTTTTCTTTGCTCTTCTTATAACAATCACCAGAAAACCAAACAACTTCAGAAACAAAATTTTCCATCAATGAGAAATTCATAAGATTTTTATTATCATTATTATTAACAACCTTAAATCTTATTAATGCAATTTCCATTCTCCTTAATTCACATAAAAAGAAAAAACCACCAAAGCTTATATTTTCAGCTCCAATGCTAACTCAAGTCAAAACAAGTAAGTAAAATAGAACTTATTTATAAACAATAGCAAAATAAATGTAAAGATCTTTACCAGTTGGATTATTATTATTTTCTTTTTTGTTGTTGTCATTTTGGTGCCAACAGTGGTTTCATTTTAGGTGAGAAATTAAATTATTATTGTTTGCAGTGAGTAATAATTGTCGGGAGGTTCAACATCGAAAAGTGTTTTAATTCTATTTTTCAAATGAAGCACTGATTACATTTTTGTCCGTATTTTTTGTAATCTCTTTTTGTAAAGTATTTTGTTTTGTGGTATGGATGTTCTTGGCAAGCAATTATCAAGTTAATTGAATTTAGCTGTGCTCGTTAAGAATCTTCGTTAAGTCCTTTGCTAAAAATTAAATAATTATCTTAGTTGTGCAATTATAAGCAATTAACAAACAAACCAACATATTTAATAGAAATGAAAGGCAAAATAGAAATGCATACAAGTCTTATTTATTTTTTGATTATATATATATATATATATATATATATATATATATATATATATATATATAGGCCTTTCTCCTACATAGATGTAGTGTGTGTGTGTGTGTGTGTGTGTAATCACACACACACACACAAACAACTATACAAACAAATACGCACTTACCATTTTCCTCCCTGTCTACACGCATGCATATACATACATATATAGTAATTTACAAAGCTCTTTGCTTCGATGTAGCACAAGGCTGAATGAATGGGGCACCCAATGAGACTCGAACTCACTCGTGTAGGCTTGCTAGTCTAGCTTGCTAACCGTTACACCACCAGAGGTGCCCTTGTAATTTACGAAGCTCTTTGCTTCGATGTGGCACACGGTCGAATGAATGGGGCACCCAATGAGACTCGAACTCACTCTTGCAGGTTTGCTAGTCAAGCTGGCATATACATACATATATAGTTCTTATAGATATATTACATATCATATATAAACACATCTTTCTCCCAGCACAGTCACACACAAATGTATATATATATATATATGGAGAGAAAGATGTACATACATATGTTTGACTATCTTTAATTCCATAAATAGATACACACAAGAAGAAATCAATTATCGCACAATTTTTAATACAACCTCCTTTCTTGTCAATGCACTTGATCCAATGGTAAATATTAGTCAAATAGATCCAATAATGCAATGAAAAATTAAAATTAAAATTCTGCTAATAAATAAAGGTCAGGCTAGAGACTTATGTGCACTAATGTATGTCATTATATATATATATATATATATATATATACATGTAATGTGTACACGTTGAATATGTGTGCATGCTATGTCTTATTTTGTGTGTGTATATATATATATATATATATATATATATATATATATATAAGGGTGAGGGAGAATTATCGAGTAGCTAATGATATTGACAGACCGAATACTCCTGTCAAACTATATATATATATATATATATATATATATGCATATATTTATATATACATTCTACTTTTTTATGTTTTCCTAACTATAGATTTTTTTTTTCAGTCAATGTCTGATAGCAAAAAATAAAACAACAATTAGTTAACATAATAATAATAATAATAATAATACACTTCTTATAAATTCTTTATTCCATCTATTTCTCTTCTATTAATGTGAGAATCATTGCAAAACATTTCACACTCTTTCCACCATAAATATAATCATATTATACACAAATTCTTTAACTAAAAATCCGCCTGTTAGTAACCTGAAGCCATTTCTTTTTTGTCTGCACTAAGAATAGCAAATTTATTAACACCATTAAAAGCAAAGAACTATTTTCAATCAAATTATGGACATTTTTTTTATCTCCCACTCTTTTATAAACTAGTTAATGCTTTTAGGGCAAAAGCAACTTATAAATATATAGATGGATTATTTTTTGTGAACCTGAAACACATAAAATACTTTGGTTGTCTCTTATTGCTAATTCTATGAAAGATTTGCCTGCTTTCATCCAAAACTTAACAGAGACACACCTTATAAAGTAGAGAAAATTAAACAAAATCACTAAACGAATTATGTCTAATTTTAAATATGGTACCTTTTAGATATTAAAACCAAAATCTCTCTCTCTCTATATATATATATATATATATATGTATATATATTGAAAACTCAAACAAATCTTTAAATAAAGCAATAAACTGCATCACTTTTACAATTTGACTCATCTTAGCATATCATCCATCACTCCAACCAAAGATGCCAGGATTCTATTGTTTCTACTGGAATATAATACAATCAAAATGGATATTATTTGGTATTATTTATCACCAAAATCTATAGCACTGAAACTCTATAACCAAAAGATAAATATACAGCAGTTTCAAAATCAGTACACCCCCTATTTATATATGAGGAGACATTTCCACACTGAATGGTGGATCTCTGAAACTAGTCGACAAGTTCATCAACTTTGGAAGCAGTCTCTTATACTGAAAATGACATCAATATGTGACTAGTGAAGGCATGGATTGCTATCGATAGGTTATCAGTCATATGGAAGTCAGACTTATCTGAATTAAATATAACGCAATTTCTTCCAAGCAGCAGTTGTGTCAATGTTACTATATGGATGGACTACATGGATGCTGACTAAGTGTATAGAGAAAAAGCTAGATGGGAAATGCACAAGAATGCAACAAGCTATATTGAACAAATCCTGGAAGCAACATTCCACTCAACAGCAGCTATACGGCCACCCACCTCCTCTCTCTAAAACCTTCCAAGTAAGATGAACAAGACATGTGGAACACACACTGCTGGAGGTGTAAAGACAAACTCATAAACGACATTTCCCTATGGACCCATTCACATGGACGTGCAAGTGTTGGACGACCAACAAGAACTTATCTACAACATCTGTGTACAAACACAGGATGTAGTCTGGAAAATCTGTTAGATGAATGATAGAGACAAATGATGAGAGAGAGAGAGTCAGGGAAATCTGTGTTAGAAGCATGACATGATGATATATATATATACATATTTAGTAACTCCTCTGCACAAGAGAGGATGTGACACAAAGTTTATTTTTAAGTGGAGTTTAACAGTTAAACAACTTCATTCAAAACTTGAACATAGTGTTATATAACTAAGGAGTGATTCTTTTATTCTAATCATTTTTCATTGATTATATTTTATCATTCAGTTTGGTTGGGCTTTGAATTATTCAGGTTAAGAGTTCAAGTGTGTAGTCAATTGGTGCAGTTTATGCTCACGCGCAAAGGATATGACAATCACCATTGTCATAATAAACCCCAAACAAGAAATGGGGCTGGAGTGTGTATGACATCATGCCCAGAAGATTTTGAAAAAGATTCAGTTGAGGTCTGACCATGGTGTTAAGAAGTTGAAGTCTGACCATGCAGTTGAGGATTTGAGATTGGACCATGCAGGCAGACAATTGAGTTTCTGCTATTGAGGCAGAGAATTGAGTTCTCTGCCATAGAGTTGAGTTTTCTACCGTTGCAGCGGCAGTTAAGTTTTTCAGGTTCCGACCAGCGAAGATGAATTGAGAATAAACACCACGAGATGTGCCAAACATTGGGGGTGTTGTTAGCATAGTACGATTACGAAAGACTTTTAAGAATTGTCTCTCTCTTCGTGTCGAAGAACCAAAATCAAGAAGTTAATAAAACGTGCGTACCTGAACAATAGAGTCTGCTTGTTTACATATGTATTGTGTTTTGCATTTGTATACGAGTAGATCAACGTGTTCATTTTCAAAGAGAATAACTATTAGAGCAAGATCCCTCCAATGACATTATATAACACAACAATGATTAGCAAAGCAATAACTAAAACAAACATTAACAATACAGATACTATGATTATAAATTTCATGTATTGAGGAACACTTTCATAAGAGGGGAGATGGGTGGATGTAATCCATCTTTTATAGCTTGTGTTTTTGCAATTCATTGCAAATTACATCCACACATCTGTCTGATGATTGTGTTCCACTAACACATGAAACTTATAGTCACAGATATGTGTAAACAGTGACATAAATCTTCAATTTTTTTTTTTTTTTATATAGACTCAGCTTAGTAAATCACACCTACTAGCTGTTCTACTCTCCAGATTTGGCTTTTGCAGAGCTTTTCTTTCTTTCTTTTGTTTTTCTTTTTGTTTGGTCCCAAAATTGAAATCTAACCAAAAAATAAAAAAAATAACCAATCTTAGAAAAAAGAAAAGGTACTACATGATCCCTAAAAACAACAAAAAAATCCCAGTATATATTCCAAAAGTGAAACAAGCTGAAAAGATTTTATCAACAATGGAGATTATTTTGAAAAGACAAATGTAGATGTAGTTAAAGCAATAAATTTGTTTTTGGAAAAGTTTGGTTTCTTTCTGGACACACCCTATATTCATTTTTTTTATTTATTTATCTATTCATTTTTTGCTTCTTGTTAAAGAGATTAAACAATACCAAGTTTAGAAGCAGCAACCAATAACTAAAATACATACATATAACTAGGATCACTATAAGATACAGACTTTCTTTTTTTTTTATTTCCAAAGCTGACGTTCAAAATGAGAATATATACCAGAAAACTTGCTACATAGAAGAATTAGAACACAAGAATGATGTATCAACAGGTGAAGGTACCTAATTTAAAATATGTTGGTTGGTTGGTTGGTTGGTTTTTATGACATATCAACCTTTGTAGGTTATTGAATGCTAAATTCTGTTTATATATATATTTAATATATAATTTTTAAATGAATTGTTTATAGGTAATATTATAAACAATCCAAAGTTCATTTATTTGCACATAGTTAACTGTTTTTAAGTGTAGCTATGTCATCATCATCATGTCTTACTAGCACAGATTTCCCTAATTTTCTCTTGCCATATGTCTCTATCATCAATCACTTCCGGCAGGTCTTCCAGGCAACATCCTGTATTCATGCAAAGGTCCCTGTGAAGGGGTCCATGTGAGAATGTTGCTTATATCTTCATCCTTGCTCATCCAGCAGTTTCCACATGTCTTGAATTCAATTAAACATCAGTCATTTATCTGTACATACTTAAATGGTCAAACTGTTCTATTTGACCCATAGATGAGACCCTAATAGGTAATACCACACTGGGTCAGAGTGGGCCCGAGAGTAATGGCAAAGAAGGAGTACTCTACACTTTTCAGAGCTCTAAGGCTGAAGCCTCACCATCAGATGCAGTTTAGTGTCATATCCAGGACAAACATTCATAGTAGTAAGAGGTCTTACTTCTCAGCAGAGATATAGTCAGCCTATTCTACAGTTCCAGCTGACTGGGCTGTATTTTGAAGAAGCCAAATGTAACTGAATTGTAGGTAAAGTAATAAATTTGTTTTTTGAAAAAGTTTGGTTATTTTTGGACTCACCTTGCAGAACAAAAATCTCTGTATCTATTCTGAAACCATGAACTGATAAAAGCTGGGTTAAAACATATTCAGAAATATGGAGATAGACATTCAATAAAAACAATATGCTAACATTATTCGTTTCTTAAAATAAAATCACTTCCTTATATAATCAATAAAAAGTAAACTTGAGTAAATATCGAGACAATCCATTAACCATAAATATTTTCATTAATAATTAGATACATATATTCATAAAACTATACACATTAATTCATATTAAAAATATTTGTTTTTCTTTCTTTCTCTGTATGCATGTATATATATATATATATACACATGCATACAGAGAAAGAAAGAAAAACAAATATATATATATATATATATATATATTGATAACCTGTTTTATGTTATTTCAGCCTACATCAAATTCATCTTTAATGCCACTTTTCGAGATAAAATTTCAGGAGAGCAAACATCATTATGACCACATTCCTTCTCTCAGCTATGTCACCTGTGTCATAACAGTGTTCGGGAATAAATTTTTCCTTAAAAATATGTGTAAAATTTTAAAAATTAATAAAAATGAAACTAAAAATAATTTAAAATGCAATAAGAACATTTAAAATGTATATACAGCACAATGAAATATCTACATTAAAAAAATTGTAATTTAATATATGTTATTACAAGGTAAATAACAATTATATTGTGGTCATTATTCTTTGAAAAAATATGATTAAAATGTGTTTTTAGAGTTCTTTATAGTTTAGTTATTGTTATATTCTTTTGCAAGTTATTTATGCTAGTTTTATGGTGTTTGTTCTCATTTGAAGGCATTTTTTAAGATATGACATCTACTTCAAGTAAAAAATCAGGTTACATCAATGCTTTTAGAGCCAATTAATGACATAAGGTGGAGTATGAGTCTGTATGTGTGTGTGTGTGTGTGTGTGTGTGAGTATATATATACACACACACACACAGGATAATGCATGAACTTGTGGATTCTAGAACAGTGGTCGGTGATGATATGGATCCTTCTATTTAAGGAATATATAACAGTTACAGACATGGTGATACAAGTTCGAATTCTGAACGAGACTGATTGCATTTCTCATAGCATTAATACCCTTGGGAAAGGTATGAATCCAATTATTTTCCCTCCAGCTATGGGTAAATAGTAGCACAGACTAGGTTCTTCATCCTTGGTGAGGCAACTAGTCTAGGAGAAGGAAAACTCTGAATTCAAACTTGTTAAACTCCGCTTAAAAAATTAACCTTGTGTCATATCCTGCCCGAGCAGAGGGGTTGGGTAAATATGATGACAGTTACAGAGTTGCAATGCTGTATTGTTTAGTGATAAATAATATCTAATAATACCTGTTTTGATTTTCTGGTATCCTTGGTTTAGAAGAAAAAAGGAACATTTGTCAAAAATTTGTTTGGAATGCACTTATTCATAGGTAATACTATATATATATATATATATACACACACACACACACACACACTCAGAAATATAAGAATTTTAATAATGTACAGATAATCATTTAATGAAGAATATTTGCCTAGTATGGTATATATAAAAATAAATAAAAATATAAACTCAAGTAGACATAAGGGTTGATACATACAAAAAAATCTACATCTGCAGATAGATATATTTTCACATACAAGCAAATAAGATGTTAATACAATTTACAAAATGGTTTTGGTCAGGCTTCACACAGTTTGAAACCTAATCAGCCTTTTTAACTTCCAAAGCTCTAGACCAGACTAAGATTCACTGGGAAATTTTTATCATTATTTTGGTGATTTTAAACATACATATGTTTTTTTATTCACAAGACTTTGTTCTCTATATTGCTGCAAGCCACAATGGCTACACTAAGTGGTGCCTTCAAATCAATCGTTTTGATTTTATTCTTATTTTTACCCCAGCCAATCATACTCCAAGCAGGGGGTGACCAGACCTCAAAGACAAATCATTTTTCTTTTTTTTTCACTTTTAATACAATACATCTAATGTTGAGATTTTCAGACAATTTTCAGATGTGAGAAGGCTAAAGTTTTTGATACACTAGATAGGGAATCACAAGGTGATTGTGGGGAAGATGTCATATTCTTGTGTATTAAGTGACTAAATCTGAGAAGATTAATACTTCCCTCTCTATCCCCTGTCTTCTGGGGTAAGTTCTTAAAAAGAAAATAAATATCACTTCTGTAATTAGAATCAATTTTTTTTCCAACCAGTCTGCTGAACCAACAAGTGGAATCATTTCAAATTCTATTCTCAAATACATGATCAACATCTAGGAGCCTGTGCATTTTATTCCTCTATTATTTGAAACCTTTGAAAATACCATGCAACCCAAAAACATTCCATTTACCATTGGCTTACTTTTGGGGAAATATACAAAGAAATAATGTTTATTTCAATAAAATACTTATTTTTGACACGTAAAAAGAAGTGTGCATAGAATAACATACGATTGAAGCAAAGAGAATTGGTAATCTGAGCTCAAATCATGGTTGAAGCAGTTTGCATTTCATTTCATGTAAATGCTCTTGAGAAAGGCATGAATCCAAGTTCTCCTTCTAGCAAGGAGTAAATAGTAGAGCAGACTAGGTTCTTTCGCTTTGGTTAGGTAACCAGTCTAAGAGAAAGCAAACTAAATTCAAAACCAGCTTTTCTCAATTTGAAAATTAACCTTGTGTTCGATCCTGAAAGGTCAGGTAAATGCATAAAGAGAGGATCTTTAAGTTAATCTTCAAAACAAATGTTGTGGGGGGGAGAGCCCCTCTAATACTGTCATTTATCAGTTACATCAGTTTGAAGGTGAAAATTGACTTGTATCACCTCATCACAGACAAATCAGTTTGGTTTGGTTTTTTTGTTTAATGGCATATCAGCCTTTGTGAGTTAGTTAATGTCTAAGCTATTCTCGTCAAAGAACAGTAGTGGTACTATTTAATCTATTGCTGGGCAAATCAGTTTTCACTATGACGTCACTGTGTGGAGTGATGTTGGGTATGTTTTATATTGCATTATTAAACTGAATAATGTCTTGCTCTTCTGGTGGAGTTTAGAATACACTATATCCCCTGCTGAGGAGTTACACCCCTCCCCACCAAAAAAAGGGGATTTTGTAGTTATGATACTAAACTACATCTGATGGTAAAACTCTAGTTCATTGACATAACTCCAAGGTTCTCCGAGTAGTAGTATCTGTTAGGGTCCCATCTATGAATCAAATAGATCTGTTTAAAAACTATTCATATTTGATAGGATCATGTGAAAAAAAAAAAATCTTAAGAAATAACTACGTAAAAAATGTAAATCAGACAATACAATGAATGTGCTCTCTCCAGAAGACTATATAAGCAATGTACTCTGCTAGGAAAGTTATAATAGCAATGCGGTCACTTAAGAAGGCCAATTAAGTAATGTGCTCCCCCAGGAAGTCTATATTAGCAATATACTCTGTTAGGAAGATTATAATAGCAATGTGGTCTCTTAGGAAGGCTATAATAGCAATGTACTCTCCCAGGAAGGCTATATAAGTAATGTACTCTGTTAGGAAGGTTATATTGGTAATGTGGTCTCTTCGGAAGGGTATATAAGTAATGTGCACTCTTATGAAGGCCATATAAGCAAATTTACTCAGGAAAGTTATAATACCAATATGATCCTTAGGAAGGCTACATAAATAATGTGCTCTCCCAAGAAGGCTATATAATCAATGTATTCTGTTAGGAAGGTTATAATAGCATAAAATAATCCTAGACAGGATGACATGCTGTCAAAATCCATCAATCTTAAAAGTGTCAGTAATTTATTCATCAGAGCTATTTATCATCATTTCTACAATAATTATAACTATTTATTATGTGATGATTATAAAACATATTTGAAACTCTTTTTATGTATTAAAGATAAGTATTTTATTAAAATAAACAAATAAATGGTCATTTGTTACTTAATAAGCTAAGGTACAAACTTTCCATAGATTTTTTTTTCCTAAAAAAATAGAAAACTGATTGTTACTCCCAGAAGAAATTAATAGGTGTGATACTTTAGGTTTGGTTTGGTTTCTTTGTTTAATAGCATATCAACCCTTGTAGGTTATTTAATGCCAAAGCCATTGATTTTATAAATCCAGTTCTACTTTAAAAAATTCAGTTTAGCATAAGTACAGTTTAAATGTCAAACACCTCTGTTTGACCCATAGATAGGACCCTATCAGCTGCTACAACTCTGGGCCAGAGTGGACCTGCGAGCAATGGCAATGAAAGTGTTGTATTGAGGCTCGTACCACGTGATTTCCAGTATAACAGAAGTATAAAAGATGCTGTATTTCTCAAGCACAGCAGATGGAGACAGAAGTGAAAGCTGAAAGAGAAGCAGAGAGATAGCTCTGAAGGACATTGGTCAGTAATAAGAGGAACTTCCGTTGTAACACCCACAGCAAGAGACTTATAATACTAGTCAGTCTGTACCTCTTGAGTTAATAAATAATTAACTGTTTCACTGTGTATCTTTTCCTTAGCACGATACAACAGAAAGGATACTCCACATTCCCCAAAGCTCCAGCATTACTGAAGCCTCACTATCAGATGGTTTAGTGTCATATACAGGACACTTGTTGGGGGAGTCTTACCTCTCAGCAAAGATGTAGTCTGTGTATTCTACAACTCCAGCTAACTGAGCCATTATTAGGTAGGAGTTAGGTACATATGATAAATGAAAGTTCTGGGAATGCTGCTTGTTGTTATAACAGAATCAGATAGTTGTTAGATATAGACGGTAAAAAATACTTTTGATACACCCAAATACTGGAAATTCATGCTCTCATGAATGCCTGATTCTTATTCACTTGATTGGGGGCAGCTGGATCCTAATGTGTCCGCAAATTCATCCCTAGAATAATTTATTTGGTCCAGTGTGACTTGAGATCCTGTTGGTCAGACATATCCATACACACATCAATTTTTTTTTTGTTGTCCACAGATCCATATTTACATACATATGATTGCATGCATTTTTTTCACTTCACCTGCAACAATGAAAGAAGCTAAATAAATATATAAAAAAAACAACAGTGCAAATACTTGATATACATGCATTCATTCATGCACATTTTGATAACTGTGCATCTGTCAGTATGCATCTTTTGTTTGATATAAAATTAATGACATGCATTTCTATGCATCACATGTATCACTTGGTCTGCAGATATATTTGGATCTGAATAGATATCAAGAAATTAATATTACCATAGTTCCCATAAAAAATTACAAGATTATTTATGCAATGGTATTTCTACCTAGGATCAGAGTGTAGTATTTGTGCACTCTGCCTAAGATCAAAAGGTCACATCCTTAGCACTTGCCAAGGATGAGAGTGTAGTATCTGTTATTGATTGATTGATTTCAATGGCATGTCAACCAGTCTGGAGATATTTTATACCAAGAGGTTAAGGAACTATGTTTATTGTATATTCATGTTTAAATTTTTTGTCTAAATGTTTCTTAAGAGTCTTTTTTGTACATTGTCCTATCAAATACAAATAATTTTTCCATAGATCTATTTAAACAATAGATGGGACCCGAACAAGTACTACCTTTCAGTAATGATAATAAAAAAGTACTTTACACTCACTAGATCTCCAGAAAAGGAGCCTCACTATTAGATCCAGTTTAGTATATTACCTAGAGCATCCCTTGTTTTGGTGGGGGCTTAGATCTCTATAGGTGATACAGTCAGCTTATTCTAAGTAATGCTAACAGGGGAATATCTGCATTTTAGGAAAATGCAGAGATATTAAAAAAAAATACTATAAGATAAAAAAAATACAAATTAACATATTCAATGTGATATGACATTCAAGCGGATTGTACTTTATTTTTTGGTGGTGTGAATCAACCCACCCGTGGTTGAATTCTAAAAAATATCATACAATCCACAGTGAGTGATATCCCATTGAACATGTTAAAACAGTTATCATTTTTAAAAATTTAATGATCATCAGAATTCTTTTCGTTGGTCAGTTAGTGCTTTATAGCATATCAACACTTGTAGGTTATTTAATGCCGAATCATATTTTATATGATGTGTAAGTGATTATTTGTAGGTTACATTATTTTTTAAATGAGTTATGAGAGCTCATTTGTTCACACACAGTTAAATGGTTTCAAGTATTCATATCTAATAGTAATAATTCAATTTATTATTAATCAGTTGTTTGCACACACTTTAATGATTTCAAATCCATTTATTATTCTTATGTAATACAAATAATTTGTACAAAGCTGTACAATTTCAAATAACTACTAATAATAATCCCGTCTGAATGATTGAGCAATTCTATTTGTCCCTTAGATGGGACCCTAATAAGAACAACCAATCCAGCTCAGAGTGAACTTGGGTGTAATGGCAATAAAGAGGTACTTCACATTACCTGAACTCTAGGACTGGAACCTCACTATCAAATGGAGTCTAGTATTATATCCAGGACACTCAGTGGTGGGGTTCTTACCCCTCTGTGGGGTGCAATTGGCATATTGTACAGCCATAGATGATAGTGCAATGTAATTTCTTATTTTTGTCGTTTTTTTTTTCCTCTTATAATTTTGCAGACTTTTATTTTTTTAATGGAGCCTTGAATATGTTGATTGCCTCCCCAGCAGAGAAGTAAAGTAAAAAGTAAAGTTGGCGACCTTAGTTGAGGATGATTCAAAGGCTCCCTTTTCAATAGCTGCTCCCCTTTACCCTTGATCCTTACCTTATAATGCTGAGTGTTAAGCAAGGCGGCATCAAGTACCATTTTTGAGTCTTTGGTATGACGCGACCTGGGATTGAACTCCAGTCTCCAAGACAATGAGTAGTAGCAGACAAGTAAGACCCCAGAAAAAAAAATTGGCTCACAAAAGTCTATCAGGTTATGAGATTCTAGTACTGAAGCTGTGGAAAGTGTGAATCACACCTTTATTACCATTACTGCTAGGTCCACTCTGTACAAGAATGGAAGAATGCAATGGAATCTCATGTATAAGTCAAATCTGAGATATGTTCAAAATGATTTTGAATGATATTTGATTGTTTGAAAATTATCAAAATTAGATAGGAATCCATGAAACCATGGTTTTACAAAGAATTATTTAAAACCTTACAATTATATGTAAATGGTTTAGTTTTATGGCATATCAACAATTGTTGGTTATTAAATGTCAAATCCTGTTTTTACATATATATTGAATATCTGATTTGTAAACACATTTCGTAGATATACACTGTTAAATGATCTAACAGTTCAATTTTACATTTCTATTTAGCATAAGTCAAAGTAAAATAGTTCCAAACATTATCACCAACAGTTTAATTAAACATCAGTTATTTGTTTACACACAGTCAAATGATCAAGCAGCTTTATTTTTAACAATTCAATTAAGTATAATTCATTTGTTTTCTCTCAGTTTAAATGTCAAACAGTTCTATTTGACACATACATAGAATCCTATCATGTGCTACCACTTCGGGCTAGAGTGGACAAGGCAGCGATAGCAGTGAGGGTATTGAATACACATTTTTTAGCCTTAAAATAATAAATTCCAAAAACATAGATAAGAACATTCTAGAAAGTTTGTATCAAAATCGCATTAACATTGAAGATTCACTTCTATATTTTACAACCAATCAGCTAAAATCACAGAATAAGAACATTCAAGAAAATTCGGCTCAGAAACTAATTAACAGAAAAATATTTAGGCTCCAAAATAAATAAGTAATTATACGAATCTGATAGGTCAAGAAATGTCAGCACACTTGAATTTTAGGACCCACAATAAAACCTAACAAAATCCTATCTTTGATTCTCTTTAGTTACCCCAAAAAGTATAAAAAACGAAAAAATTAATTCACTAAGGCATTCCACACTATAGGCAAGGGCAGACAGCAGATGGCATTGCATACAGGACACAGAGGGAAGAAGCACGCGGCGTTCTTTTGCCGACTACTGAAACGCGACACGTCGCCAAAGATCATAAAAACGTACGTCTGGATTTAAGAAAATAAAAGGCCCATACTTATGGTCTCTCTCTCTCTCTCTCTCACACACACACACACACATATATATATATATATATATATATATACACACACACGCATACACATGTATGTAAGTATTAATTTTTATCCTCTTTACTTCGGCCAACTACGGATACATTGATCAATATACTTTCCCAACATATACACACGCACACACGAGCGAACAAATATTTTTATTCAACTGGCCATAGCTGTATTTTCTACATACACACACACGCACATAAAATGAACATTGTATTTTAATTCTTTTATCTTGTTTATTATGATTATAAAATTTACTTTTTTCTCGATCACACTGCAATTTACACACCAGTGGGTGCTCAACAAGCCTCCTACACCAGAACACAGATTGCCGTAGTATAATGTTGGGAATCTCTGGAACAATGCCCTCTCTATCCCTCCACAAGGGATACTCCGTATTCCCTAAAGATCCAGCATTACTGGAGCCTCACCATCAGATTGTTTAGTATCATATCTAGGACACTCGTTAGAAGAGTCTTACCCCCTCTGCAGAGATACATTCGATGCACCCTACAGCCCCAGCCGACTGAGCCATGCAAATCATTCGTATTTATTATGATGACATACCCCATGATGTAACTGTATGGATTCTCCTCGACATTATAAATAGAGACTGGCTTGATAAACGAGGCAAGCGAGTCTCGTCAGTTACCGGTAACCGTTACTGCCTGTATTTCCATAAATATATAGTGCTATAAATCTTATATCTCCTTTTATCATTCATTTCTGGTCCTTCGAGGCCACAACACTGGCGACGAAGAAACTAAAGGACTTACCAGGACCTTTTACCACATACAAGGCTTCACCAAACAGCGAAAAGGAAGTCTGCTACAACAACAGAAAATAGGATTTGCTACAAAAAAGAAGTCCGTTTTGAAGGAGGAAAAAAATCTCAAGTCATTCCCCAAACACGAGGATTGAAAAAAGTCGACTTTATTCCTCACTTTTGTCCTCCAAGACGACAGAAAAATAAAGCATTTGAATAAATCGAACAAGCTTATTTTCCCCAAAAGTTTAACGTCCTGTTGAAAAATTTACGTACAACCACGTACTAGAAAAAAAAAAAAAGCACGCAAGCCTTTGAATATTAAAAAGACACAAATGGAGGAATTTAAAAGCGCTATGTTGTAAGTATCAACAAGAACAATAGATTTCATAACAAAACAACGAATGGAAAATCAGAGGAGAATGAAAGAATTTGAAATTCAGAGACAAAAACTAAGTTGGATAAATCTGCCGAGATCAGGCAACAAAAACTCGAAGAAATATTTCTTCGTACCCAACAAGAACAGGAAAAATTGTTCGAGCGATCTAATAAGGGTTAGAATATTGAAAATAAAAACGCATTTTCTCAAAATGTTATTTGGAGCGCTATCGATAATTTTACTTGCGCACCTGAAGACGAAATTACATTTGCTTCGTACTTTAGAAGATACTAAGATTTTTATAACACTGACAGCGCAAACTGGACCGATTTCAAAAAGGTTCGTTTGCGCCTAAGAAATTCAGGTACAGTTGAACATAACAAATTCGTCAATTACATATTACCCCAAAAAAACTAGCGAGCTGACATTCACAGAAGCGGTACAATTGTTAACTGAATTATTCAGCCCCAAAACGTCTCTCTTCCATAAAAGATGGAAATGCATGAATCTTACAAGGAAAGACGACGAAGGTTACACAACCTTCGCAAGTGTAGTAATAAAACACTGCGATGGTTTTAAATTATCGGAATTGAGCGCTAACAACTTTGAATGCTTAATCTTCGTACAGGGTTTAGAATCCAACAAGGACGTAGAAATCAGATGAAGGGTTCTTAATATACTCGAAAATGAACCTTATTTAACGCTGCAGCAATTCGCCGAAGACTGCCAACGTTTTGTTAGTGTTCGCCAAGACTCGAAAGACATAGAGGAAAACGGCGTATCTTATATAGAAAAATACTCAACAAAAAAACCCAAAAAAACAAACAAAACCAGTCACCAAATAAATCGGGTAAACTGAAGAAAAAACAAAGTATTTGGCCCCCTGAACCGTGATTTGGCTGCGGGCATTTGGATTGATATAAGGACTACCAACAGAGACTTAAAAAGTGTCTGATTTGCGATTGATTCGGGCACAAAAGCACACACTGAAGAGCTTATAACAGTAGTAAACGAGGTTGATCAGCCCTGTTGCCTTTGTTATATTAAGAGAAGGAAGAAAATAAATGAGTCGACGAGAATATTATCAGAGTTTCAAAATCTTTTATATCAGCTTGAGACGAAATCCCCTCATGCTGTGAGTCGTGCAAATAATAGAAGGAAAGAGTTGCTGATGTCAGAACAGAAATTAAACATCCAATTTGAAGCTTCGAGGATCCGTTGGTCTAGGAGGGATGAACAAATGATGAAGCAACGGTCCATAAATTGGATGTGCTCTCCTCATGTTGAATGGTGGTCTGCTGCTGGAGTTAGAGAGAAAGAGAGGATCGGTCTGTCCTGCTCGAAAAATGTGTGAGAAAGAGATAGAGCGCGCGTTTTCACCGCCTTTTATATTGTGCGGGAAAGTCATCCGGGCAGAATGGGATTAATCATCCTCATTGGTCGAAATATGAGATTCGAGACCACAACGGTCAAAATGATTCCCGCTCTAAACAATAATTTGAAATTCTTTCTGCTACAAACTAAAAAGAAAAACAGTTTTGTAGAAATCGCTAAGACTGACGAATCAGAAGGCCTAAACATTAGGAAAATTGTACAGGTTCAAATATTAGGTAAAAGTATTAGTAACAACTCGACTAGAAACGTGTCGATTATAAATTTGCATACATGGAAGAAATTATCAATTATCAAATTATCAATGACTATGATAAAATCTAACAAAATCGCGAGAAGTGAGAAATAAAATTTGAGGGCGAATTAATTACAAACGTCACATTCAAAGAAAAAAACCTTGAAAATAAAAATGTTTGCTATGAGAAACACAAGCAATATTTTCTGTACTGACTGGATGGAACAATTCCAATTATGGATATGACCATAAATACTTTCTGCCAAAAAATACAAAATTTAACCGCCGAAGCGGACAAGTTAAAAGAATTAAAAGGAACGTTCCCAGAAGTCTTCTCCGGTGGACTAGGCAGACGTAAGAAGATGTCCACCAAGTTTGAGTTGAAACCAAATATCCAACCAGGTTTTAAAAAGAAAAGAAATGTGCCATTCGCAGCGTTAAATCAGATCGACGATGAGTTAAATAGTCTTAAACAAATAGGCGTACTATCAAGAGTAGAGTACAGTGAGTAGGCTTCACCTACAGTCTATTTTAAGAAGAAAAGTAAAGAGATCCGTGTTTGTGCAGATTTCTCAAAAAGATTGAACAATGGATTAAAAGATTACCGCTACCCTCTCCCGAGTCCAGAAGAGGTTTTTACAAAACTCAGCGTCAGAAATTTTTTTTCAAAAATTGATTTGAGTGATGCCTATTTCCTGATACCAGAGGACAAGGAGTGCTCGAAGCTGCTATGTATAATTACCCATGGGGTTTGTTCAATTTTGAACGATTACCATTCAGGGTCAAGTTAAGGTCGCGCCAGCCATCTTCAAACAAGTCATGAACACCATGCTTAGTGGGCTGGAATTTTCAATAGCGTACCTGGATGACATTCTCATGATTAGTCAAAGTGCCGAGCAACACAAAGTACACGTATACAAAGTCTTTAAGAAAATCCAGGACTATAGATTCGAGATAAAAAAGGGAAAGTGCGATTTTTTATGAAAAAAATAAATTACCGAAGCTAAATTATAGACAAAGTCGGTAGAAGGCCAGACTCAGAGCGAGCTAGTAGGATAAAAAACATGCCAGATGCCAGCGCCTGAAAACGTCTTCACTTCAAAGTTTTCTTAGTCTAGCAAATGACAACAAGGAGTTTGTGCCTAACATGCACAGTTTGCAAGCTCCTCTTAATGAATTACTAAAAAAGAAAAAGAATGGGTCTGAATGCCAGGAAACATTCGAAAAAATAAAAGAAGTCCTTACATCGGATTTATTCATTACTCATTATAATCCAGATCTCGAAATCATTGTAGCCAGTGATACTAGTTCGCACGGTATTAGAACCTGCATATTACACAAAATGGAAGGCGGATTCCTAAAACCAATCGCCCACGCATCAAGGACGCTGTTACCTGCAGAAAAAAAACTATGCTCAGACTGAGAAAGAAGCACTGGGAATTATTTTTGCAGTTACCCAATTCCATTGATTCATCCATGGAAGACATTTTATTTTGAAGACAGACCTTACACCACTACTTCTGATCTATGGTTCAAAAAAGGGCTTATCAATTCATACTGCAAACAGGCTGCAAAGATGGGAGACTATTCTCCTTAATTGTAATTTTAAAATGGAGTTTCTTCCATTTTCAAAAATTAGTCGAGACATTCCAAAACATACCGAACCCCTTGAAGACACAGTGATCGACTCCCTACTAACAGAAGTAGAGATAAAAATACATTATGCAACACTGTTAGAGAGCTTCCTGTAACACTTGATGAGATTAAAGTAAAGGCGTTCAATGATGACTTTATAAAAGAAATAAAGAACAAAATAATAGATAAAGACCGACAAATTTCGGACGCTTACTCAATCTGTAATGAAGTAGTTATGTACAGTAATCCAGTTGTTAAATCTGCAGCATTGCAGAAAAGATTACTAAAAGAATTTTATGTCAGCCATTCCGGAATGTCGAGGATGAAAAGCCTAATGAGAAGCTATGTCAATTGGACAAATATGGACAGGGACATCGAGAATACAGTAAAATCCTGCAAAGGTTGTGCTTTGACAGTTTAGTAACAAGGTAAATTGGTTGTCATGCCCTGTTACGTTAATGAGGAAGTAAAACAAATGAGTGGACGAGAATATTGATGAGTTCAAAAAATTTATTGTCAGCTTGAGAGAAAACCCTGTACTGTGAGTTGTACAAAGAGGAGAAAGTAGTTGCGGATGTTAGAGCAGGAATTAAGCATCCAACTAGAAGCTTCAAGGACCAGTTGGTCTAGAAGGAATGAATTAATGATAAAGGAATGGTCTTCTAGAGAAAACAATGGTCCAAAAATTGGATGCGCTCTCCTCATGTTGATGTTGGTCTGTTCTGCTGCTAGAATAAGTGAGGAAGAGTGTGAGAGAGCGTTTACACAGCCTTTTATATAGCCCAGGAAAGTCATCCGAGCAGAATGGTTTAAATCATCCACATTGGATGAAAATATAAATCGAAACCTCAACGGCCAAATAATTCCCGCGCTAAACAATAAATTTGAAATTATTTCTTCCTGCTACAACGGCAAATCCACCGCCCATAAAACTCAGCTCCTGGCCAAAAACCGACCGACTGTGGTCTCGGATCCTGGTCGATTTTGCTGGTCCACTGGATAATTTCTACTACCTAATTGTTGTAGACAGCTTTTCAAAATGGCCGGAAATTTTTAGATGCAAAAAGGCAACCATGGAGGTAGTAACCAGCTTCCTACACGAGTTATTCGCCCTGTTTTAGGTCGTAGACTGCATTGTCTCTGATAATGGAAGTCAATTCATGTCTGGTAAATTCAAATAATTCTATCAAACATTCTCAGTGGAACATATCACAATCGCTCCGTGTCATCCAAGAAGTAATGTTCAAGCGGAACGTTTTGTCGATACCTTTAAGAGAGCTCTAAGGAAAGCGAGAGATACTCCTACTGATAAAACCATACAGCAATTTCGGCAGGTTTATAGAGTGACTCTTAATAAGAATGCTCCATCTGCCATGATGCCAGCAGAGGTAATGTTTGCAACGAAGATCAAGTCAGTGTTTGACAAACTCTTACCAAACCAATCAAAACCTGGACATACAAAGTAACTGAAAACGATTCAAAATTGGTAAAAATGTTTTCTTCCGCATGTTTCAAAGCAACAAGTCCTACTGAGAGACAGGTACAGTGGACAAACAGATTGGAAACATGATATATATAATCAACGGGCCCAGGTTCACCCATAAAAGGCACCTGAACCAAATACAAAGCGGTATTCGAATACCGTCAAGAATAACGATCAAGAAGACCCAATGGGTGTCGTGTTTGACAAACGACTCCAGAACAGAGAAGATCCTAAAGAAAACGAGAAATAACGGATTTAATTGAGATAAACCCAAAAAAGAAAAAATATTGACTCCATACGGAGCAAGGCTTAAAAGGAGGGTGTTATGGTGATATACATCGTGACGTCACTGCATGGACCCTCCCTGACACTATACATTGTGACTGATTCGATAAACGAGGCAAGCGAGTTGAGTTTCTTACCAGTAACTATTACTGTCTGAATTTCCATAAATATATACCTTTGTAAGCCTTATAACTCTTTGTGTTATTCATTTCTGGTCCTTCAAGGCCACAACAGTATTAAAAGTTACTTGAAGCTATAATTGTTTACAAAGGATTATCAGAATTATTTAATAGGAATACTTTTTAAAACAATGGCTTGCAAAGAAAGAACATGTCTGGATTAAATAATCCCACAAGGGTTAACATGCCAAAAAAGCAACCAATACAAATATGAATGAGACAATCTATAACTTTACAATATTTGGTTGTATGTTAAGTAAATAATTTTTTATAAAAAGTTAGTTTTCTTCAAAACCAAAAATGCCACAATTTTACTTGTAATTGAACAATATAAAGTCCACACAGATAATATTAGGTATTATTTATAACCAAACTCTACTGTATTAAAACTCTAACTAAAAATATATAGCATGTCAAAAATAAGCATGCAGTATATACAAGGTGATTGAAAATAACTCAGTATTTTAAGATTCTTATAATTTATTTCTTAACTATAATTTTTACAATAAATTATAAGTATTTTAAGATAGGGAGTAACTTTTCTTTCACCCTGTATATTAATAGGAAGTTTTAAATTTTATTTTTGTTTCAAAGTTGCAGAATTGGTAATAAAAAATACCGAATAATATCCATTTTGATGGTATAACATTCCAATAGAAATGATAAAATCCTGGCATTACTGGTTTAGGAGAAAATTAACTTTTATAAAAATTGTTTGTAGTGTAATTATTTATAGGCAACTATCATGTATATTGTCATCCACAGACAGACTGTTTCATTGTATCACAACTCATCAGTGTGGCTAGATACATGAGATGCTTCAAGCTGGGATCGAAAATGGGATAACTTTACATCGGCCTGATAACATAACCCCATTGCCAGCAGCAGCCCTAGGGAATATAATGCATATGTATTATCATATTTACCCAAACCCTCCGCTTGGGAAGGATATGACACAAGGTCAATTTTTAAGCGGAGTTTAACAGGTTTGAATTCAGAGTTTTCCTTCTCCTAGACTAGTTGCCTCACCAAGGCTGAAGAACCTAGTCTGTCCTATTTACTCATAGCTGGAGGGAGAATAATTGGATTCATACCTTTCCCAAGGGTATTAGTGCAATGTGAAATGCAATCAGTCTCGTCCTGGATTTGAACTCATGTCGCTGTGTCCATTTCCTACGACGATAACCATTACACCACGGGCACCTCCTCTTTTTTTTTATTTGACACAAGGTCAATTTTTAAGTGGAGTTTAACAGGTTTGAAATCAGAGTTTTTCTTCTCCTATACTAGTTGCCTCACTAAGGCTGAAGAACCTAGTCTGTCCTACTATTTATCCATAGCTGGAGGGAGAATAATTGGATTCATACCTTTCCCAAGGGTATTAGTGCAATGTGAAATGCAATCAGTCTCATCCAGGATTTGAATTCGTGTCGCCATGTCCATTTCCTACGACAATAACCATTACACCACGCATATGTATTAATTTCCTTTTGTTTACATTTTTCACAATCAGAGATCGAAGTGCTCAATTTGTTTGAAGAGATTTGCATCACAATTCTTTTAATTTTTTTTGTTATATAAATCTTTTTGTATTCCATGGATGTAAATTGACTATATATATGTAGTCAATTTACATCCATGTTTTTACAATATATGGTGATTACTCACTAAATACCGGCTCATTGGCCTAGTGGGTAGAGTGTTCACCAATGGTCAGGGAAACATGGGTTCAATCCCAGGTTGCATCATACCAAAGACTTTAAAAATGGTACTTGATACCTCCTTGCTTAACACTCGGCAATATAACATACGTATCAAGGGTAAAGTGGAGCAATCAAGAGAAAGAAGTAGCGCCATCCCTAATACTTCGGTGTAGTAGCTATTGAAAAGGGAGCCTTCTGGTCGCCCTTGACTACGGTCATCAACTTTACAACTTACTTACTCACTAAATTTATATTCATAGAATATGAAATACAAAAAAAAAATATATAACAAAAAAAAAATTAAAAGAATTGTTAAATTTCTTAAAATAACTGTCAGGATGCTGTATATAAATTATTAGATTTATCTACCTTTAATGTAGATTTGTTTTTGGTAATAAAATTATTTGCGTTCTGATGATGCGAGATCACAAGAGAAACACATCAATCTGATTTTACAAACTGTCTTTTTCTCTTTCAGAAAACCTAATGCAACATGTGAAAAGTTTACATTGATGAATATAAACCTTTCTGCATATCCCTGCAAAACAGGAATATGCATCCATACACATGGCTAATAAAGATTCACATGTTCTTGATTCTATTCACAATTCAGCTTATAGACCACTGTATAACAGAAGTTCAGAGTTTCTATACAACATCTTTCTATGAGCATTCATCTCAGTGATCTCTTTTAGTATTGTGCATGCAATTGCACTCCAAAGAAAGCTCCACTGTCCAAACAGGTGCACATCCTTTACAAAAGAAATATGTGTGAATTTTTTCTTTTTTGGACTTTGTCGAATATAACATTCTTATTATCTCCCTTGATACTGAACATCCCCAGCAGATTCCATTATATTTATTTAATAAACATGCAAGCATATGTTTCAAAGCTTATGTGCAGTTAGCATGAGTTTATCAATCTATGAATGTTTTAGTTCACATGTATGTATGTCTCAATATGTGCGTGATAGTTAAAAAATCACATTGCTTTTTGGCTTACATGTTCGCCTTTCAGACATAAATCCAGCCTATGCTCGAATATTACATATAAGAACTTAGATAATGAAATATAAACCCACTATTCTATCCACCATGACTCAGATAGAGTTTGATGATTGCTGTACCCCATACATGAAACACTGAGTCACAGTGTAAAGAATTATGAGTTAATATTTTATTATCTTAGTTCTTATTAATACTCAGTCTTTATACATTGAGCACTTTTTCTTTTTACTGCTAGTTTTTACCTCATAAATTGAATATATCAATATATGTGTGGGTGTGTGTGTGTATGTGTGTATTGGCATAGTGTAATATTTATTGTCAGAGGAAATGTACATAGCAACCTGAGTTCAAACCCTGGATGAGGCTGTTTGCATTTTATATAACGCTAATAGGAAAATGTATGAATTTAACTACTTTTCCCCCAGCTATGGGTAAATAATAGTGCAGAATGGGCTCTTTAACTTGGGATGGCAACCAATCTGGGAAAAGGAAAACACAGAATTCAGATCTGTAAAACCTCATTTAAAAATTAACCTTGTGTTAAATCCAGCTTGTGCAGAGGAGTTGATAAATACACTAATTTGGAGATACCAAAAAGATCTTGTGCATGATACTAAACTGGATCCAGCAGTGAGGCTCCATTTATGGAGCTCTGGAAAGTGTGAAGTCACTCCTTACACGTAGGTTCACTCTGACTCAAACAGATCTTGATCTGGAGTGGTCATACCTATTAAGGTCACATCTAAGAGTCAAACAGATCTTGATCTGGAGTGGTCGTACCTATTAAGGTCCCATCTATGAGTCAAACAGATCTTGATCTGGAGTGGTAGTACCTATTAAGGTCACATCTATGAGTCAAACAGATCTTGATCTGGAGTGGTAGTACCTATTAAGGTCACATCAATGAGTCAAACAGATTTGTTTGACATTGTCTAATATCATTTTAAGCTGTATTAATATATTTGCCCTTGAAACATTCATATTGCCATAAAGTATGCTGTTTACCTATTTAAAATCATTGTGAAGATAAATTTTTGTACCATAAATAATTGGAGACTAACTGATTCTAGTAATAAATGACTATTGACAAGAATGACTATTGACAAGAAAGTGTACATGGCATAATGGTTACTGTCAGGAAATGGACAGAGCCAAGTTCAATTCCTAAGGGAATGCAAACAGCTTTGTTTTCTTTAGAAAAGGCATGAATTTATCCCTTCTTCCCTTCAGCTATAATAAATAGTAGGGAAGACTTGGCTCTTTAGCCATAATATGAAAACCAGTTTAGGAGAAGGAAAACACAGAATTCAAAGAAGCTGTAACTCCACTAAAAAAAAATGGACCCTCTGTTGTATCATGCCTCTGGTAAAAGGGTTGGTAAATACAAAATGGAGTTGGAATCCTGTAAAACCAACCAACCAGCCACATATTATACAGAGTAATTCTGAGAATTAACATGATATGACTGATAACCATTCATAATCATTCTAAGCATGTATCACTTCCTGGATATAAAACCATCAACAGCAGCTTAAAAATCTCACAAACTATCAGTAATACTGTAAGGAACTCTGGGATCATTAGCCTTGGTTGGTAAACAGTTAAGGAGAAGGACAAAACCAAGTGTTTAATGCATCTGATGATCTTATCAATCTTATTCTGGTTTGGTTTCTTTGTTTAATGGCATATCAACCTTTGTAGGTTATTTAATGCCAAAGCTATTCTCCTAGAAGAATTGTAGTGGTACTATTTAACCCATAGCTGGGAGGATAAGGGGGTTCATACCTTTCCCAAGGGTATTTGCCCGAAAGTGAACGTAATAGTGTGACTGGAGTACAAACTCGCGTACTACGATTCTGCAGTCCATAGCTTTAACCATTACACCACGAGGACCACCCCAATCTTATTCTGGTAACTCCTGCAATAAGACTTCTGTATCAACTCCTGACTTTTTCTTGTACAGCATCAGTGTCATTAAGTGGAGAGACTTGCTGGATGAGCAACTTTTCATCATCTATACAATCTTACAATGAGCTGCAACAAGATACATGTGCAGATTCATGGTTTAGTAAGATTAAAAATGCTATGGATGGCTATATATATATATATATATACACACACACACACATTTTCAATTTTCAGAATGTATCTGAAGTGTACAATAAATAAAACTGATGAACCCATGAACTAATATAAATATGTTTATAATATACCACCATATTAGAAAATCATTTTCTAAACATGATAAACCTCAAACATCTACTCAAGATCAATCAATTCTTTCTTTTGCTGTTTATATATATATATATATATACACTAATATCAGTAATGTATTTTGTTATATATTTATAAATAAAGAGTACACCACAATATCATTAGTAGAGTGTGTGTATATGTGTTTATATATATATATAAATATCTACATAAATTCTTACATCATGTACAGCATATGTGCCCAACAGTTCAGTAAAAGATGCAAACTCCTACACTGCATTTACAGGGGTTTATTTTTTTATGGGGTGAAGACTTCCATTGGACTGTTCACATTCTTTTTGTGCTAACAGTGAAAAAATAGTGCCTTATTGCACCACAGTTTCTCTCAACAACGCACCTAAAATTTTGAATTCAGAGCCTTTCCTTCTTCTAGACCAGTGGCCATAACAAAGATTAACTACACAGTCAGCACTAATATTTATTCATATCTAAAGGAAGAAGTGAAAATTCATATTTTTCTCAAGGTATTTAACATGAAATGAAATACTAACAGCATCATCCAGGATTTGAATGCACTTTGTCTAGTCTATTTCCTACAACAATAATTGTTATTCCATATATATTCACATGATTATTGACTGTGATCTCTTCATCCTTCAGCATCATATGGATTTATACCTTCTCTTTACCTTTGTTCTCTCAGATGACTTTCAAACTATATATATATATATATATATATACTGTTTTCTCTCAGAAGACTTTCAAACCATATATTATATAATTGTTTAGGGAAAATAAAAGTTAGAATGTATTTGATGTCTAAATTCTTCTCATGATATCAGGGAATAAATAAATAGCTTATTTTTAAATTATCATTTTATATATATATATATATATATATATAAAACAGACACACACAGAGTCCTGTATGTGTGTATGCACACATATACAATTAACTATGTATATATGAGGCACAACATATGTGCCCAACTGTTCAATTAAAGATGGAAACTCCCACACTGCATAAACAGGTATTTCCATATTTGTGAAAATATAAATGATTGATATTTTCCTAAGTAAAACAGTACATATGTATGATTATACAAAGTGACATATTCAGATATAAAAACACATCCAGACACACAGAAAATTCTTGACACACACACACATATTATCCAAAATGTATGTCATGTGCATTTAGCCATGGACAAATGCAAACCTGGTTCGTGTTGGATTCAGCTGCATCCATGCAAAGGAATGAATGAGAGTTCAAGCTCATAAATCTATGTAACAATGGAAGTGGATCTAACAATAGATATGAAAAATATTTGAAAACTCTTTCTCAGGATCCAAGGGTTTATATTTAGTACTTAAAAAAAATTGCTTTCATGCATTTACTTTTTTTATAACTCATGTGTGTGTGTATATATATATATATATACACACACACATACATGATCATAAATGGTTGTATCTGGAAAAGAAAAATGGTAAGACATTAGCAAGATAGAGCTACCATTGCCACTTTCCTAAGTTCACTTGCACTACACTGGTGACAGTTTAAAAAGTGGGAGGCACTTCTTCCACACCCAGTACAGTGTAACTTGGATATAAGAGAGTTGTTAGGACTGGAGAAGTCTCTTATATCCGGGTTTCTCTTATATACGGTTTTGGTCTATTCTATATACATTAACACAGGCTCTAATTTGGTACCAGAGAAAATCTCTCTTATATCCGGGTTACACTGTATATATAAGTTGGTTTGAAGAACAGAAAAGGAGAAACTGACAGTCACTATGAAGAGTTGATTAGTGTTCACACTATTTGAATTTACATACACTATCCTTATGTTGAGTACTCTTCCTCTAAGAACAATTCAAACCTATATATATATTTATATATATTTATAAACTAATACATGAGAATAAACAATCTTTTATAAAGCATTTGATTAATAAAAAAAGTGTTCAATGTTGGCTGGAAGAACATTATAAAAATCTAAAAGGAATTAGGATCTCGCCAACATATTTTATTATCTCATTACAAATAGTTTCATGTCTTCTATAAAATACAATCACAATCATCAGATAACTTACCAATATTTATATGTACGTATATTCAAAAGGTAAGTAATCAATCATTAACTTTCTTCTCATTAGAAGTCCGAATTAGGTTAGCTTAATTTAAAAGTACCCCATAAAGTTGTAAGAAGCAAAATTAAAAATGTAATAGTGATGGGCATTTAAAATTATGCCAATTTATTATTTGCAGCCCAATCAAACAACCTATTATCATCAACAAACAAGAAAATTTGCTATTATTTTCATCACTTAAATACCGTCATTAATAGTCATAATCATACAAAGGTTTTTATATTTTATGTATTGTAAATAAATATTACCAACAAATATTTACAATATTTGTAGGTAATATTTTTACATGAGCCAGAGCTCTTTTGTTTACACACAGTTAAATGGTTTCAAGTATTGCTCTGGAGAAGCAGGTACAAGCTCATAAGTAATGTTCTCCTATGGAACCCCTCACATGGCTGAGCAAAAGCAGGGCAACCAGCTCAAACCTACATACAGCAGCTCTGTGAGGATACGGAATGTAGCCCAGTTGACCTGCTAGAAGCGATGAACAATAAGGAGGAATGGCGAGAGAGGGTCAGGGATGTCCGTGCTGGTGGCACGATGAGATGATGCTCACTTTTAAATGGTTTTGAATACTAATAATTCTATTAAATATCAATTGTTTGCACACAGATAAATAGTTTCAAGTATAAAAAAATGATTAAACAGTTCTATTTGACTGACAGATACAACTATAACTGGTACTATAATTATGGGTCAGAGTGGACCTGGGAGTAATGGCAATGAAGGGGTACTCCACATTACCCTAAGCTCCAAGTCTAGAACCTCACTATCAGATATAGTTTAGTGTCATACTCATGACACAAGTTTTATTTGACCCATAGATGAGATCCAAAGAGATACAACAATTCTAGGTCAGAGTGGATCTGGGAGTTATGGTAATGAAGAGGTTCTCCACATTCTCCAAAAATCCAGGACTGGAGCCTAACCATCAGATAGTTTAGTGTTATATCAAGCACAGATGTTGGAGGATGTCTTACCCTTTTTTAGAGCTGCAATCAACATATTCTACAGCCATCTAATTCAAAAGTGCAAATATATGATGCACAGAAACAAAGAAAAGATGAAAGGAAATAGAGGAAGGACAAGCAGAAACAAAGACAATGATTAAAAAAAATGAAAAGAAAGAAAATGAATGTGGAGATGAATGAAGAAGATAAACTGAAGATAGACAAGAAAAACTGAAAGAAATGATGAATATAGAGAAAGGCATAAAAGATTAACCAATGAAGGGAAAGAAAAACTATGAAGACTAAATAGCAGCAAGTTTTCTAAAATTTTCAGCACCTTTCGGAGTATCCTGAAAGACCTCAGTAAAGTCATGGCCTAAGCAATCTGAACTCTTCCTGAGATTTCAAAATCATCTAATCCTGCCATTTTTGTGGGGGAAGAACAAGGTTTCAAAAGTGCTAATATAAGCATAACCTCTATGTGCCAAATCTTTCATCAAGAACTGATGAAAGATTTGGAAAATAGAGGTTATGCTTATCCTGGTACTTTTACAATTTTTCCTTTGTTTTTTTGTTTTTACTTTATGGTTTCTGATACATCCTTTTGAACTTCTTTATGTTTATTATTATTACTAGCACAGTATGTATTATTTACAGGTGGATCAAGTACTAATGCATAGGATCAAAATGTCACTCTCCAGACCACTGCCTACGATCAGACCACTGTACCTGTGTCCTCTCCAGCGCTTATGCCTAGAATTAGTGTGCTATCTATGCACTTTGTGAAAAGAATTACACACACTATGAATGTATATATATAATGTGTGTGTGTGTATATATATATATATATATATACACACACACATACATATACACACTAAATTACCAGTGAGCTGATTAGGTATTGTAACAATAAAGTAAGTAAACTTGGCAACCATAGTTGAGGGTGACCCGAAGGCTCCCTTTTCTAATTTTAATAATCATTTAATAGTTATCTCCATTATATCAAGAATTTCTTCCTTTCTTTGTTTAATGGCATATCAGCCTTTGTGGGTTTATTTAATGACAGAGCCATTCTTGCAGAAGAACATTAGTGATACTATCCAACCCATCGTTTGGAAGGAGAGTGGTGTTTATACCTTTCCTAAGAGAATTAGTCTAAAAGTGAACATAATAACGTGACTGAGTTTAAACTTGCTTACTAAAATGTGGCAGTCCAGCACTTTAACTATTATACCATAGCAACTCCCTATTTAAGAATTTGGATGATGAAAAAATGATCTTCAGCATCAATTTAGACCCGAGAAAATTATCATTCAGTTTCAAATTGGACTATAAATTGATCTATTCTCTAAAAGCATTTTAAATGGATTACTTTGATAAGAATCTCATTATGACATGCTGTTTTTGGTTACATATAAATATAACCATAAAGTTAGCATCCATATTCTCTCTCTCTCTCTATAAATATATATATAGAGAGAGAGAGAAAGAGAGACAGACAGACAGACAGACCGACACAAAATATGAATGCTAACTTTATATTTGTAAGAAGGCTGGCTTAATCAATCCTGAAATGTATTCTTCATGAAATGAACAATCAATGAACTATACCAGTTGAAACCAATTACAAATTAATCAAACTTATTTACCAACATTTGTGTATCAATTTAGTCATTTACACACACACACAATATATATATATATATATATATATATGTGTGTGTGTGTACGTGTGAATAGAATGTACTGTTGTTGTAGCATATCCATTAGTCTAAAGAATGTTGTCTCATCAAAGTGTCTTTGATTGGTTATATATATGTATATATATATATATATATATATATATATATATATGTCTCTTTGTTGTGAGAGCACCTGCTTTAATGTGTTCTGATTAAGTTTGGAAGTACTGTTTCTCAAATTAGCTATGTCTTGACAGACTTATTTATATAGGTGGGTTCTCTCACAGGCTTGTTTCTTCAAATCAGAAGAGACTTATTGTTGGTCTTATTTGTTTGTGTAGATGTTAATGGTTATCAAATTTTCATCATTTTCAGATCAAGTAATTAAGTTTCATTTTAAATCCAAATGGTATATCTATTTGCAGAGTTTTTTTTAATCCCTTTTCCCTTTTTTAATATTGATTTCATGTTGGTATCTTTTTCAATTCTTTTAATTTGTTTTCTTTTTTTCTGCTAATGACCTAAGTTTGAAACTAAGTTTGAAACTAGTTGAGAACCATCAAAAAATAAACTACATAGAAGTAATACTCCTATTTATTTTCATCACTTTTGTTCAATGTGTGTGTATATATATATATATATATATATATACCAATTACATTTTCTATCAGTAGATAATTATTCAGTTGATCAACAAAGAGCTAATTATAATGCATTGGTAGATGAGAATGTTTCTTTTTACCAGGAAAACCCAAGTTTCATTTGACATTTATCATTTTATACTGAATTAATATAAAATAAAAAATTACCACTAAAGCTATTCTAAATCAGTAAGACATTGTGATCTGTGCACAAGAATACAGAGAAATATCACAATATTTCAACTATAAAATAAAAGAGTAAAAGTCTCAACTGAGTTTTATGTGCCCAACCTTCAGGTGAGCTCGCATCAACACGTCAAAAGTCTGGCCTTCAAATGTGTCAATTGAAGCTCACCTGAAGATCAGGAAAGTGAAATTCTGAGTTTTTACCGTTTTTATATAAATATATGTGTATATATACACACTTCAAAGAAAACATCATATATATATATATATATAAATAATAAAGTGAAATCATATATATATATATATATATATGCACGCATGTATATTTGTAAGGAAAGCTAAATGTAGATATATAAAGATAAAGTGAAATCATAATATATAGAAAGAGAGAGAGAGAGAGATGCACATTGCATTTTATAAATGTAAATGATTGTTTCATTGATAAAAAAAGATGCCTACAATGCACTTGTACATTAGAAAATTATCTTCTATTCTAAGAAAACTAAAGTTTCACTAGTGTCACTTTATACAGAATTAATATTTAACTCAAACAACACAAAAATTCTAACTATATCTATGTTTATCAAAATTATAATTATCACAACACTAACATCTTGCAATCCTAATAATCATTATCATCAACATCTGAAGCCATTTTTCATCACCCTCATAAACATTTCCATGACACAGAAAAATAGTGAAATTTGGTGGCTTCAGGCCTGGCTGGCTTCTGTTTGTTGGGTGTGGTACCCTTGGGCTTCAGAAAAGAGACTCCCTGGTCAGCAGCTCCATCCTGATGGAGCAGTTCCTCACCCCGTAAGGCCAGTAATTTCTATGATGGCTGAATCAGCCTCTGATTTAATCAAAACTATTATTTTTCTCCTTGTTCTTTTGCAGGTTGGTGTGCACGATAAATCATTCCCTCGAGTAAAAGAAGATCAAGGAAGATTAGAAAAGTGACTTGAAAGGGACGGGTGACAATTACATAAGAGATTAAGTGAGAGAACTTATAAATGAAAAAGATAGAGTTAAAAATATGAGACTTGAGAGATGGAGAGAAAGAGAAGGAGAGTAGGGAAAAAGAGGAGTGTGAAGAGAAGAAGGTTATAGAAATTTAGATAGATGATGATGAAGAGTTTTGCATCTTGGAGTTCTTTAAAGAAGATATAGAAATAAAAATAGAGATGTTAGGAAAGGAACTATAATCAGAATAGAGGAATTGAACTCAGAATAGCAAGGGTAGGAAGATGAAATAATAGGAAAAAAAAAAGAAGAGGATGACAGTGTTACATTTGAAATAAAGAGACTAGAGGGACAGTATAATTACATAAGGAGAAACAATCTTGAGAAAAAATGGATATGGTCACTTGCTTCATCTCTGTGGATAAGAAAGTTAAGTACAATGGTGGTCATAAATAAGAGGGCAGTTAATATTAATATTTTCCCTGTCTCTCCTATTACTTTTGACACACTCTGTATAAACAAAGAAAGCAACATTAGAGAGAGAAATAAAAGTATGAAAAGATATCCAGTTATATAACAGAGTAGTTGGTTGTATGACGAACCTTGTTGGGTTATTTGATGATGAAACTCACTTTTTTTTTAAGCAATATAGCTTTTGAAATAAATAATGATAATCATTTGTAAACAACTGTAGCTTCAAGTAACTATTCTTAATATGATTAATTTGCACAGTTTTATGCTTTTAAGTATTACATCTAATATCAATAATCCATACACAATTATATGCTTTGTAGTATTACATCTAATATCAATAATCCATACCCAATTATATGCTTTCAAGTATTACATCTAATATCAATAATCCATACACAATTATATGCTTTCAAGCATTACATCTAATATCAATAATGCATACCCAATTATATGCTTTCAAGTATTACATCTAATATCAATAATCCATACCCAATTATATGCTTTCAAGTATTACATCTAATATCAATAATGCATACACAATTATATGCTTTCAAGTATTACATCTAATATCAATAATTCATACTCAAATATATGCTTTCAAGTATTATATCTAATATCAATAATCCATACACAATTATATGGCTGCAAGTTACTACACTTAAGTAGTGATAATCATTTGTTTTCATCATTCTTTAAGTTTCCAATCTAATAATTTACACAATATGATTTCAAGTAACTAATAATAATCCTTTGAAAACAATTATAGCTTCAAGTATGAATAATTTACACTTAGTCATATTGTTTCACAAATACTTATCTAACACTAATAATCTATGTCAATTAAACAGAGTCATGTAATTCTATCAAACGCTAATAATCTATGCACAATTATATGGTTTCAAGTCACTATCTCGAATTAATAATAATCATTTGCTTGCACACATTTAGATGGTTTCAATTATTCTTATCTTATACAAATAATTTGTACACAATTATATGGACAGGAAGGTTTGCCTTTCACATACAGTTACTGCCCTTGGGAAAGTTATCCATCCAACTATTATCCCATGGGTAAATGGTAGGTTAGAGTTGGCTCTTGAACTCTGACATGTCAACTGTTCTAGGAGAAAAAAATGAATTCAAACCAAAACATAGCCAGTGGATAAATACATACCAGCAAAATGCAAATTTGCTAGTAACTATCAAATAGAGGAGATATACAGTTATATGCTGTAACTACATATGTGATTGAGTGGTTTTAATGACACATCAACCTGTCAAGGGTTATTTTATGCCGAGTGGTTAAGAAATCAGGTTTATTATATATCTATATTTGTTAAGTTATTTCTTATAAGTTCTTTGTAGACAATTATATGATATCAAGTATTCCAATTAAATACTAATAATCTATAAACTATTATAGACTTTCAAATTACTATGTCTGATTAGACATGGTAACTTACAAACCTATTATAGTGCATAGATTATTAGCATTAATCATTTGTTTGCATACATTTATATGGATGCAATTATTTGTATGTTTTTTTTCTTTTTGCAAGAAATCATAGAGGTTCAAGTAACCAATAATAATAATGATTCTGTGTAAACAACTATAGTTTCAAATAACTATTCTTATTAAATAAAAAGTAAACGGTCATAGCATTTCAAGTATTCATATCTAATACCAATAATTTCCTTGCAGATTTATCTTATCCATAAATGGAACTATTATAGGTACTACCATTTAAGCCAGAGTAGACCAAGGAATAATGACAACAAAAGAGGAACTCTGTAGAACTCTAGAACCAGAGCCTCACCACCAATGCAGTGTCATACAAAGGAAACACCTTTTGTTTGGTTTAGGTGGGTCATACCCTTCTGTAAAGGATACAGTCAGAATATTCAAACTCTGCAAAAAGGGTGAAAGAGATATAGCATCTTGAAGGCGTATTAAATTATATATAAAAAAAAACAAGATTAAGAAAAACTGATCTGGTTTTTGCTTTGTTGTTAAGTAAATTAAATAGAGGGTAGGGCAGAAATCACAGAATAATTAACAATGACATTATGTTGCAATTGTCTTTTTGAAAACTTTTGATCCACTCTGTCGAAAGAGTCGAGAGCATGAAAACATTGAGGCAATGTAAGAGAAATAAAAGTGTGTAAAGACGTGGAGTTATGTAACAGAGACAAATGAGGAAACAGACCAAAAGAGAAAGAGAGGGAGTAGTTAAAAAAGGAGACTTACATCAGAAATGTAAAAATATGTTTAAAAAGAAACTAAAAAAGAAATAATTAAATAAAAATAAAGATATGTTTTAAAAAAGAAGTTACAAAGTTGAAGACAGTGTTAAATAATTTAAAAAAAGGTTTCCACAAGTGTTTAAATTGGGACATGAATATATATATATATATATATATATATATATAGTTTTATTTCCTGTGAAATGTTTCACTCCATCAAATGAATATTTTCAAACACAATGGGAAAGATTTTGGTTTGATTTGTTTGGTTTGGTTTGGTTTTATGACACATCAACCTTTGTAGGTTATTAATGCCCAAACCATTTTTATACATATAAATTGTTCTATTTCAAACAATTCCGTTTAGCATAAGTATGTAGTTTAGTTCTTTTTGACCCATAGATAGGACCCTATCAGGTGCTAACACTCTGGGCCAGAGTTGAGCTGGAAGTGATGGCATTGAAGGAGTACACTGCATTACTGGAAACTCACCATCAGATTGTTTAGTGGTATATTCAGGACACTCATTGGGAGGGTTTTTGCCCCTCTGCAAAGAAGCAGCAGTGTATTCTACAGCTCCACGGGACTGGGCAAGAAGGGTTTTGATTTGAAATGTTAAAAAGATTCTGATACAGTTGTTCTATTTATCATATGATGATATGTCATTTCAGATTGTTGTTTTATTAAGTCTGACTTTTTGTTGGATTTTTATATTCAGTATTGCTGAATATATGATTATGTTTCCTTTTGAGTTTTTTTTTTTTTTTTTTTTTTTTTTATTGCTGATCAGTTTTTCTGAATAATTAGAATTATATATATATATATATATATATATGAGAGAGAAAGTGTTTGTGAACAAACAAAAAGTTTTAGAATATTCTAAGTCAAAAACCTGATCAAATACTGAATAGCAGAGCATGATAAAACCTAAAAGAGACTGATATCTTGGTGCTTGATTTTGGTTTCATTACTTAGTTTCATGTATTAAAAATACAAAAGAAAAAAAACAATCATGTCTTTTTGGCATATATATACATATATATATATATATATATATATATATATATATACATATGCATACAAGCACATACACACATGCATGCATATGTACATATACAAATGCACACACATATACACATATATATGTATATATACAATCAATCCTAAACCATTTAATACCATTTTTCATGATTTGTTTGAGGATTGTACTTACTGTCAATGGCTTGTCAAACCTGTACTATTTTCATTTTTCTATCTAGAGAAGACCTACCAATAAAAAGATGAAAGTGTAAATTTAAAAGAAAGTAACAGACCTCAACAATACTAGGTGCACTTTATTTAAGTAGGTAATATTAAAGAATAGCAAACTAGACAAACATTTTGTAGATAATATACTTTTATAGTTTTTTTTTTTTTTTTTTTTTTTACTTACAAACAATATAAAAAAAAATGAGACAAGAGCTGAGGGAACATAGTTGTTTCTAAAAAAAAGAAAGACAAAATAGATAAAAGATGAAAGACAGTCATTGAAAAAAGAAGGAAAGTCATAAAAGATGGAAAAAAGAATGAAAGTAATTTAAAAAAGAAAAAACTGAAAAAAAATCATAAAAAAAAAGAAATGGAAAAATCAAAAAAGAAAAGAAAATCATAAAATGAAAAAGTCAAGGGAGAACAAAAGTTATAAATGAAAGAGGAAAATCATGTAAGAAAGAAAGAATGAAAAAAGTCATAAAAAGGAAGGAATGAAAGAATTAAAGAAAGTCACAAAAGTGAGAAAGAAACAAAAATAAAAAAACCATAATAAGGAAGAAAAGTTATAAATGAAAGAAAGAGGAAAATGCCAGGTAAAAACAGGTTGGCAGAAAGAAAAAGAAAAAAATGAAAATAAAGGTAAATTAGAAAAATTTATAACATTAGAAATAGAAAAAAAGACTACAAGATTTATATATATATATATATATATATATATATATATATAAAAGGAAAGAAAAAGCCAAACTGGTGACAATGAAAAAAAAAAGAACAGGGAAAAAAGAAATGAAAGGAAAGACAATATGAGTAGATATAGGTAAAACCTTTTCTTCTCTGCCTGCCAGTGATATAAAATATTAAAAAAAACACAGACACACAGCAGGTCATCCATTGATACCAAAGCACACGTTTTTTGCTTTCAGTTTTAAAAAGCTCCACTATTTCATTCATTTTCATTTCGGTCGAGTACCTACCGCTGATCTCAACCACTCTCCTTGTCTTCCTCATTCTATATTTCCTAAGCCCCATGACCCTCCAAATCAAACTACTCCTCTGCCCGCAGAAACCATGTATATATATATATATATATATATATATATATATAAACACATATACATGATATATATGTTGGGAGGGGGCTTCTCCACTTTTTCTTTATCTTTTCTTCAAACACTTTTTTTTTTACCTTCTCAGCACCCATTTTCTACATTTTTTATTCACACTTTTATAAAAATTTTCTTTGTTTTCATTTTTTGCTTTTTTTATCCCCCTTTCCTAGTTCATCTCAGGATTCTTCCAACTTCCCAATCCCATTCCAATTTCTCCCTCTTCCCTGATCCCAGCACATTTCACCCCCATCTTTCACATTTCACCCAGTACTTATTTGATGCCAAAAGGAATATATCACTCATTGTTCAAAGTCTAAACTCTC
>OY757914.1:73776779-73886779 GCA_963585895.1 Sepioteuthis lessoniana
ATAACATTCGTGTTGAAATCCTTCTATATCCGTTATCTATTCGATTCGTTTTCTTTCATTTATGCGTTACTACCCAAAAGCACTCGAGACAAACGTCATATATAATTCCGCTGAAAGATTTTATTTGTTGATCAATGGGCCCTCAAGATGGGTGGTGAGTAAAAAGAAAGCTCCTGGTCTAACTTTGTCCAGGTAGCTATCTGATTACCCTTGGGCACTAAATTCTTGGCTTGCAAAAAATGTCTCCAGGACGTTGATGGTCAGCAATGGGGCTCGGGAATACTATGGGGGCAACCTGATTCATAGGCCCATCATTCGATTTACATTCTCCGCCCAGCGCGCCTTGTGGATTCGTGATCCTCGCAAGCTGCTGAATTTTCTGCCGCAATCACACGTTGTAGCCGGGTACATATCCAGATCGTTACCGTATGAGCAAGTAAGATGGGTGATATATTCTCCCTCCCCGCTACAGACACCCTGAGGGTATTTTTCTTTTATTGTAGTATCCATATTTGTTAAAATTCCTGTCTTTCCAGGATGTCTCTCCAACTTTATGAAGAGTCACTTTGTATTTCCAAAGAGTCATCTTGCTTTCCAGAGAGTCTTAGTGTTCATAATATATATATATACATACATATATATATATATATATATATATATATATATATATATATATAAACGCATAAACGTATATACATCTATCTATATATATATATATATATAAACGTATATATATATATATATAAACGTATATATATATATATATATAAACGTATATATATATATATATATATAAACGTATATATATATATATCTATATATATACGTACATATATATATATACGTACATATATATATATATATATATACGTACATATATATATATATATACGTACATATATATATATATACATATATACTTACATATATATATACTTACATATATATATATACATATATGCTTACATATATATATATATACATATATACTTACATATATATATATATACATATATACTTACATATATATATATATATACATATATACTTACATATATATATATATATACATATATACTTACATATATATATATACATATATACTTACATATATATATATATATACATACGTACATATATATACATATATATATACATATACATACGTACATATATATATATATATATATAAATAAACGTACATATATATATATATATATATATAAACGTACATATATATATATATATATATAAACGTATATATATATATATATATAAACGTACATATATATATATATATATAAACGTATATATATATATAAACGTACATATATATATATATATATAAACGTACATATATATATATATATATAAGTATATATATATATATATATATATATATAAACGTACATATATATATATAAACGTACATATATATATATATATATATATATATATATAAACGTACATATATATATATATATATATATATATATATATATATATATAAACGTACATATATATATATATATATATAAACGTACATATATATATATATAAATATAAACGAACATGTACATATATGTACATATATATAAGCGTATATATATATATATGTAAACGTACATTTATATGCGTATATATATATAAACGTACATATATATATATATATATATATACATATACACTTATAAACGTATATATATATATATATATATATACACACACACATATAAACGTACATATATATATATATATATACACACACACATATAAACGTACATATATATATACACACATATAAACTTATATATATATATATATATATACATATATATATATATATATAAACGTACATATATATATATATATATAATCGTATATATATACATATATATAATCGTACATATATACATATATATACATGTATATAAGCGTACATATTTACATGTATATACATGTATATAAACGTACATATATACATATATATCATCATCATCATCATATCGTGCTGGCAGCACGGATATCCCTGACCCTCTCTCGCCACTCCTCCCTATCGTTCATCGCCCTAGGTAGGTCTTCAGGACAACAACCTGTATCCTCACATAGCTGCTGAATGTACGTTCGAGCTGGTCGTCCTGCTTTTGCGCGGCCATGTGTGGGGATCCATAAGAGTACATCTCTTATGAGTTTATCTCTGCTTCTCCAGCAGTGTCCTGCGTGTCTGTTTCGTCTAACTTGAATAGTTTTCGTGATAGGGGGCAGGTGGCCGTACAGTTGGTGTCTTGTGGGGTGTTGCTGCCAGGACTTGTTCAGGATTGCACGCAGCATTCTTGTGTAATTGCCATCTAGTTTCTTCTCCAGCCGTTTTGTTAGCGTCCATGTAGTGCATCCATATAGCAGTATCGATGTGACCGCTGCCTGGAAGAAACTGCGTTTCATTTTATCGGTTAGGTCTGATTTCCATATAATCGATAGCTTTCGTTAACCTCGTTTCGATGTCCTTTTCGGTTGATTCGACGCTGCTTCCTAGGTACGTGAATTTGTCTACTAGTTTAAGTGGGGTTCCTTCTAGAGTGGAGATGTCCCCCGTTTGGTTATAGCACATATATTCCGTTTTGTGTGCATTAACATGGAGGCCTATGCTTGCTGCTGCTCGTTCCAAACTATGCAGAAGTGTTTCGGCTTGGTCAGGTGTATTTGCCAGTATCGCTATGTCATCGGCGTAGTCGGCGTCGGTATTGTTGTTGCGGGGTATCTTCTGCTTCTTTTCTTCGTCAGTTCGAAGCCATTCTCTTTGATTTTGTCAATCGATGTTCTAAGTACGTATTCTAGACAAATGATAAAGATGTACGGGGCCAGCGTGTCCCCTTGTAGTACTCCTGCTACAATGTCAAAGTATTCTGTGTCTCCATCGGTGTGATCGTACTTTTACTTTAGTGTTTCTATAGAGAATCGTTATTGCCGCTACGGTTTCTTTAGGTATGCCGTATGCTAGTAGGATTTGTTCTATCTTTCCTCTGTGAATGGAGTCGAAAGCCTTGGTTAAGTCGACAAATATTAATGTCGCTTGTAGGTTCTTTGCCCGTACACCTTCGAGGATTCTGCGGATGGTTAATATTTGTGAGGTCGTGGATCTGTTTCTTCGGAAGCCATTTTGGTTTTTTCTAAGTATGTTGTCGATTTTGGGTTCTATTCGGTTTCGTAGTAGGGCATTGTAGATTTTGGCAGCTAAACGTACATATATATATATACATACATATATATAAACGTACATATATATATATTATATATATAAAACGTATATATATATATACAAACGTACATATATATATATATAAAAACGTACATATATATATATATATATATATATATATATATAAAAACGTACACATATATATATATATATATATATATATATATATATATATAAAAACGTACATATATATATATATATATAAAAATGTACATATATATATATATATATATATATAAATGTACATATATATATATATATATATATAAACGTCAATTACCCAAGAATGTTGAGAGCAATATTGAACAAGTCCTGGCGACAACACCCCACAAGACACCAACTATTCGGCCACTTGCCTCCCATCACGAAAAGGTCGACGAACCAGATATATATATATATATATATATATATATATATATATATGAACTGATATGAGTCCGATATGAACTGCTTATGAGACCTAATAAGGTCGAAACAGATGTCCAGTGTTCCCGTATATCGTGTGTAGTTGTTCGGCGGATTTTCTGGCCATGGAAATTCAATTCACAATATTAATTCCTCAACTTAAAAAATAAAAATATGATTTTATATATATATATATATATATATATATATATATATATATATATATATATATACATGTATGTGTGTATATATATACATACATATATATAATAATTTTTGTGATTGGTTCATGCTTAACTTTTGGAGGTTTTTCTGTATAAATTCACGAAATGTTGTTTCCACAAGTGTATTCATTCTTCCAGATTGGTAGCGTTCAGGTTAGCTTTTGCAGAACTCTTCCTTCTTCTGATCTTCTGACGCCGTTTATCGTCTGCCATGTTGTTCAATCGAATCTCTTATCTTTTTGATCTGATTTTTTATGCATTCTATTTGTTCTTTTAGGTATATGTTACTTAATTCATTTTGTGCCTTCTTTAGTTTGTGAGCATTGATATTGTTTGAGTTACTTCTATCGCATTGGAAGCGGTTATATATATATATATATATATATAAGTTCATTCATTCATATATATATATATATATATATATATATTCGAGTCAACCGGTTTTCGATCCTAGCTACGGAAGATATTGTCTAGCCACACTGATGAGTTTTGATAGAAAGAAACATATGTCTGTGGATGGCTATTGAGATATATACTGCCCTACCCCCGTAGAGTTGAGTTCTCTGGCGATGAAGTAATCGCGTTACCATCAGCGTTTATGGCAAGCCTCTTCCTAAATGAATTGAGGTCTCGGCAACCGTTTGAACGGATGTATGTAAACATTAGTAATTGTGATTCATAACCGTTTAAAATTTACTTCGCAGCTAATATCTCCTCGTGGCTGAATGGTTAGAAGCTTTGGCTTGGCGTTTGAGTCAACCGGGTTTCGATCCCAGCTACGGGAAGATACTGTCTAGCCACACTGATGAGTTCTGATAGAACGAAACAGATCTGTCTGTGGATGACTATTGTGATATATATATATATATATATATGTACGTATATATATATATATATATATATATATACGTATTCTTGGACTTTTTCTATTAGACAAGAGGAAATTGTGACGGGGAAATTGGCTAAGGTCCCTAAACGGGACTTTATTTTCGCACGTGTGAAGATGGGGCAGGTTGGCACTTGATCCCCTACAGAAATAAGTCCTGTTCAGAGTTCTTTTCTCAGGCAGATAAGAACTGGCATATTACGTGAGGGAATAATTTAGGGCCAGACTGACCACCGCTGGCAAAGGGGTCCAAAATTTCACACTATCACACACCCACCAGGCCGCTAAACTTCTTTCCCTTAGATAATAGAAGAATACGGGCCTATAGGTCTTAGTTGTAATAACATTAATGTTGTTGTAGTAGTCGGCAACTCCGGTTTCCCGTGTGATACTTTAGGAATTAATAGGACAGTTCTAAGCAAGATAATGTAAGGCGAATAGAAGCTGAAAGGAAAGCATGAAATAATAACATAGACCACATGGTAAAATGAAAATACATAAGTTCTTTACTACGGTTATATATATATATATACGTTCAAAGTGTCAAACACATATAATAGGATAGTCCATGAATATAAATGTCTTTTCTTGGCTTTTATCCTTTTTCAAATTGAGAGAGAGAGTGGTAACAAAATTTGGGTGTAACGGAAAAATGTCCCAAAGTTACTTATCTTATTTTTTTGACGGGGTTCCACTGGAGAATTTCTCTTCTTTCATGGGCTAATAGACTTTGTACTGTTTTTAATGCTGGCTTGAAGGATTTTGGAGTTCTTCGTGTCTCAGTCTTTTGTCTTTAGCCCGGAGTAAAATGGCTATCGTCTGTCTGCCACCAGACTTGCTCAAAAACTACCTTTTTTGTATTTTACTTCCGCTGAGGGGAAGGAAACCCCACTTCCGTTTGGAGTCCCCCCCCCAATCATTTTCTTCATTTTTCTTTCCCCTTCCGATGTCCGGCGACCCAAGGTCACTTAAGTGCGAACATCTGCGTGACCCACATTCTCTCCTAACGGTCACTTTTTGACTCCTAGATAATGTTAGTCCAACCGGGGGGGGGAGTATCATTCCCACCTCCTCGTCTCCGTGAGCCATCACGTGACAAAATACATTAAAAAAAATCCACAATTAGGCTCTAACTGCATTCGGGTAGATATGGCGATCCTAGAGAGTGACAACAATACAACTAAGTCTAGTGATATCGTGAGTTACTGCTGAGGCGATCATATTTAATGGTAATGATGCTTCGGCCCCGAAATCATGCCTGCACCGAGAGTCATCTGACGAATGCTTTGTTTGGTGCAATGCTGATGTATAAACATCAATCATTATATGTTACTTAAATACATATATATATATATATATTTATATATATACGTACACACACACACACATATATATATATATATACGTACTTATATGTGTACCTATATATGTATACACCTATATATATATATATATATATAGTTCTTCATCGAAACTAAAACTTCCAACTTTGTCACTTGTTGAGGAATTTTAATTAGGTAAAGCGTGACTTTAACAGATGCTGCGTGACTCTCACGACCCACTAGTGAAGAACGCCCAGTCTTCCGTAATAACAGGTCGGAAATGGAAGTCAAAAATTGCTTTAGCGAAAGCAGAATTGGTCCTTAAGAAGAAAGAAGCAATTGGCACTGTGGCAAATAGAAGAGCAGGTTTAGTCTTTTATGCTCAGCGTTGGTGGTCCAATGAATCCACAATAAACAAAAGAAAAACGGTTTCGGAAGAAATTCATCATCTCGCGGAAATCAGGCGTTTTGTTACAGCTATAGGATAAAGGAAACAGGACGCAAAGTGGAAGAGTGCAAAAGACAGAGCTGTCACGTGGGGTGACCTAAAGCACATAGAACCCCCAAAATTAAGTTTCCTTATTAAGGCAGTCAACTCCAGTCAACCTACATGCTTGGATGTTAACTGCATCCGACCAATGTAGGGTATGTGGGAAAACTGCCTGCCTCAAAAATATTCTCACTAGATGCGAGTATGCTCTAAGAAGCTACAGGTGCAGACATAACGAAGTCTTGGAGATTTTGCTGAGGCTGCAAAGATATGTTATGAGACTGTCAATAAAACTCTAAATAATATCACTAATAGAACGATTCATTTCGTTAAAGAAGGAAATATTTCGAAACGTTCTCGTAAAAATAAGTACAGATCATCATTGCCAGATGCCACAAAGGCGGATTCCGAGGTTTCATTACCTACTCAAACTCCGTATTCTTGACTAATCTTGGATATTCTCAATCAGACAAGAGGAAATACATAAAAAATTCAAAGATAAAGCGCTAACTGCATCAGCGAGGATATGGTAATCCCATAGAGTGACGTCAATCCAACAAAGTCTGGTGGTATCGTAAATTAGTGCTGGGGCGATCTGGGTTTGTGGTAATGATGCACTGGTCCCGAAAGGATGCCTGAACACAGACACATAATCAGATAAAGGCGTTGTTGGAAGTAATGCCGCTGTATAAACATCAGTTATAGTATGGTACCTCGATGCGCATATATATATATATATATATATATATATATATACCTAAGAATGCTTACACACACACATATATATATATATATATATATATGCTTTCATATATATATATAGCAGTAAAGTTTGCAACGTTAGTCGAAGGTGACCCGAAGGTTCCTTTTTAATAGCTACTACACCAAGGTGTACGGGAGAGCGCTATTCCTTCCCTTGATTGCTCCATCCACTTTATCCTTGATCCTTACTTTATGCTGAGTGTTAAGTAAGGCGGCATTAAGTACCATTTTTTGAGTCTTTGGTATAACTGTATCTAGGATTGAACTCCGGTCTCCCGGACCAATGGCGAACACACTACTCATTAGGCCCATGGCTAAATGAGTATGTAATATATATATATATATATATACACATATACTTTACCTATAAATATATATACGTGTATATATATATATATATACATAGAGAGAGAGAGAGTTAGTCAGCAGTCGTTCATTTAAGCATATTTCATTAAATGATAAAGACACATTTTGTTTGTATAATTTATCTAAATCCTTTCAAGTTTCCAGATAAGTGTCTTAGTTTCAGGTTGAAATTGATAGATGAATTTCCCAAAATTTTCCCGAGCGCTTTCGGACCCTTCATAGACAATCATCAGGAGTTGCCTGCTTGTATAAGGTGTGTTGTTGTTTTTTAATGAGTTTTGAAAGTTTTTATAACATAACAAAAATATGCCATATTGAAAAATTCAAAAAATACAGTCAAAAGAACGTTAGAATTGTGTGCAACTCTTTATTTTTGCGAATGTGTGTGTGTGGAATGTAGTACTTACGGTACGTCGGGTATGTTGTGGGGTCATTTGTGGGGGGCGGGTAGTAGAGGTGGTATAGGTAAGATGGATGGGTTTTGTATATGAGTCGAAATGTTAGAGTAGGTATTAGTTTTCATATCTGCATTTGGATTGAATTTCTGGTTTTTTGTTTAGCATGGTGTTTTGTGATGGGTGGGTGATAATTACTTGGTTTTCGCAGAAGTAAAAAAGGCATTCTTTTGATGTCTTGCTGTAGTTTAGTATTTCTCAGTTAATGGTGGTTGAGATGTTCATGTCTTTTAGGTGCCATATGTGTGTGAATAAAGAAGTATTAGATGACTAATTTCTGTTGGTGAAGGAAAGTTTGTGGTTTTTATTCTTTGTTTATGGTATCCTCCGTTGCACCAATGTACTGCTTGATTGAGCGGTTGGTTTTTACAATGGCTCTTTCCGCTTTGTTTTTCTGTAAGCAGTTTCCTAGTAGGAAGTAACATATCTCAGTTCATAAAAGGCCACAACAACAAGATCGAATCCATCCACAGCACCACACAATCCAACAAACAATGCAACTGTAAGGATAAAAAAACATTCCCTCTACAAGGAAACTGAATGTGTATATATATATATATATATATATGCATACGTATATATACGTATATATGGTTAGTTGTTTGCGTTTCATGGCATATCAACCTTTGTAGGTTATTTAACGCCAAATCCATTTTATACAAATAATCAGTTCTATTTCAAACAATTCAGTTTAGCATGAGTACACAGTTAAATGTCAAAAACATTTCAAGCTATTCAGTTTAGTCAAACAGTTCTAATTCAGCGAATTCAGTTTAGTATACGTATAGATTGTGTTTACACACAGTTAAATGTCAAAAGAGTTCTATATCAAACAATTCAGTTTAGCGTAAGTACAGTTTCAATGTCAAAAACAGTTCCATTTCAAACAATTCAATTTATCATAAGTACGCAGTTTAAATGTAAATACACATTTTAATTGTAAAAAAATCTTTCTATTTCAAGCTATTCAGTTTAGTCAAACAGTTCTAATTCAAACAATTCAGTTTACCACAAGTATGCAGTTTAGTTCTATTTAGCCCATAGATAGGGCCCTATCAGGTGCTATCATTCTAGGCCAGAGTAGACCTGGGAACAATGGTAATGAAGGGGTGTTCCGCATTCCCCAAAGCCCCAGCATCACTGGAACCTCATCATCATTGTTTAGAGTCATATCCAAGACACTCATTGGGGGGCGGTGTCTTACTCCTCTGCAGTTTAGCATAAGTACACAGTTTAGGTGTCAAAACAGTTGTATTTCGAGCAATTCAGCTTAGCATAAGTACGCAGTTTGAATGTCAAAACAGTTCTTTTTTAAATAATTCAGTTGAGCATAAATACGCAGTTTAAATGCAAAAAAAAACCCAGTATACTCAAGAAACTACGATTTAGTTCAATTTAACCCATAGATAGGACCCTATCAGGTGCTTCGACTCCGGGTCAAAGTGGACCTGGGAGCGATGGCAATGAAGGGGTACTCCGCATTCCCCAATGCTCCAGTTATACTGGAACCTCACCATCAGATTGTTTAGTGTCATATCTGGGACACCCGTTGACAGGGTTACCTCTCTGCAGAGATGCAGTTGGTGTATTCTACAGCCCCAGCCGACTGGGCAAATATATATATATATATATATATGCGTACATTATATATAAGTAAGTAAGTAAGTAAGTTGGAGACCGTAGTTGAGGGTGACCTGAAGGCTCCCTTTTCAATAGCTACTACACCAAGGTGTAGGGGTGGGCGCCACTCCTTTCCCTGGATTGCTCCACTTTACCCTCGATACGTACCTTATATTGCTGGATGTTAAGCTAGGAGGGATCAAGTACCATTTTTAAAGTCTTTGGTATGACGCGACCTAGGATTGAACCCAGGTCTCCCGGACCATTGGCAAACACTCTACCCACTAGACCAAAAAGTGAGTGAAAAAAATGAAATATATCAGGCAAATACGTTTGAAAGTTAAAAGGAATAAATTTATATATCTGCTCTGAAAGAAAATTTGTCTTAACCGATATGCGTTTCAGCTCATATTTTCCTTACGTACAAGCTATTCTATTTAAAATTATTTTAATTTTTGTTCTGGTGACAACTTTTCGGCTTGCCTGCTTAACATATATTCTATTATTATTATTATTATTATTATTATTATTATTATTATTATTATTATTTCATACTTATTTTTATGCTTAAAATAATTTTAAATAGAGTAACTTGTATGTAGGCAAAGACCATAGTTCAGGGGGACTCATTGGCAACCTTTTTAATATTAACTATACCGAGGTGTAGGGGAAGGCACTACTCCTTTTCTTGGATCGTTCCTCTTACCCTTGATGTGTACATTATAGTGCTGGGTGTTAAATAAGGAGGCATATACTACCATTTTTTGAGTGTTTGATATAACTCGACTTGGGATTTAACCCTGGTTTCCTGGACCTTTGGTGAACACACTATCCATTTTGCCAATGGACCAATGTATATATATATATATATATACACACATACACATGCACACGTATAAGTGTAGTTGGGTAGCAGTCTTTCATTTATGCCTGTTTGATTAAATAATAAAGACATTTTCTCTCTTTAATTTTATTAAGATCCTTTCAAGTTTCCGGATAAGTGTCTTGGTTTCAGGTTGGAATTGGTAGATGGATTTACTAAAATTATCCTGAGCGCTTTCGTACTTTTCATAGGTCATCATCAAAGGTTGCTTGCATGTATTGGGAAACCCATTAATAATGATGGTTTATTTTATATTTTTAAATTCGTAAAGGAAGATAGTTTGGTAAGAAGATAGTTTAGCTCTAGAAATAAGTGTTTTTATGTTTGTTCTTTTATAACAGAAGGGGCATTCCCTTTGGAAATTGAGGGTGCAGGGATTAATGCTGGTAGGTTTTTTAATATATGGAGATGGTAAATTGGTCAATATAGCTTGTGTTTATTAGTACACCAAGAAATGGGATTTTATTGTTGATATTGATTTCTTGTGTGAAATTGAGAAGATAATTATTTTAAAAGGTCTCTTGTATTGTGTTAATTTCATCACTTATTTAGTGGGGCAAATAAAGTTCTTTAAACCATTGTATGACATCCAGACGATGAGAAGAAAACTTTGAATTCAAGCCTGTTATAGTTTTCTTGAAATTGGCTTGGTTGCGTTCTGCTTTTTTGGAGAGGTTTCATATATATATATTTGTATATATACACATGTAAACAAGCATACACAGATATATATGTCGAGAAAAATTGAAAAACAAACAAATCCCACGAGAAGAATTTAATATGAAAGGAAGTTGACATTATAACGTTTCAGTTTTTACAAACATTCATCAGACATGAGAAAAGATGTTATTGAGTGTTGTTAGATCGCCGATGGATTTTTAATGAAATACAAAACAAGGGATGAGACTATATATAAAGAGAGAGAGAGAGCGCTATCCATATAATCAATAAATCAGCGTTCATATTTAAAAAATATGAGGTGACTGTGTAAGGCGATGATGTAAAACTAATGGAACTATCAAGAGATATAACGGATAAAGAAGAGGAAGAAAAGAACGGAAGATAAAGAAGAAAGGGAAAAAAGTTTAAATATATCGGCAAAAAGTCTAGAAATGTCTGGAAACGTATATACGAACATAGGAAAGCTATTAAAGTCGGTAATCTTAATAACGTACATTTCCAACACATATCTAAAACTGACCATAACTAATTTTAATGCAGCCACAATTTCAGCTTATAACAAAAGGTTCTATTTATCAACTATTCTTATCTATTTTAAAACTAATCTGTTTTCCCTCAGTTAAATGATTTCAAGGTTAGGTTATTTGATTTAATGGTATATCAACCCCCGATGGTTATTTAATACCAAATCCAGTTTGTATATATATATATATGCCTGTGAGAGTTTCTTTGAGGAGACTATATGCTCCATCTTTCCTCAGTGTAAGGAGTCAAATGCCTTGGAGAAATCTACTAACAAGAGTATCGTCTCAAGGTTTTTTTGCACAAACTCCAATCATTTGACGGATTGGCAGAATCTGTGATGTTGTGGATGGTTCTCTCCGAAAACCATTTTGTTTCTTTCTAAGAAATTTCTCAATTTCTTGTTTGATGTGGTTGAGTAGCGGAGCATTATAAATTTTCACCGCTTCCCTGGTAGTTCTAGGTAATTCCAAGGTCACCTTTCTTGAGAAAAGGGAGGATGCAGCCTTTTGTCCATTTCTCTATTGCGTTCTGGTATATATACCCTCTCTCACCACCCCTCCCTATCGTCCATTTCTTCCGGCAGGTCTTCAGGGCTACATCCCGTATCGGCACAGAGCTGCGGTATGTAGGTTCTAGCTGGTCGTCCTGCCTTTGCTCGTCCATATGAAGGGGTCCACAGGAGTACATCATTTATGAGCTCATCCCAACTTCTGCAGTAGTGTCCTGCATTTCTGGTTCGTCTAATTTTGATAGTTTTCATTATGGGTGGTTGGTAGCTCTACAGCTGCTGTTTTGTAGGGTGCTGCCTCCAGGACTTGTTCAGTACTGCTCACTGCATTCTTGTGGAGTTACCGTCAAGCTTTTTCTCTATCCGTTTAGTTAGCGTCCATGTAGTGCATCCATATAGAAGTATCTACACGACCACTGCTTGGAAGAAATTGCATTTTTTTAGCAGTACATATATATATATATATACACACACACACAGAGATACATAAGCACATATATATATATATATATATATATGGGCAGCAGTCTTTCATTTAATCATGTTTGATTAAATAATAAAAACAAATTTTGTTAATATAATTTTATTAAAATCCTTTCAAGTTTCCTGATAAGTGTCTTGGTTTCAGGTTGGAATTGATGGATGAATTTACCAAAATTGTCCCGAGTACTTTCGGACTTTTCATAGGCCATCATCAAGGGTTGCTTGCATGTGTAAAGACTTTTTTTTTAGTTTTTTTATAACATTACAAAATTAGGTAAAGTTGGATAGAACTGGGATGTTGATGACATCCAACGAATTTAAAAACAAAAAGCTATCAACAGAAATAGAATATTATCAAGAAAATAGAATATTTAAAAAAAATATTCCTATATATATATATATATACACTAGCACAAGTAAACACATAAGAGCGTGTTTTTATATATATATATATATATACACATAAAAACAAGCACATATATACCAGCACAAATATATTCATATATGAGCAAATATATATATATATATATATATATATACATGAGCACAAATGCTTAGATATCAACCCGATTAGCTGGGGCTGTAAAATTCACCAACTGCATTGCTGCTGTGGGTTAAGACACCCACTCCCAATGAGTATCCTAGATATGACACAAAACCATCTAATGATGAGGTTCCAGTCCTGAAGCTTTGGGGAATGTCGAGTACACATTCGTTTCCATTACTCCCAGGTCCACTCTGACCGAGAATTATAAGGGCTAGGTTGGCTGGTCGGGTTTTATTACATATCAACCTTTGTAGATTATTTAACGCCAAATCCATTTTTATACAAATAGTCAGTTGTATTTCAAACAATTCAGTTTAGCAGGATTACACTGTTTAATTGTCAAAAAGATTTCTATTTCTTGCTATTCCATTTAGTCAAACAGTTCTAATTCAAACAATTCAGTTTAAGTATAGATTTTGTCCACACTCAGTTAAATATCAAAAACAGTTCTATTTCAAACAATTCAGTTTAGCATACTTATGCATTTTTGATGTCAAAACAGTTCTATTTCAAGCAGTTCAGTTTAGCATAAATATTTCTATTTCAAGTTATTCCGTTTAGTCAGACAGTTCTAATTCAAACTATTCAGTCTAGCATAAGTACACAGTTTAGTTCTATTTTACCCATAGATAAGGCCATATTAGGTGCTACCATTCTGGGCCAGAGTGGACCTAGGAGTGATAGGAATGATGGAGTACTCTGCATACCATAAAGCTCCAGCATCACTGGAACCATAGCATCAGATCGTTTAGTGTCATATCCAAGACACTCGTTGGGTAGGAGCCTTACCCACCTGCAGAGAAGCAGTCAGAGTATTCTACAGCCCCAGCTGACTAGGCCCTGTAGGGGCTAGGGTAAAATAGAACTGTTCAGGTATGAAACTTTTTATTACCTTTGAGTTAAAAGGTTTTTCGACATAAGGAAGAGAGATACACATTCTTTCTATGCTAACTTTTCCATCTGCCCCAAACCATGTGCACACCCGCCACAAGGCCTCGGTGAGCAAGCGAAAGTCAACCTTCTTCTTCCGAGGCAAAACTCAACTAACTGACTTTTCTCAAATCTCAGCCCACACTTCCAGAGTGTGACATCACTCACATCCCTGGTCACATCCTCTATCTGGGATTTTTATTGTGACATCCCTGAATGACAAGTTAACACCTGCGCTCATGTTTACACCTAACTAACCCATGCACTGAGCCAAAAGGTTCTCAGCCTTACTAAACCCAAAGGCAAGATATGTAAAATGAAATCCCTCGGCCATTATATTACATATATATATATATATATAGATGAGAACAAATAGGTATTATAGAGATATCCAGTAGACCTCCACTTAATCATCTTAATAGATCAACAATGAAAATTAGTTTTAATCTATCAATGAAGATATCCCAAAACCCCTTTTAAGCAATATAAAGATTAAAGTTAAATGTTTTTAAATGACATATATATGAAATTTATGAAAATATTTTCTTAAAAATTAAATTAATAGGAAAGGTACATTATCTACTTAAATTTCAAAGTGATAACTAAATGTATATCTATAGATATTAAATGTTTTCTGCTTTCGCATATGAAGTAATCCCAGAGGATACATGTGAATTATGATATATAAATTAATAAAGATATAATATGAAACAATAAAATATATTTTTTTAAAGTATATAAATAAAAAAAAACACACTTCTCGCAGGCTATGTGGACCAATTGAACATTAATCAAGTTTCATTGTTAAACTGTGCTTGTTTGATCAATAAGGAAGTATCAGTAACTGATTATATCTAAATATGAACCAATTGTAAAGTGCCTGTTCAATATATATATATATACATATGTAAGGAAAATGTACAAAAGCAGTTCAAATGATAGAGATGGACTGAAACCTCAGTTTAGACCAGCCAGTGAAATACTTATGCCTGGTTGATTGGTCTTCTTAAATACTGCCCCAAAGACATTCCTAGTTTTTGTTTTTTTGGGTTTTTTTTTTCAACTTAGATGATCATCTTTCCATAGATTTGTTAATCCAAACTTCAGATGCCAAAAACCATCAGACAATATACCTACAATGTTGTAAGAAAATGAAAGTAGCAACTAAAGACTAGTCTGGAATTATGGGAAGGATAAATAGAAAAAAAGGAAAAAAAATGAATAGATATCATGACAAGAGGAAGGATGGCTGGGTGAAAGAAAAAGATAAAAAAGAAAAAGTAAATGAGGAAATGATAAATAATGGCATGAAGAATAAATCTGAAATAATAGGTAGGAAAATAAGGAGTGGGAATGAAAGGAAAGAATAATAATATGGGAAGTTTTAAAGGATGAATGAAAAAGAAAGATATAGATAGAATGAAATTAGAAAAGAGTATATATATATATATATATATATATATAGGTGAATAAATAAAAGAATAAGTAAAAAAAAAGAGATTCTAAAAGTGAATGAAAGGCTAATAGAAAGGAAAAAAATGAATGAAAGAGTTTTTCAAAAAATTAGAGAAAAAATAAAAATATGTAAATCTGGTTAAAAAGAAAGGAAAAAAGAAAAGAAAAAGTAAATAAGTAGGTAATGAAAACAAAAAGATGAATCTTATTAAAAAAATGTGCAAAAACAATTTTAAAGGAAATATAATAGAAAGAATGAAACTCTGAACAAAGAAAAAATGATACAAAGAAAAATTTTAAGGAGAAAGAAAAAATATATAGAATGAAAGCAGCAGCAAAATTTTAAAAAGAAGAGAATTGATGAATGAATAAAAAAGAGAGAGTAATGAAAAGAGATTGTAAATGTGAAAGAAAGTCAATATTCTATTTAGTCTTTCTTTCACAATTATAATCTTATTTTTTTTTTACCAATTTCTATTTTCTTCCTTTCTTTTAAAGAAAAAGAATTTACAAATAAGATGGGGGCAATGAAAGAAATTGAATAAAAAAAATGTTTTGCTGCTTTTTTTAGAATGGAAAGAAGAAAAAATATAAATTCTTTAAAAAATGACTAAAAAAAAAAAAAAGGTAAAAAAAGACAAAACAAAAACAGCAAGAAAGCAAAGAGAAGAAAAGTAAAAATCAAATTACATAAGAAAAGAGAATTTAAATTGAAATAAAAAAGAAAAAAGTATGACAGAAAGAGTGAAATTCTGAACAAAGAATGGAAAGAAAGCAAAGTATCAAAGAAAGAAGAATGAAAAAGATGGTGATGGAAGGAAAGCAGCAGCAAAATGTTTTAAAGAAAGAAGAGGACTGAAGAATTAGTGAATCTACATTCAGTAAGTCTTTCATCCTCTTCTTTCTTTAAAAAAATGAATGAAATACAAAGAAAAAAACTAAAAATTAAGAGAGAAAATAAAAATGAATTACGCAAGGAAATGGTTCATTTGATTTCGTTATTTTAATGGGATATCAACCTTCATGGGTTATTCTATGCCAAAGCCACCCTTGTAGAAGGACAGTAGTGGTACTATTTAACCCATAGCTGGGAAGGATAAGGTGGATGGTTTATTCTTTTCTCAAGGATATAAGTCCAAAAGTGAGCATAATAGTATAACATAAGAAAATGAGGAATGACATCAAAAAGAAAGAATCTCAAAATAAAGAAATGAAAGAAAGAAGGAGAAGTAAAGTGTTAGAGAAAGAAGAAGAGAAATAAAGCTGATTGAGGTAGAATGAAAACAACAATAAAGAAATGACGGAAAAGAGATTGTAAAAGTAAAATAAAGGCAAAATAAGAGGAAGGAAGAAATTAGAGATAAAGTACAAAAGGAATGAAGGAAATTAAGTAAACAAATTTTTCCACTGAAAGTAAGGAAAAAATAAAGAAAAATACACTGGGGATCAAAAAGAAATGAAAGAAATGATTATAACTGAAAGAAAAAGATGTAGGATGAAAGTAGCAGTTAAAAGTTAAAAAAGAAAAAAAAAAAACTGAATGAAGAGAAAGAATGGATATACAGATTGTAAAAGTGAAAAACCTAAAAATAAGAAATGAAGAAAATAGAGTGGGAAGAAAGAGAAATTAATAAAGAAAAATGTTTTCAAACTGAAAAAATAAAACATCTAGATTTGGTGAAAAGAAAATGATTGAAAAAATGTGACAAATAAAAGAAAAGAAGAGAAACAGCAAGTTTAAAGAGGTAAAGTAAAAAAAAAGGTCAAAATGAATCATAAAAATCTAAGAAATCAAGCAAAAAATAATTAAAAGCGAAAGAAGAAAAATATGTAGATTGAAAGTAGTTGCAAAAAGTAAAAAAGAATGGAAGGAATGAAGAGAAAGAAGAATGACTAAGATTGAAACTGAGAATTAAGAAAAAAATAGAAAGGAAATTTGATAAAACAAGGGTTAACTTTTTGAAGAAGAAAGAAAGAAAGAGGTAGATACAATGAAAGCTGCAGTGAATATTTAAAAAAACAAAAAAGAAGAGTTATGATGAATGAACAAAAGAAAGATAATAGAGAAAAGAGATTATAAGAGTGAAAAACTTAAAAATAAGAAATGAAGAAAACAGACTGAGAATAAAAAGAAATTTAGAAAAATGTTTTAAAACAGAAAGAATGAAATATGTAAATTTAGTGAAATGAAAAAGGTGAAAGATAAGAAATTAAAAAATATCAAGGTAATAAGGGAGATAAAATTGAAAAAAAAAATGATTCACATGAGGATAAGTTCAAAGAAATCATGAGAAAAATGAAGAAAAATATGAAAGAATGAACGACAGAAAAAATGAAATGCAGAACAAAGAAATACAAAAACAAGAAGAAAAAGAAAGAAAAAAAATGTTGAAATAATTCATAGAAACTTTTCCTGAGAACTTGACATACTGAAATGAGTTTAGTCATTTTCATCTTGGATAAACTCAGGATCTGTCTGGGCTTTAGCAAAAATCTTTTTTTTTTCTTTTCTTCTCTCTGATCAGTTTATTTTTCTTTTTTTTTTTTTTTACTTCTTTTTACGGCCATTTTCTTTTCTATCACTTTCCTTCTTCCCAACCTTCTTAAACAACACCACAAATTAATCAGCACACCGTAGACTTGCACAATAGATGTTGAATAAATCTTTCCTTTGCACTCATTAATTCTCTTTGATTCCTTCCGTTCCTGCCTCTGATTCACTACACCCAAACCCCAACTCAACAAATCCTGTCCTTACCACCCTACAAATCCCACCCGCCATTATACCCCACTGTCTTCCTCCCTACCATTAAGCTGGAAAATGATATTTCAGGCCAAAACAGAAAAGGAAAAGAAAGAACAGACAGCTCGGTCAATTGAGGGATAGACAGGCAGATGGACATGGGGATAGACAGCTAGTGAGGCTTTCCTTTATCATTTGTACAAAATGGAACAAGATGCGATTCTTCTAGTTGCCTTGAAAGTATATTCAGAGAAGGCACCGAAGCATACTTACATCTGCAAGAGAGGAGATTAGGCTAAGTGAATATCTCAGTTTTGACATAGATACCAGGACATGGATGATGGAGGAGGTGATAGTAGCCATTGCACAAGTACCACCCAACTACTGGGAGATCAAAGACCAATCTCAATCGAACATGTTTCTACTTTAGAGTAGCAATAGCTCTAGTATGTTTGGATTTCCATCACAACTTCTTATCGATGTATTGGGCAGTATCAGAGAAAAGGGTTTGTTTGATTGTATAGTGTAGAGGATTTGCTTTCTGAAAACATTATCACCCAGCTTATTCAATGAGCCAGCATAAAGATATTTCATCTGTGGTGTTAAGATATGATGTAATCTTACCAGACCAGTAATGTCATACATGTGAAACACATACCTTAAATTTCTCTTTAAGATTTTTAACATTGGTTTCCATCATTTTCTCCTTTCTTATACAGCATTAAACATATCTATTTTTTAAATTAATAGGGATTCTTTTATGGTAACTAATTTTACACCAATAAAGAAATGATTTTATCTTTGAAAGAGTTTATGTAAATTTCTTTTTGATCTCTATATCTTTTATAAGATTTTTTAAAATGAATTTTCAAATCAAGATGACAATTTAAAAAAAAAAGGTTTTCTGCATAATTGAAATATTGTTTTCCTGTTATATTATGAAATTCTTAAGATGGCCTATGAAAAACAAGTTATTTAAAAAAAACAACACTTGACTTCTCAATGGGAGTTCCTTTTCGATATTATGATTTAAGTCTCTCTCTGTTCACCATCTCTGTCAACACATTATTGGAATATTCTTCAGATGGTCTCTGTCATATCAATTCTACTTTTTCCAGAAGACTGTTTTTGTTCTTTTTAATCTCCCTTTATTATTTATATAATTAATATTACTATTGTGACAAGATTAATTTCTGACCAATATATACTGTACAATGCTAACAATTACATAGGGTGGCCTTAGACATTTTTATTGTTCTTTCAACAAGAGTATGGAAGGCTGAACATGATGTTTTAAAAGTGTAAAAGAAAAGAACAATGTCTTATTACAGGGGATGAGATTTCAAAGAGGATGTCTTTAAAAAAAGAGAAGCAAGTGGATAATAAGATACACAAATACTGAAACGCTCAACAGTCACCACTTCCTAAGAATATGGTCAGTAGAGATGACATCATATCTTAACACCACAGATGACATTTTTTTTCTTTCATTTTTTTGTGCCTTATTGTGTCTGTTTATAAGGATTCATTATCATCATAGTAAAAATATAATCATTATCATCATTTGCAAGTTTCTCACATCAGTAGTAACTGGTGGTGTTGACTGATGAAAGTATTTAAGTCATATCAGAGAAGTGGGTTTGTTTGATTGTATGATGCAGATTTGCTTTCTTAAAACATTAGCATCAAGCTTATTGAATGAGCTAGTTGTGGTTTAAAAGGAACAGTTTTTGACTTTGATCTGAATGTAACCACAAGAGATTATCAGGATTAATTGCCTATCATCAGGGAAGGGACAGTTGCTTCTTCTATTAGGGTTTGATCTAAGTAGACAAAAAGTCTGAAAACATGCACACTGTATCTATTTTTTACAAAGTTTTAAAAAGTTCTAATTACTTTTAATTTGTTATCTCTTGATTCAATAGAAATGTCCTGAGATTCCGTTTTTTTTCTTTCATTTTTACCCCCTTACAACTTAGCTATTTTTTAAATGTTTTTTTTTTTTTTTGTATTTTTCCCCTTTTTCATTCATTTTCCTACTACCAAATCTACAATTTTTTTCCTTACAGATTTAAAATATTTTTCTTGTTCATTTAATTTCTTTCATTTCTCTTTATTCTTTTTTTTTTTTCATGTTTTCACTTTTACTATTTCTTTAATCTCTCTTTCAATTCATTCATTTATCAGTTCAATTCTTTTTCACTCTTTGCTGCTGCTTTCATTCTAAGTCACCCAACTATAATTGGAGGGGGAACTTGGGGTAAAACGGTTATCATCATAGGAAATGGACAAGAAAACCCAAGTTCAACTCCTTGATAAGGCTGTTTACTTTTTTCTTTGCACTAATGCACTTGGGAAAAACATGAATACATCTTTTCTTCCCCTCGCTAAAGGTAAATTGTAGAGATAGACTGTGCTCTTTAGCCTTGATGTTACATCGCCATACATGAATATGGGAAATGTCCATAGAATGTTCATAACTCATACATATAACATAGGAATCCCGAAACACGAAAAACATTTACAACTTCTTAGTTCAAGTACAAAACTTTTTATTACCTTTTCAACATAAGGAGAGAGATACGATCTTTCTAGGCTGACTTTTCCATCTGCCCCCAAACCACGTGCGACACCTGCCCAAGCGAAAGTCAACCTTCTTCTTCCGACCGCAAAACTCCACTAACTGACTTTTCTCAAATCTCAGTCCACGCTTCTGCTGCGTGACGTCACTCACATCCCTGGTCACATCCTCTATCTGGGATTTTTATTGTGACATCTCTGAATGACACATCCTACCTGTGCTCATGTTGCACCTAACTAACCCATGCACTAAGCAAAAGGTTCTCAGCCTAACTAAACCAAAAGGCAAGATATATAAAACAAAATCCCTCAGCCATTATATTACATTGATATGGCAACCAATCTAAGAAAAACTCTGAACTCAAACCAGTTTAAAATTTGACCTTGCGTTGTATCCCACTCATAGCTATTAGGTAAATATATACAATAACCATATTAGAGATTCATCTTGTCTCTCCATCTTCCCACTTTTCAGTACGAGCTGGATTCAACTCCAAACCTTACTTCCTGACTAACTCACTTTGACCCTGCACCTGACAGTCTCTCTTCATATACATTTACAATGGCTGTGTCCTGATGTATGTTTATATTTGCAACTTCCTCATATTCCTGCAAATGACGTCACAGATAGCTAATGCACAAATAATTCTAAATAACATTATATTACAGAGGGCTGTATGCAGTCTTCAGGTCACAAGTTCCTAAAATAACATTAGTAGTATGTTTAGATTTCCATCACAAATTCATATTAAAGTATTGGGCTGTATCAGAGAAGGTTTGGTTTGGTTTATTTGTTTAATGGCATATCAACCTTTGTAGGTTATTTAATGCAAAAGTCATTCTTCTAGAAGAACAGTAGTGGTGCTATTTAACCCATAGCTGGGAGGATATGGGGGATCATACCTTTCCCAAGGGTATTTGCCCGAAAGTGAACATAATAGCGCGACTGGAGTACAAACTCGCTTACTATGATTCCGCAGTCCATCGCTTTAACCATCAAACCACGAGGACACCCCCTGTATCAGAGAAGAGAGTTAGTTTGATTATTTTATGCCTAGAGATTAGAGAATGGCATTCATTGTATATTCATATTTACATTTTTTGTATAACTGCTTTTTTTTATTTTATTTTTTTTAACACACAGTCCCACCAAATACAAATAATTTTTAAACAAACGTGTGTGATTTGTCAGGTTGCATAGGGCAATTAGTTGTGATAGCCGAGAGTAATTAATTGCATTAGCAAAGAGCAATCAGTCATGAAGAAAGGAAACTCAATTCCCGATTGAGGAACGGGAACTATTCACGGTGCCTTGGGGCATCCCATTGTGCACAAGTGGACTATTCCATTGCATAGATCGCCATTGGCTGCTTGTAAGTAAGTGAAAGTATTTTATTATATAACCCAGCTTTAGTTTAGCATTGTAAGGAGGATGGCACTGAGCTACGACCTGCTTTATTTTTGTCTGCCAGCTGGACGCTTTACGGAGGTATGTGTTATTGTTTTTCAACATCTCCTTACCCCCATCGCATGAGGGTAGTGGTGTTTGTGGTGGGTATGAGTTCCTTTAAACCTGGCTGGTTGTGTGGAAGTAGTCTGGACAACGCCCGAGGGGTTTTTGTCTGTGTCATTGAAGATGGCTGAGCAGTGTTTGATGTTATTCCAGTGCCCATTGTTTGCAATACTGGTGTAGTAATTAAAAATGTTATTGTTATTCTACAACCTGTTTGATGCAGAGATGTAACCCTAACAGGTACTACCATTCTGAGTCAGAGTGGAATTGAGACTAATGGCAATGAAGTAGTACTTGACACTCTTCTGTTCTCCAGAACAAGAGCCCCACCACCAGATGCAGTTTAGTGTCATAGCCAGAACACCCTTTTTAGAGGGGTTCTATCCCTTTGCAGAAGATACAATCAGCATATTCTTAGGCCTGCTGACAGAGCTAGTGAAGTCCACTTCCTTCTTCTTGTTGATGACAGCTAGGTTTCGTCTTCTGACTGGAATTGGGTGATGTGCTATTTCAAAGTCTCAGATAACTTTCTGAGTCTTATTCTCAAGAAAAAAATACTATTCTATGCATATATCATTTATCTGTATAGTGACTTTGTAATGGCTTGCACAATTCCGAGTGGATCAGCTTTTCTACCTATTTGTGCCTGCTTCTGAACTCCTTCTGGGCCAGTTTTTTGTAATTGTTTATTATGTGATCAATTGTTTTATCACTCTGTCCACAGTCTTCATTTGTTATTCTATTGGATCTTATATATTTTAGTTTTTATATAGTTTTAATAGTTTTATTCTAGGCTGCTATTGATAATAATTCTGTTTATTTCTTTAGATTTCCTCTACATAGCCATGTCTAGGTCCTTTCATTCACACTTATAATCATTAATTTCCTCATTAGTTTTATTCCATTAAAGAACTAATGTTATGGCCAGCTCACATGAAATAAGGGTTAGCAAGCTAAATTAACACACCTTTGTTAGTGAGTTTAATTCTCACTAGGTACCTCCATACTTTCATTCCTGTGTTACAACTAAGCTAAGCTTAGTAAATAATTTAGGCACATCACATAATGTAATGGTTAGCCAGCTACATAAGCAGATCCTAGTTAGTATATTCAATTTTCATTGGCGCCTCCTTATTCCTGTCTTGTTCTGCAATTAATTTGGTTCAGTTGGGTTTAATGGCATATCAACCTTAGTAGGTTATTTAATGCCAAATCCTCTTTATACATATATATTAGATATATATGATTTGTAAACATAAGTCAACAAAGTTAAATGGTTTCAAGTATTGCTATGCATCACTAACAATTCATTTAAACATCAGTTTAGACACAGTTAAATGATCAAACAGTTCTACTTCAAACAATTCAATTTAGCATAAGTCATGTTCTGCAGTTAAGTTAAGCTTAGTAAATAATAATCTTATGGAAAGAATTCTTCTTGATTCTTGTGCTTAAAACACTCTTAGTTTTGTGTTTTGAAATTTCTAAGATGGGATGAGAAATTTTACTGATACTGCAATCAAAATTTGGATTATGACTTTAATTTCAAAAAGATGGCATATAATCCATTCTGTATGACTTAGATAATTAAACATGATAGACTAATAGTTATATTCTTTATTTTAAGCAATATAGATCCTTATGTAAAACCTGCCCTTACAGAGATGTGGATAAATACCATTGATGAAAAATATCTATTAATTTTAGCATAAATGGTTCAAGGGATATCAAGGTACTTATTTGTTTAGAATTGATATCAGTTCAAGAATGTGAAAACATGTACACAAAGTATGATAGCACACAGTATTGTGTAAAATATAGAACACTGCCCTAGTTTTAAATTTAACACACCCAACCCAAACTCAAACCCTAACTCTAACGATAAGAAACATAAAGGTTTCAGTATTGTACACAATCATGTGAGACATCATTTATTACTAATTCTAAACAATTAGCTTGATATCACCAGGACCATTTATACTAAAATTAAGATATTTTATATAAATAATAGAAAGCTGCCATTCAATAGTATTTATCCACATACTTATGAGGGTAGATTTCACACAAGTGTAATTTAAGGTCCCCTCGTATGTACATGTGAGTAAGGACTAAGATTGGTCAGCTCAGTTGACATTTCCTTCAGGGATGCCTCAATTATCAACAATTGACCCTGATTCTAAACCAACCTTGCTGAAAAACCTTATGAAACTGGAAAATATATTCATCTCTATTCAATGAGGATCTAACTGTTAGTAGAGTCCAACAAGTTCAGTTTTATTACAATCGCTCAAAAGCAGGAATACCATTGATATCAAAAATGGCAAAAAAATGATTTCTTCATAATCCTATTTAGGTGGATTGATTTCACTGGACATGGGTGTCACCATATGTAGCAAATGTGGTGGGATGATTTGAAAATGATCTTGATGTTGCCCAGTGCTGAGTAGATAAATGCAGATGTCATAGAAGAAACACCTAAAGAGCAGTCGTAAGGTAAACAGGATGTTCAAGCTGAGGTTGAACATCATAAACATAGGACTAACATAATAGAGAATTAGCAGAAAAGACTTGGCATGAATAGAGCATGAGGTGGATGAGTGAGGCTTTTATTACTCAGAGTTAGAATTAGTGGTTAACAACAATTATGAACGATGAGAGAAAAATAAATGATTATAACATATAGGCCTAGAGTAAGTAATATAAAATTGGCCTTTAGTCACATACTGCATGTGGCAGAGGCATTGAGTAACTTCATAGAAGGTAAGCAAGATGTCCTGTACGGAAGCCTACTGTCCTAAAGAAGGTACCCACATGATTTTGGACTCAACAGAAATTTAACACAAACTTCTCATTTAGACAATTAGCTTGGAAACCCATGACCTATGACCCAGAACAGCCACAGAAAGTAATAAAAGTTATATATGAGTGTTGAGAAGACTTAGTGTCAGTTTCTTTCTTTCTATGAGCAGAAGACAATCACACTAGTTTTGCGTTCAATAGCAGACAATATAATTAAAAGTGTTCTTTTCTTTATTTTTCTTTTAACGAACTAATAGTCTAAAAAGGACATCTCTCTAAGGTAAGACTTTTCCTTAATTTTATTTGGCTTAAATATGATTGATAAAAAGCAAAAATAAGAAAATTAAGTGAAAAAGTTGATGAAAATTAATAAATAGCTCTTGTGGATACTGGCCCAATATTTTAACCACATAGCCATAAATAATGATAAAGAAATAAAAATGGACAAATGAAAAACTGCCAATGAATGTCTGCTATTATTGATTGTCAAATTGGCTAATGAGAACGTGTCCTTTTGAAAATTAATTAGCGCTTTTAAGAGTTCTTTGACTGGCGTGAAAATATAGTTTCTTGCTGGGAGTCTAACCAGCTTTAGTTGTCAAGATAATTATTCAAATATTTGGATAACTTGGAAATTTTCACAATTTAAAAAAAAAACTTTGACTTTGCAGTTGTTAAATTAAAAACTTGAAAGCCACCGCAGCCGCCTGTCTACCCCACCCACCATCAACCAACCCATCTCTCCTCTACAAATTCTTTCTGCGACTTGTCTTGGACTCTGGCCAATTTCTGTGTTATGGATTTGCTTTTACAGAGTTGTAAAAATAACATGATTATCAGTCGTTACAGCTCAGAAAAAGCTAAAGAAAAAATGCAGTAACATTTCAGTAATTAATTATTTTCATTCATTAATGAACTTTAGATACTTGACCTAGATCATAGGGTAATTAATGGAGGTTTCAGTAATTTTCTGAGCTGAAACAAAACATATGAATACATTTATGATTTGACACCATCTTCTGCATATATTCTGCTTAGAGGCTAAGATAGTCGCATATTTATGTTCAATAGAGCAGTATACACAATGACAATTTTTTTGTTTATATTTTTGATATCTTCTCAAAAAAGTGAATAAAATAATTAGAATTATTTTACTTATTTATAGTTACAACTCTGGAAAGTAATTTTGGATCATTGCAACTTGTTCCTTCAAATTATGGCCAGCTCTATAAGCATGGCTAAGAATACACTGACTGTATCCCTTAAAGAAGGGTAAGACATTCCAAAAAAGGAGGTTCTGAGTATGACACTTAACTGCATCTAATGATGATGCTATAGTTCTGAAGCTCTGGGAAGTGCAGAGAACACCTTTATTGTTATTACTCCCATGTCAACTCTGGTCCAGGCCCAGACCCTCTAAGGGTCCCTTCTATATGTCAAATAGGCCTGTTTGAAAATTATTTATATTAGGTTAATTTTGACAAGTATTGTCCTTCATCTTATTAATTTTAATTGCTTTTCATTGAAACTCACTCGGTTAATTATTTGTGTACTATTCTGACCTGGAGTGGTACTATCTGTTAGGGTCTCATCTATGAGTCAAATAGATCTGTTTGAAAATTATTAAGAACACGTAAAATTAATTGAAGCTATAATTGTTTACAAAGGACTGTTCGCCAATGGTCCAGGAGACCTGGGTTCAATCCCAGGTCGCGTCCTACCAAAGACTTTAAAAATGGTACTTGATATCTCCTTGCTTAACACTCAGCAATATAAGGTACGTATCAAGGGTAAAGTAGAGCAATCCAGGGAAAGGAGGAGTGCCCTCCCCTACACCTTGGTGTAGAAGCTATTGAAAAGGGAGCCTTCTAGTCACCCTCGACTACAGTCACCAACTTTACTTACTACTATTATTGCTAGATAGGAGTACTTGAAGCCATGCGATTGTTAGCAAATTATTTGTAGTAGATAGAATACTTGATATCATATAACTGTGCTCAAAACAGCTCTAAAGAAACAACTACACACAACACATAAATAGAAATATACAATGTATACAATTCTCAAACCTTTAAGGAAAAAAATAACCCCAGACAGGTTGACATGCCATTGAAGTCAATCCATCAAATCATAGCAAACCTTTGCTGAATATCTGTGAACAAATGAAATACAAATTTTTAAAGAGATGCATTTCATTTTCAAATCTTCTATTAATATTCACTAGTATGAACTCTACAATTAACCTGTCGATTCAGATATCTCATCAATGATCTTCAATGTATGGTAATTAAGGGAAAAAATGAAATAAAATGGAGTAAAAAAATAGAACAAAATTTTTAGAATTTAAAATAATTAAAATGATAAAAATAAAGACCATAAATTTACATTTTTTGCCTCATTTAACAGATTTTGGTCACCTGCTTAAAATTTCCTGTCAAGGTCAATGTTCTCCTTCTTTTCTTTTTTTACTGTTTCCTTTTTTTAATGGTAGTCTCACTTTAAGGACACTTTTTTAAGTTGCTCCTAAAACTAAGAATGATCATAGCACACACGCACTCCACCTCAGTGACTCATTGACTTGGCCAGGTGCTTGTACCAAAATTACCTTAACCTTTCCAACAAAGAAACTGAACAATAAATACTGCAAAGACTTTCTTCCAAAGAATATAAAATAAAACTGATATGGTAAAAGAAACGGTGTGTTATTTTGTGAATTGTTTTCATTTTACCAATATGCGTAACACATTCACAAAACCCTCCAAAGTCATTTTGTGAACCTTTTCAAGCATTTTGTCAGTTTCTTAAAGGTTAGCAAGATCATAGTCTTCCACTAAAATGTGGCTGCCTTTTTGGTGAGGTTTTTAATCCACTGACTGTATCTCAAGCAGAGAAGTAAGACCACACTAATAATGGGTGAGCTGAGTCCGACACTAAACTGCACCTGATGGTGAGGGAATTACTTTTGGAGAGTATGTGTACCCTTTCATTGCTATTACTCCCAGATCCACTCTGACCTTGAGAGCTGCTAACTGTTAGAGTTCCATCTATAGGTCAAATAGATCTGTTTAAAAATTATTTGTATTTCATACAAGTTGGGGGGGGGGCGCAAAAAAAATGTTAATGTTAATATATACTGAATACAGTTCCCTAACCTATAGAAATTAAATAATCCTAGACCAGTTGATATGTCATTAAAATCAATCAATTAACTGAAATGCATGCACATATATATCCATTTTCCTTAAAAGCTTCTTTAAACATTAAAGCAGTTATCTCAAAATTAAAAAAAAAAAAATCATTTAACTCTTTCTTTGTCATCAGCCATCACCAAGTATTGTCAAATATGTTTGCAGAAAAACAAAATCCAGTGGGAGCAAATCAATCAATCAATCCAGAATCTAGTCACTAGCTAAAATGGTTCAAGGTAGTATTGACTCATGACACCTCATGGTACAAGGGGTAACTAGATCCAGTTTACATATAAATTTCATCTTTTATTTGTGATTAAGGTCCTATTTATGAGTCAAATAGATGTGTTTGAAAATTATTAGTATTCAATAAAAATACTTGAAGCCATGTAGCTGAACACAAACAAATGATTGTTATAGACAAATAAAAGAAGGATGATTTCAAAAATGATTGCAATAGAATATTGAAAATAAAGCTACAATTATAGTTAATGATTTACTAATGAATCAAATTTTGGCACACCAGGGATTGATATGCTGTTATACCAATAGACTAGACCTAAAATTAGAATTAATTTTTTATTTATTGCAGACTTTTTGTCCTCATCTTGGTAGTTTTTGTGTTGTTTCTTCTTTCAATACGTTTCGGCCAAATTTCACCTCTGGCCTTCTTCAGGTGATTTACCGCGACCTCGGATAGGAATGCTGAGTCTTGTAACCGTATCCCCAGTAATTACTGCCTTACATAGTTGTTGTCTATCGCACCATGTTTTTGACCAAGTAAACCTCTGGCTGGCTTGGGTAGGATTTGAAACCGCTATCTTCTGACAATGCTCACCTGGAACTGTAGAGACTCAACGCCTCTATCCGCTGCGCCACGGGCCCCGAAGAAAGAAGAAACAACACAAAAACTACCAAGATGTGGACAAAAAGTCCACAATAAATAAAAAAATTAATTCTCAGATTAAAAAGTCTCAACTCAAAAATGATTCCAATTTAAGACAAATACCTAAAATTAGGTTGAAAAATACCCATTAATGGTTAACAATGCATCATAACTAATACTTATAACACATGTTAATTAAAATATAACAATAATTAAGATAAAAGAAATTGTTGATAAAGCTTTCATCAAATAAAAATGAAAAATAATAGGACTGTATTAATCATATCACATTGAATTTCTTTTTAATAAGTGATGAATACTACTTGGGTAATGAAAATTAACTAAATTTAAGAGGAAAGAAATACTAGTAAAAATAATGGTTGATAATGCTTTCATCTCATGAAAATTCAAATATTGTCAAGTATCAAGATTCTCTGTCAACCTGATTAATACAATTATTATTTTACTCATATTACTTTTAAATCTTTCTTAAATTTTTTGTTATGCAAGCTATAAGCAAAAAATGAAAAATAAAAAAGATTGTTGAGATACTTTGCCAAAATGAAATCTAATGTCCAAAGTAGTGTTGAATGTGAGTTTTTCAACTCCTATCAAATATCAAGTTGAGAAATGCAAAAAAAAAATGTATAAATTATCCTTTTTTGGCACTTATGTCCAGACATCAAGAAGAGTTAGCCATTTCTATTTATTTGTTTACTTAATAAAAAAAAATTTTCAACGTTTTTTTAAAAGTCTTTAAGAAAGTTTTCAAGACAGAAAATTATATTACTTCACTCATATATCTGCTCATTTAGAATTGTAAACACAGCCAACAAATCTGAAAGTTCAAATTTACTTATTTATAAATCAAAGAAAAGACATTTACTTTTTTCAAAGAAAGTAGAAAAAAATAGTTGCTCTCAAATGATTTCTGATTTGAATCAGTTGCCAAATACGCTAACTCCATGTTATTTTATGATTTTCATTTTCTTGATTTGACAGTTTTCCTTGCCTTTTTTTTCCCTGTTCTTATTTGATCTATCATCATTGACACTGTCATATGTTTATCTATCTGTCTATGATATAAAACGCAAAAGTTCTGGGAATTTAAACAGATTGCTCATATTTTTTGTAGTGAACACTGCATACACAGGAGATCATCAAGGATGACACAATGGCTGAGAAATCGATTGTGACAATGGTACAGCTGACCTAGAAAGGTCATGTATCATGCACCAGTACTACGAACCATAAGGTAAGAAGCAGTCCTGTCAAAGAGTGGAAGTCTCTTGTGCTCTGCTGGTGTTGCAACAAACTTGCTGCTGAAACCCAGGACTGAAACAGGAACCTATATGTGTGTGTATATCAAGTTGAGAAAGGAAAGTGGAATGAAGAGGAAAGAAATACAGGTATGTTGGCCCGATGGCAAGAGATGAGAAAATATCGAAAGGCAAGTAGGAATAGAAAGATTTACAATTTAGAATATAAAATATATTTTATGTAAGAAGAAAGTCGAGAGATGTTACATGACTATAAAAAAGATTGCTGCAAGAAAGCAGTGTACAGTAATGGAATCAGTGTACTGGTACAATACTATTTGTTTTAATTTTAATACCACTATACATTCAAGCATTTTGTTTTTATTACCATAGCTTGCTTTTTGTATTCCTTATATATATGAAATAAATAGATATTGAACTGTGAAAATTTTCATTTAGCAACTGAAATACTTTATTATAGTATTAAGCTTCTTTTTGTTTTATTGTAATGTTGCCACAATATGCTTCAAATACAATATGGTTTGATTATATCGACAATTTAAGGCTGCCCTTCAAGAAGAATAATGATGAAGAAAAATGGTTGAAATAAATGTACATTAAGCAATAAATTGATTGTGTACCATCCACTTTATGCTAAATTTCCTATTTCCCAGTTATATCTCACCTGGTTCAATTTATAGCCAAAACTCTTTTCTTTTCCAGTTTTTCTCCTTTTGACTCAATAAAATGGCTACACATTGGCTATTGATAGAATTTTGACCCTTGAGTATGAATATAGTTTTAAGACTTAGTATTTCTTTTCTGATTTTGTCTAAAAATGGGAGCAACCAGTCCAGTCCACACCAGCACCTATTGCTAAGAATTCTATTTCACTTCAACCAGTATTATTTTATAAGATTCTTTTGTCTCTTGATCGAAAATCCCTTCCATTTTACTGGAAAGATATGAAGGGAAAAAAAAATCGATAAAAGGAGAAATAAAAAAAAAGAACTTGAATATAAAAGCAGTTCTCTATTGGTCATCTACTGGTCAATATTTGACATGTAACATCTGGAAAAAATGCTCAATATCACTAAATTTCCAAGTTGAAAGGTCTTTTTAGGGGTTTTTTTTTTTTTTTGTGGGGGGTACTTGTAGAGAGTTTGATTGCACTGGGGTCAACATATTGGAAAATGAAGCAAATATATATGGTTTGATGACCAAGTGCAAGAAAGTGAGACCATAACACCAATCAAAAAATCAATTACTACCTTTATGCTAACAAAAATTTAAAAATCTAGTGTATGCACACTAGTTCAAGTACCTGTCAACATAGGTCAAAGCTTGAGTTGCAGCAAGGTATTGTATAGTCTTTGTTATCCATTAAAACTTTATGATTGATTTTAATTGCATGTCAACTCATCTAGGGTTATTTAATGCCTAGAGGTTAGGATTTTTTTTGCACATAGTCCTATCAAATACAAATAATTTTTAAACAGGTCTATTTGATCCATCAATGGGATCCTAACAGATAGTACTACTGTTTCAGAGTAGAACTAGCAGTAAAAGAGTATTCCATACATTCCAGAACTGGGGTTTCAACATCAGATGCAATTTAGTATTATCATATTTACCAACCCCTCCGCTCGGGCAGGATATGACACAAGGTCAATTTTTTAAGCGGAGTTTAACAGGTTTGAATTCAGAGTTTTCCTTCTCCTAGACTAGTTGCCTAACCAAGGCTGAAGAACCTAGTCTGCCCTACTATTTACCCATAGCTGGAGGGAAAATAATTGGATTCATACCTTTCCCAAGGGTATTAGAGCTATGTGAAATGCAATCAATCTGGTTCAGGATTTAAACTTGTGTTGCCGTGTCCATATCCTGCGATGATAACCATTACACCATGCGCAATTTAGTATTATACCCAGGACAACCCTTTATAGATTGAGGGTTACCTCTCTGTAAAGGATACAGTCAGTACAGGCAGGACATTATACTATCTGGATTTTTAATCCAAAGTTCAAGTTTCAAATTTGAATTCTAATTTATATCAACATGGCATTTTGCTGATAGTTTATTGTTAGAAACCCCCATTCAATAATATTCTTATTTTCTCAATGGGAAATCAAAACATTTTTTTTATTAAAATCTTTCTTTGAATTGAGTTAGTATGGCTATCACATTTTTTACCTCTAGAACAATTTGCCCAAAGTACTTAGGCACAAAACTAAAAGAATTAGCAAGAAATTTAATTTGTAATGCTTAATTAAAAAATGATTGATTTATCTTTAGAAGACACAATTCATAAGTTTATTTTTATTAAAAACTTAAAAATTTTAATTCAATACAATAAGTTATATCTTGCAGCAACATAGATTTGAGTTCATAATTCTGAGAAAACAAGTCTCACTTTCCCCAGGAGGACCATCATTTTGTTAAAAACCTTTCCCTGGGTCCACTAAGTAGATATACCAAATTTGTCCATTCTACATCACACCATTGACCACCTAAAGAACAATTCAGTTCACCAATTGTGAAGATGAATATATGATAGATTTAGTGAGGATTTTCCTCTATTTCTTTTGCTATTTATTACCAGGGATGGACTTTGTTATTGATCCCTAGGTTAGAATTAAATGGAAATTGGATTGACAAGATAATTGCCTTGTAATTTATTTATTTCCTTGTATTTTGTGTGATTATTTTCAGCATGATTATAGCCTTTCTGGGCCATTAGCCGAATGATTAGAGTGTTCGCCAATGGTCCAGGAGATTGGGGTTCAATCCCAGGTTGAGTCATACCAAAGACTAAAAAAAATGGTACTTGATGCCTCCTTGCTTAACACTCAGCATTATAAGGTTGGGATCAAGGGTAAAGTGGAGCAATCCAGGGAATGGAGTAGCACACTCCCCTACACCTTGGTGTAATAGCTATTGAAAAGGGAGCCTTCGAGTCACCCTCGACTAAGGTCATGTAACAAAATTTGGGAACATGTCATCATACAAAGCAACTGCACCCAACAACATGATATATAATTTTCATTATTATAGAATTAAAAAATAAAATATAGAAATAAGAAAAATTTTTGCAGAAAAAATGTGCTTGACACTTTTATAGCAAAGCAAGTATAAAACCTAAATATTTGAACGATGAACTCTTGAAGTCCATTTTTTTTTAAAATCTTTATGTTAAGCACACAAACATCAGAGGGAAATATATTTCTCTCTAATGACTATGTACTCCAGTGACCTCAAAAGTTCATAGTTCAAATAGATAGATAGATAGATTGGTAGGTAAATTCTTTTTTTCATATGGTTTATTAAAAATTACAGACAGCTTAATTCTATGTCACATTTTAATTTATTTGTTTATGTTGTATCGTGGTAAAGAAAAGATACACAGTGAAATAGAGTTAATTATTTATTAATTCAAATGGTACAGTCCAACTAGTATAATAAGTCTTGCGCTGTCAGTGTTACATCCGAAATAGGTCTTACTTTGGACCGACGTCCTTCAGAGCTACCTCTCTGCTTCTCTTTCTGCTTCTGCTTCTCCATGCTTAAAAAACACGGCGTCTTTTATACTTCCATGATACTGGAAGTCACGTGGTACGAGCCACGATACAACATCTAATTTGGGTTTTATGGCATATCAACCTCTGTAGGTTATTTAATGCCAAATCCATTTTTATACAAATAATCAGTTCTATTTCAAACAATTCAGTTTAGCATGAGTACAGTTTAATTGTCAAAAACATTTCTATTTCAAGCTATTTAGTTTAGTCAACTAGTTCTAATTCAAACAATTCAGTTTAGAATAAGTATAGTTTTTATCCACACACAGTTAAATGTCAAAACAGTTCTATTTTAAACAATTCAGTTTAGCATAAGTACAGCTTCAATGTCAAAAACAATTCTATTTCAAACAATTCAGTTTAGCACACGTACACATTTTAGTACTATTTGACCCATAGATAGGACTCTATTAGGTCCTACCACTCTTAGCCGGAGTGGACCTAGGAGCAATAGCAATAAAGGGGTACTCCGCAAAGCACCAGCATAACTGGAACCTCACCATCAGATTGTTTAGTGACATATCCAGGACACTCATTGTGGGTGGGTCTTACCCCTGGTGTATTCTACAGCCCCAGCTGACTGGGCAATGTCACATTTTAATAAGTTTCTCATTTTTAAATTTGCTTTCTCAGAACTAGTTGTGAATTTTTGGGTATTTTGTTCTTGTTTTTTTATGTAATTATTCACTACAGACCTTGATCTGTTGATTTTCTTGGCGATTTCTCATTGAGAATACGCATCTTTTCAAAAGCATCAATCATTCCTTTCTCATGATCTGTTAAGAGAATTGCCACATCCCATGAATTATTTTTAATTTTTATTGCTAATTCTTATGTAAAAATTAATCTTAAGATAAAAAACAGTGAGTTAATTTGTTTTGTCTAATAAATTCATAAGTGGCCTTATCTTTTTGCAACATGTTAATTTTAATATTTTTTGAAATGATAATCAAAGAAAAAAATTTTTCCAAAAAGTTTTTAATAGATAATTTTATTACTAAATATATTTATAAAAATATGAATTTTTGAAAGAAAAAAGTGGATCAATCCAAACTTCTGAGTTTTTTCATGGTAGCCTTATCTTTTTGCACCTAAGTGTATATATATATATATATATATATATATACTGTAAACAAAAAATAAGATTTAAACACCTCTGTAACAAAAAAAAGTCACATATATATGTAAGAAGTATACTTATTTTTACAAAACTCCATGTTAATATTTTTAGTTACAGAGTTTCAATGCAGCAGAGTTTGGTCGTAAATGATATCTAATAATACCTGTTTTAATTGTATAATATCCAAATACAAACAAAATAAAGGTTTAGAAGAAAACTTATTTTTATAAAAATTTTTAGGGGTGTATATATGTATAGGTGATATTGTACCTATCCTCATGATGAATCATCTGGACATTGAAATTGTCATTGAAGGAGGCCTGTTTATACTGTTTATATGCATGTACTTTGTTGACAGGCAGTTACTGGCATCTTACCCTTAAGGGCATTGTAATGAAATGGACACCATTTTAGCTGATAATGCAATACCTAAAATATGTCCAACTATTTTTATATCCTAAGCATGGATACATATGAGTATGTTACCCTTCATTGCATGTATTATATATTTGCCTGAATTCAGAGTTATTTCACAGGTTTGAACATTTATATTTGCACACAAATTAATGCAACTATACACTTGTATTCACATACATTGTTTACAAAATATCCATAATCTTATTCAGTACACATTCTTCTATTAATATACATGGATATGAGTATATATATATATATATTCTCTTGTTCATAGAATCTCTCTCTCTCTCTTTCTCTCTCTCTATATATATATATGTGCACACAGAATATTCTTTTGTTCATACTCTCTCTCTCTATACATATGTATATATACACACACTCAGATACAGTGTCGATTCTTTTGTTCACATAATACACATATACACACACACATATTGTCCATTCTTTTGTTTATATTATATATTAGTGTGTGAGTATATATATATATATATATATATATACACACACACAAACATACAGATATATATAAAGTCAATTCTTTTCTTAATACTATATATATATATATATATATATATATATATATATATATAAAATGATGGAAAAAGGGAAATAGACAGGCCTATATGAGTTTAAAAAAGCTGAAGTTGTATTTACCAAGACAGAAATGAACAATGAAAGAAATTTTCCTTTTCTTCAAAATAGTCCCCCTTGGTATTTAACATACTTATTTGAACAAGTTTTAACATTAGATAAAGAATCTCTGAAATTCCATGTTTCATATATAGTGAAGCTGTACAATTATATTTCTTTTTGTGTCCTCTAGATCAGCAAATCTTACCAGAGAAATGAATTTTCTGTTTAAGAAAGAAGTCACACAGAACAAGGTCTGAAGGCTGTTGTCCTTTCTTGAGGCTGTGTTTAAAAAAAAAACTACAATTCAAAATATAAATACTGACTTCATAAGTTTTTTTTTCAAATTCACACTGACTCCTCTGGCAAGCAGCTTAAAAATCTTCATATACAACTACTGTGGACCCCTTCACATGAACGAGCAAAAGCAAGACAACCAGCTAGAACCTACATACAATAGCTCTGTGTCGATACAGGATATAGTCTTGAAGACCTATTGGAAGCAATGGACAATAGAGAGGGGTGGCGAGAGAGAATCAGGGATATCCATGCTGATGCCGTGACATGATAATGATGATGATATAAGTTACTCAGTTACACACATAATGTTACATTTTAAAATTTAAAACATTTAAAGCTTTAAGATCAATATTAAGTTAAGATTAGGTTGTTTGGTTTGTTTGGGTTTTATGGCATATTAACCTTTGTAGGTTATTAAATGCCAAATCCATTTTTATACAAATAAAAAGTTCTATTTCAAACAATTCAGTTTAGCATAAGTACAATTCAATTGTCAAAAACATTTCTATTTCAAGCTATTCCGTTTAGTCAAATAGTTCTATTTCAAACAATTCAGTTTAGCATAAGTAAGCAATTTAGTTCAATTTGATAGGACCCTATCAGGTGCTACCACTCCGAGAAAGAGTGGAGCTATGGCAATAAAGGGGTACTCCACATTCCCCAAAGCTCCAACATTGCTAGAAGTTAACCATCTGATTGTTTAGTGTCATATCCAGGACACTTGTTGGTCTTATCCCTCTGCAGAGAAGCAGCCGGTGTATTCTACAGTCCCAGCCGAAATAGTTTGTAGGCAACTTTAGTTTTAAATGAGTTAGAGCTCATTTGTTGTGTAATATAATTGCAGAGGGATTTCATTTTGTATCTCTTGCCTTTCGGTTTAGTTAGGATGAGAACCTTTTGGCTCAGTGCATGGGTTAGTTAGGTATAAACATGAGTGCAGGTGTTCACGCGTGGGGAGGATGCATCATTCACATATGTCGAAATGAAACCAGGGGATGTGAATGACGTCATGCACCGGAAGCGTGGGCTGAGGATTTTAGGAATTTGAGAAAAAGCAGTTGAGTTGAGTTCCTACCTCTGAACGAGAGAGTTGAGATTCAGACCTGGGTGAGGTCAGATGACTTTGTGCGCTACGGGATGCCCTCGCGTTGGTTGAGTCAGTGAGTTGAGTTCCTGCGTCTGAACGGGAAAGGTGACTTTCGGGGCTCGTTGAGACCAGACCAGTAGTTTGTGGTGGGGGCCGCACGTGGTTTGGGGCAGATGGAAAAGTCAGCATAGAAAGATTGTGTCTCTCTCTCCTCATGTCGAATTACCTTTAAGTCAAAGGTAATAATAAAGTTTCGTGCCTGAACTAAGAAGTGTAAAGTTTTTTGTGTTTTCGGATTCCCTATGTCTATTTCACACATCCGTTTATTATGGGTATGTTACAGTTGGAGCACAGTTAAATGGTTTCAAATGTCACTAATAACATTAGTAAATCTAATTTGTCTAATTTGATATCATTTATTTTCACAAAGTAAAACGGTTTCAAGCATTGATATTTAAGATTGATAATTCTATTTATCAAGTATTCCTATCTAATATTAACAACTTGCATACAGCTGTATGGTTTCAAATAACTAACAATAATAATCCCTATAAAAAACTGAATGGTTCTATTTGACCCATAAATGGGACCCTAATTGATACTACCACTCTAGGTTAGAGTGAACCTGGGAGTAATGGTAATGAAGAGTTAATCCACATTCATCAAACTTAAGATGAGAGCTTCACTATCAAATGCATTTAATGTGATACTGAGGAAACTTAAAATGTTCATGATTTTAAGAAATTTAATTTTGGTCACGTAGAACAATGATGAGAACATGGCTGTGGTATAATACAGATGCAAATTCCTAATCCCAGTAGGAAAGCCAAAGAATTAGGTATATGCCAATGCACATCTATACTTGTATATAGACAAAAAAAAAAAGCAATACTCACATTTACATTCACAGACTTACTTGAGTCTATAGTTTAAAATGATTACATATCCATATATAGACACGTATATTAACCCACTATATATGCACACACCCGTGTGTGTGTATATATATATATATATATACACACACAGGTGTGTGCATATATAGTGGGTTAATATATACAAATATATATATATATATATATATGTATATACACACACACACATATACATATATATTTTTTTCTTTAAGAAAAAACCAAAGACCGGTTAATTCAGGATTATAAATTTATTTCCATCCCGTATTTTCAGTTTCTGGTGTGAACCAAAAACACGAAGAAAAAATTAATACAAGACTTCTTCAGACCCAATGGAAAATTAATTAAAATTGAAATTAAACCAGAATAAACATGTGGGGTGTAGGGGGACGAGATTTAGGAGTTACCTCCTCGTTTTATTGAATTTCCCTTTTATTTTAATTTTTCAAATTTCTTCTGTCAGTTATAATTACGGTAATTTAACTTTTTTATTTATTTGTTTAGTTTATTTTCTTTTCATGTTAAGTTCGATAATTAACTTTTAAGAGAAATATTAATGCTTATATTAATTTCGATACCATTTAATAAGCTACCTATTTTTTTAGTGTATATGTTGGATATGTTTTTTTTTTTGGTTTCACTATTTATTTCTATGTTTTAAAATTTTTATAGTTTAAATTTAGTCTTATGTCTACATCTAGCTATTAATTCACTTCTCTTATTTAATAACTTATAAGGCCATTTATAGTTTAAAATATAAATTTTCTCTTCTAGGCATAAATTGCATCTACCGTTAAAACTATTTGGAGTATTTAGTATATATATATATATATATATATATATATACACACACACATACACACGCACACCCATATATATATCATCACCCTCACCATCATGTCGTGCTACTAGCATAGATTTCCATGACTCTTGTCTATCATCTATCGACACACACACATGCAAACCCATTTGGCTGGGGCAGCAGAATACACCAACTGCATCTCTGCAGAGAGGTAAAGCTCCACCAATGAGTGTCGTGTATATGACGCTAAACACTCTGATAGTGAGGTTTCAGTAATGTTGGAGCATTAGGGAACGCAGAGAGCCCTTACATTCCGATTGCTCCCAGGTCCACTCTGCCCTGGAGTAGTTGCACCTGTTATCTATGGTTAAAATAGAACTATTTGACATTTAAATTGAGTGCAAACAAGTTTAAAACAGATATTCAATTAAATTCTCAGAGATATATAGCAATGCTTGGAACCATTTAACTTTGTGCCAACAAATTACTAATGGTGAATAGAATTATAAATGTTAAACAGTAATACTTGAAACTCTTTCACTGTTTGCATAAATTGATATTATGTAACAATACACACACACACACACACACACATATATATATATATATTTATATATATATACACACACACATTTATATATGTATACACATACATATACAGACACATACACACACACATATATATATATATATATATATATACACACACACATTTATATATGCATACAAATACATTTATATATATATATATATATATATATATATATATATATATATATATATATATATATATTCATACCCACACACACACACATGCATACACACACATGCATACACACACACACACACATATATATATATATATATATATATATACACAAGGATCATTAAACAAGTTTCCAGACTTTTTTCATTTGGGCACTTTTATTGATAATACCCTCATGAAACTCAATACCCCTTTGAAGTAATCTCCTCCAGCTGCAATGCACTTGTTGTACTGCTCCAACAACTTCTGGCAGGCCCCATGGAAGTCCTCTTGTGTGAGCATGTCAATGACTTTCATCACAGCCTCTTTCATTTCCTCAATTGTCTCATAACAACAGCCTCTGAGCTTAGAGAATAACCAAAAGTCACAGGAAGCAAGGTCTGGACTATAGGGAGGCTGAGGAACTGTCTTGATGCCCATCTTGGTCAAATAGTCTGTGACAAGGATGGAGTTGTGGACTGGTGCATTGTCCTGGTGGAAATGCCACTGACCCGATTGAAGAGTCTGATGGAATCTCTTCCTGAACTCCCTTAAAACCTCAACATAGTAACCCTAACCCTTTGGCCAATCAACTCTGGTCTATTGACTTCCTTACTCCTCCCACACTTCTCATCATCCCTCACAGACTCCCTGCCTTCCCTGAATCTCTTATGCCACTCAAAAACTGATGCTTGATTCATGTAACATAGTCCAAAAGCAGTCTGAAGCATTCCATACATTTCTGTGGCATTTTTTCCAAGTTTCAAACAGAATTTTCTTGCATATCGTTCTTCTAAAGTGTCAGATTGCATTTTTGAAATTCACTAGCTGTGACAATCAGGCTTTAGTAGGGTATATTCCAATTGCTGCTGTAGCTGTTTATTTGAACATGAAATCATAAAAATTGGTCAGTCATCTCATAAGATGTATAGCAATAACATACTGAATTTTCAAGAGTCTATGACAATTTTAAATGCCTGTACAAAAAATGTCTCAAAACTTATTGAATGCACCATGTATATATATATTGCTTATATATATATATATATATATATATATATATATATATATATATATATGTGTGTGTTTGTGTGTGTGTGTGAGTGTGTGCACACATATGTACACACACACTTCCATTTATGCATCCCTATGCACACACTATTAACTGCAAACAGCATTTAGAATAATCAATCAGTTATCAGCTTATAGATATTGACTGTTCTTATTTTAGCAATACCTCAATAGCCCAAAAAGAAAGAAAAAATTAACTACCTTCTTATTTTAGAATAGCCTTTAATATAAGAGTCTAGCACCTTGTAATCATATCAGAAATCATTTGTGCAATTATTCATAGTGAAATATACTTTGGCTACGTCTTTGCCATCTATATCATTCACCTACAACCATTCTTTTTTCCACCAATGACAATCAACTGTTATGAAATTGATAATTTGTTTCTCATCTCAACAGAACTGCATATCTCTCCTCAAGACAAATGCCAGATTGCATTGGGAAATATTCAATTGCTTATCTATCAGTATGCACATGTTCTCACACATGTACATATAACAGCCCACCCTGCTGGCGTGTCTAAGAAAATGCCAACTGCATTCTCTGAACAAGGGTAAGTCCCACCAAAGAAGTGTCCCAGATATGCCACTCAACTGCATCCAGTGGTGAATCACTAGTTCAGAAGATCTGTGAAGTTTTGTGTACCCCGTAATTGCCATTACACCCATGTCCATTCTGACCTCCAAATTATTGTACCTGTTAGGGTTCTTATCTAGGGGCTAAATAGATCTGTTCAAAAATTATTAGTATTGGATAGAAATACTTGAACCATTCTGTGCAAACAAATTATTATTATCAAATAAGAAGTTACTTGAAACGATATCATTGTGCGTAAAGTAATTTGCATTAGATAGAAATACTACAATCTTATAATTGCATTCAAGTTATTTATATTAGATGGGAGTAATTGATACCATATAACTGTGTGCAAACAAATGATTATTATTGACAAATAAATGTGTGTGCAAAGAAATTATTATAGACAAATAAAAAGAATTATAGTAGAACTGTGAAAATATAATTATGATTATAATCACACATTTACAAATGAATCAAATTTCAGCATTAAATAAACCATAAGTGTTTGATATGCCATTAAATAAACCATATCATAGAGCAGCTTTCAGCATGAAAACCTGAGAAAGTGGCTTTCAAATTTTGGCAGAAGTTTTTATGTTTACTGAGCACAAATGCCATTCTTAAAAGTCATGAATTCACTATTCATGTTATTTTATAAGTGTTGTCTTTCATGCCTATCGATCCGAGAAGCATCATGAGAAGTTTCACAAGACACATCATGAGATGAATTCGAAACGTAAAGTCCAATGGCATCAGTTATTCTTGATATCTTTAATCTTTAAAAGTAATTTGAGGACCTTTGAAAAAGTTATTTCATGTAAATATATTAACTTAATTTTTAAGTTGCTTAATTAGCATATGGATATTATTTGCATTTGTCAAATTATTTTTTTTTTTAATAAATTGAATTTGCAAATGTTTTTTGATCATAGGGTATTTTTCTTATTGTGGTCATTTAAGTAACTTAACTCTTATAAAGAACTTACATATTTTTTCTCGTGAAAAAAAAAAAAAATATATATATATATATATATATATATATATCTTCCAGGCAGCGGTTGTATCGATACTGCTATATGGATGCACTACATGGACGCTAACTAAACGGCTGGAGAAGAAGCTAGACGGAAACTACACAAGAATGTTGAGAGCAATATTGAACAAGTCCTGGCGACAACACCCCACGAGACACCAACTATACAAGTTCCCATCACGAAAACTATGCAAGTTAGACGAACCAGACACGCAGGACACTGCTGGAGAAGCAAGGACGAGCTCGTAAGTGATGTACTCCTATGGACCCCCACATATGGCCAAGCAAAAGCAGGACGACCTGCTAGAACTTACATACAGCAGCTATGTGAAGACACAGGATGTAACCCTGAAGACCTGCCGGAGGCGATGAATGATAGGGAGAAGTGGCGAGAGATGGTCAGGGATCTCTGTGCTGGTGGCTCAACATGATGATGATGATGATGATATACACACACACACATGCTAAATCTAGGTAGCATAATGATTATCAGTACAAAAACTGAATCAGAAAACAAAGTTCTAATTTTTTTGACACTTAAGAAAAGACATGAATCCACTTATCTATGTATTAAAGACAGGTGTAAAGTAGAATAACTGTAATCAATATAGAAATTATGATCAACAAACCAAGTTAAAATTTTGCTGATTTACACACTTATGCCCTTGAAGAACAAAGGATCTACTTTTGCCCCTTTGTCAGAGATCTTGAAAAGAAAACTCATTGCTGCTTGCTAAAATGGTTAAAAGTGAAGTGCAGATGAATAAGGATATGGACTAACCACTCTCCCATAATTACTTTATCATTCAGAAAGTCATAAGAGTGCAAAGCTGTTATACAGAGAGAAAAAGCTTAACGGCAACTACACAAGAATGCTACGACCAACATTGAACTAGTCCTGGAGGCAACACCCCACAAAGCAGCAGCTATACGGACACCTACCACCTATCACAAAAACTATCAAAGTTAGACTAACCAGACATGCAGGACACTGCAGGAGAAGTAGGGATGAGCTCATAAGTGATGTACTCCTATGGACCCCTTCACAAGGCTGAGCAAAGTCAGGGTGACCAGTTCGTACCTACATACTGCAGCTCTGTGAGGATACAGGGTGTAGCCCTGAGGACCTGCCTGAAGCAATGAATGATAGAGAGGGGTGGTGAGGGAGGGTCAGGGATATCCGGGCTGATGGCACGACAAGATGATGATGTATGGCACATCAACACTTGCTGGGTTATGTTATGCTAAAGTTTACCAATCATAGTTTCCAATTATATAAAGTAGAAAATGTATCTTCCTCAACATTTTAAATGGGCAAACAACTTATTATGCCAAAGTGAGATTGTAATCAACTATATTTCCAGTGTTCCAATGAATTTTTTGAAAATTGCACTTTTGTCAATCATTTGCTTACAGATAGTCAGATGGTATAAAGTATTCTTATCTAATACAAATAATTTTCAAACATATCTATTTGTCCCAGAGATAGGACCATAACAGGTATTACCACTATAGGTAATAGTGGACCTGGGAATAATGGCAATAAAGAAGTACTTCACACTCCTCAAAGCTCCAGAACTGAAACCTTGCCACCACATGCAGATTAATGTCATACCTAGGACGAACAGCACTAGGTCAGAGTGGAGCTGGGAATAATGGCAATAAAGAACTACTTCACACTCCTCAAAGCTCCAGAATTGATACCTCACCACCACATGCAGTTTAATGTCATACCTAGAACAAACAGCACTAGGTCAGAGTGGAGTTGGGAATAATGGCAATAAAGAAGTACTTCACACTCCTCAAAGCTCCAGAACTGATACCTCACCACCACATGCAGTTTAATGTCATACCTAGGACAAACAGCACTAGGTCAGAGTGGAGCTGGGAATAATGGCAATAAAGAGGTACTCTACACTCTCCAAAGCTCAAGAACGGGAACCTCACTACCAGATGCAGCTTATTGCTACACTGATGACACATTTTGTGAGGGAGTCTTATCCCTTAGCAGGGGATGCAGTTGATGTATTCTTGGCCTTGCTGACAGGGCATTTTGTACAAGGGTCAGTCATATATGCATCAATGTAACTTCTACTTCAAGTCCAGAGAAGATAATTTTAATAACACTTTATACAGAATTTATATTTCATGAACATCAACACCGATATCATCATTAACCCAAGGTTTTAATTTCCCAATTTATGATCAAATTATTATAAGAAGTAAGCAGATTGTAAACACAATGAAACTTCCATTTAATCTTTATCAATATAAATATAAATTGTATTAATGCAAAGTATACCTACAATTAACCAATATTTAAGAATATATAAAATGTTAACATTTATTTTAAATATCCTCAAATGAAGATATTGCAGTATAATGGGTTAACTTACACACATATTTGATTAATAGAGAAAAATGATGCCATAATTCAAACTAATGTTGATTCACTAATTAAACGGACAACTTTTACTTGTTATACAAATTTTCCCTAGGTTTTTGTACTTTGTACTTTTAAATATTCATCATCTATTTAACATCACTAATATCATCCTTCATAGTCCTGATGATGGTTCATTAGAACCAAAACGTTATAGTATCGATTTTGCTTCTTAATAAATCTCTCCTACTTGGATTTCCTTGTTATCACTTTTTCTCTATATATTGTCAGATTACACTCCATTATTTACTTCCACACATAATCATATGGAAATCAGACCTGACCGATAAAATGAAACACAGTTTCTTCCAAGCAGCGGTCATATCGATACTGCTGTATGGATGCACTACCTGGATGCTAACTAAACGGCTGGAGAAGAAACTAGACGGCAATTACACAAGAATGTTGCGAGCAATATTGAACTAGCGGCAACACCCCACAAGGCACCAACTATACGGCCACCTGCCTCCCATCACGAAAACTATCCAAGTTAGACAAACCAGACATGCAGGTCACTGCTGGAGAAGCAGGGACGAGCTCATAAGTGATGTACTCCTATGGACCCCCACATATGGCCGGGCAAAAGCAGGACGACCAGCTCAAACATACATCCAGCAGCTATGTGAGGATACGGGATGTAGTCCTGAAGACCTGCCAGAGGCGATGAACGATAGGGAGAAGTGGCGAGAGAGGGTCAGGGATATCTGTGCCTGTGGCACAACATGATGATGATGATGACACATATTTGATATATGAGGTTGTAATCAAAATGTGTTTAAGACTGTAACTTCAACGTTTTAATACTTAACTTTGAATAAAGACATGCTTTCAATGAATCATGTTACTAAAAAGACACATGATGAAGACCAAAGGGTATAGTGATCAAAATTTGATTGATATATATATATATGCTTGATTAAATAGGAATGACAGTTGACATTTGCCTACTTTATCTTTGATCCATTCAAGTCTTTGTATAAGTCATTGGACTTTTAGATTGAATCAATTCAGGAAAGAGCCATATTTTTTCCCCTAGTTCTTTAAATATATATGATTCATCATTATGTTTATCGTTTCATTATTTATTATTACATAGAATATTCAGACTATTGACTTCATTTTTATTGTTATACTTACTTTTTCTTTAAAAACTAAGGCTTGAGGAACACCAAAAAGCAGTATGTCTGGGAGAAGTTAAAAAGCCAGTTATTGGTGACCATATATGGACAGAAATGGTGAAACCATCGGCCCTTGTGGGATCAAGCTAAAATAATTGACAGGAAAAACACTGGAAGATAAGAAATCTCAAAGAAGCAGAGCACATGTTGGTCTACAGTGACCTGTTGAGTGGACCAAGTAAAGAGATGAATACGATTTGGGTATCATTGATCAAAAAAGCTCAATAAAAAAAATAAAGAATAAAAAAAAAAACATTTTAAATAAAAATAAAAATTAATAAATAGAAAATTTCAATATGAGCTAGAGTACAAAAACATCTGATATGATAGAGGAGAGGAGTATCTTATGAGTTGGAGACATTAGGTTTATAAGTCCCAAAAATTCACTCTGAATTGTCCTGCAAGGATAGATGGTTCAGTAGATAAGGCCTTTGGATGGAAAGTGCTTCTGAGTGAAATCATCTGAAGGTTGCTGGTTCAATCCCAACAACAGGTAAGAGTAACAAGGAATACTTACCATAACTTAACACTTGAACCCAATCATGGTTAAAAGAATTGGAACAGTCTACCCCAGTGGTTCAAATAAAGAGTTCAGTCAAGAATGTGTAGACTCCTGAAGAAGGCTTAAGGGCATATCAGTCAAAATGTTGTAAGTATAACAATAAAGATGAGATCAAATATTCTAAGTAATAACTATTATCAAGCTTTATCTCAGAAATTTAGACAAATAATTTCATTATTCGTTTCCCCAAAGATGGCTCAAGTTGAGGCTGAAAATACTTGGGGGAAAAATCAGTGCCTTCCTGGATTCATTCCATCCAGAAGTCAAGTGACTCATATGAAAACTTGATTAATCAAACATAAAATAGGCAGACATGAAGTGTCGGTTCTATTTAATCTAACATATATGCATGCATATGTGTATTCCTATTTACCAGCCAATGGCTGTAAAATATAACACATGGTAAGCTTAATTTTGAGGTCACATGTAAGCAAGAGCAAAAATTGCTCAATCCCTACAACCAGTATTATAAAGTCATCAAACTAGTCTAAACCTACTCTTTTGAGAAATGGTAAGGTGACGTCTGAAGTTGTGATCCCTAGTAGCAGACATGTCTCACCTGTTGCTGAAGGGGTGATTATATAGAACATATTTTAAGAAGACAATGGCCTGAAATAATGTAAACAATTTTATTCTTATTCTAAATATTTTTTCTATTTCAAATATCATGGTCTTGTAGCTTTAACTTTTTCATGTTTAAAATTTAAATGAAGACATGTTTTAAAAAATGAAGTTCACAAAAATATACCTGATGAAAACTGAAGAGTTCAGCAGTCAAAATGTGATTAAAACGATTAAAAGAACAACAGTCTCAAATTATATAAACAATCATTTCATTTTAGATATTTTTTTCTATCTTTAATTCCATGGCCTTGTTTTAAAATGTTTCACCCCAACAATCCTCCTTACCAATATTGTGACAGTTACAGTTGTTTCTCATGGCATTTTTTTTCCTTTTTAATATATTCAAGAAAGATAACAGGAGGAATCAGACTGTGAATTAGTCATCTTCCTGTTAACGTTAATCAATGAATAAGGTAAGGAAAAAAAACCCAGAAGTGAAATCTATTTTATCATTTGTTGATATTTCTCCCACTAATCCTATCATACCTTCTTAAATATGTGGCTTCTAACCAGAATATGACATTAATGATAACTAACTCACTTTTGAGAAATCTTTAGTATATTTTATCTATTTCCTGTCAATTGTATGCTTATTATTTTCAGCAGAAGATAAAAAAAAGGAAACTTCTCAATTTAAAATGACCACCCAGGTATTCACATAAAAACAAAGTGCTTCCTCACATTTTCTCTACTACAAATAAATTAATATTTACAATGTAAAAAAAATTAATACAGCTTACAATGTTTCTACTCAGTATCAGATATAGAACCACCATAAAGTCAAACACAGACCAATGTTTGTTTGTTATGGCATATCAACCCTTGTAGGTCATTTAATGCCAAATCCATTTTTATACCATAAACAGTTCTATTAAAAACAATTCAGTTTAGCATAAGTACACAGTTTAATTGTCAAAAGCATTTCTATTTCGAGCTATCCAGTTTAGTCAAACAGCTCTAATTCAAACAATTCAGTTTAGCATAAGTATACAGTTTCAAAGTCAAAAACTGTTCTATTTCAAACAATTCAGTTTAGCATACAAAAAGAGTTCCATTTCAAACAATTCAGTTCAGAATGAATACACACTTTAAATGTCAAAACAGTTCTATTTTGAGCAAATCAATTTAGCAGTTTAGTTCTATTTGACCCATAGGTAGGACCCTATCAGGTGCTACCACTCAAAGCCAGAGTGGACCTGGGAACAATGGCAATGAAGGGGAACTCTGCATCCCCCAAAGCTCCAGCATTACTGGAATCTCACCATCAGATTGTTTAGTGTCATATTCAGAACTCTCGTTGTGAGGGGGGATCTTATCTCTCAGCAGAGAAGTAGTTGTTGTATTCTACAGCCCCAGCCGACTGGACAAACAGACCAATGATAAAAATTGCTTTTTAAAAACTTATAAAATAAACTTTCAAAACATTTAAGATAATGATCTCTATAAGACCTTTTGCATAGCAATTAGTTTCATGATAGGAATCAATCATAGTGATTGCTTTTAATTCATTTGTAAGCAACAAATTTGACCAGCCCTGTCCACCCTTGAGTCAAAGGCATAAATAGTCACAGTTGACTCTTACAAAAACTTAAATATTTCTACATTTTTATCTCTCACATTATATATATATATATAATAATGTAGTCTGGTATATTTGTAAATAAAGAGTGCTTAATGTCAGTGATAAATCATATGCAAACTTAAGTTAGTAAAGCATAGAGTAAGTCAACACCAGTTGATGACTGTCAGTTTCTCGTCTATGTGATGACCACTTAGGTGAGAAACTGATAGTAACCAAGGGACAGTGACTCTGTCTCTACACAATTCTAACTTAAAGGTAAACTTTGTTGTCATAGTTATTATTCTTGAAAGAGAAGTGGCTGGAACAAAAGGTCCTCTTTTTTTTAGGATTTCAAAATATCTTAATCATGCACATGCTTTTAAAAACAATATTTAAATTCTGTACCTAGCACAAGATCTTCCTATGTATTACTAAAAACATGCAAAATGTTTATTTATTGATGATAATAAATACAATTTGGTTCCCAGATGCTTTCATAAATAATAATTCAAAAAGAAACATTTATAATATATATGAACTTGTTCAAAATGACAATCCAGATATTCTAATAAAAGCTAAAGATTTTTTTCACTTTTTCACTATTACAATATATATATATATATATATATATATATATATATATATATAGTCATCCACAGACAGATCTGTTTCGTTCTATCAGAACTCATCAGTGGGGCTAGACAGTAGCTACCCATAGCTGGGATCGAAACCCGGTTTGACTCAAACGTCAAGCCGAAGCCTCTAACCATTCAGCCACGAGCAGCCATTAGCTGCGAAGTAAATTTTAAACGGTTATGAATCACAATTACTATTTTTTACATACATCCGTTCAACGGCTGCTGAGACCTCAATTCAAATACGAAGAGGCTTGCAATGAACACTAATGGCAACACGATTACTTCTTCGCCAGAGAACTCAACCCTATGGGGGTAGGGAGTATATATATATATATATATATATATATATAAAAAGAGAGAGTGTGTTTAAAAGCTGGCCAGCAGAACAGTATAAAGATTAAGATACAATCATCCGATGAAAGTTTTATCTGATGATTGTATCTTAGTTTATTCACAAAACTTCTAATAATGAAAGTATGAAAACAAAATGGTAAGATTTTAACTACTTTTAGTTTACAAATATAACCTATGCAGCCAATGTAATTTGTGGTATCATGGATAGAACAGATTTATCCTGTCAGCATTGTAGAGTTATACAATCATTATATTGTTCTTCAGACATATTTGATAATTGATTAATAGACTGACAAAGTAATTTTGGATGACCATTACAACTTGTTTTTTTTACATTTTTATTGAAGTTAAAATAATTTTCAGGTTAGAGCAAGAACCCTTGCTTGATATTATTTGGGCAAATCCTCTTATTTTTCTGTAACTTTCTCAGCAACAAGTAGTCATTAAAGTTAGCCATACAAAACAATTTCAGTGATCTAAAGAGATGGTCTGTACACTTTTTGACACATTCACACAATAATAAGAATCCATCTAAATGCATAAACACTAATATAAATTTATAATCCAAAACACAGTCACAAATGGTTCTATAAAAGCATCAAAGACTACATGCATAATTGCATACACTTAAATGTAACCAAAATATAAAGCAAATACGGCAACTCATACATAAAACAAATACTTAAATAAAAAAATCTAAAAGGAAAAAAAAAGTTCTTCATCTATTTACTGTCTATGTATGTAAAATTAGCTGTACGTGTTGGGTTCATGTTCTATCATGGACAGAAGAGCTGCAAATTTGCCTCTAACTCAAATATGAAATTAGCAAGGTAAGAACGAGAGCTATTTTCTGACAAAATGGCGGAGGAAATAAAGGGGACATTAGTAGAGAAAAGTGGAAAAATAAAACATTAAAAAAATTATGCAAATAGACACTAGGAAAGGAAAATACAATTATCGAGAGAGTTGCAATCGTTGAGGAAGAGAGATCAACGAGAAAGGAAGAGAGAAAAGAAAAACAAAACAGGGAGAAAGATATCGGAAAGATGATTAAGGCAGAAAATGAGAACAACTAAAATGAATCAATAAAAAAAAAAAAAAAGGAATGAATTCTCTAGGTTCCCTTATATTTGTGGCCATGTGCCATGCTGAGAATGTCTGATTTAGATCAGTAGTTATAGAAAGCTAGTCTTATTGATCATTACAACTGTTGTGAATATGATATTAACTGAGTGTATGTATTTACCAATGCCTCCACTACAGCCTGAATGTGAAACAAAGTCATTTTTTAAGCAAAGTCCAGCTGGTTTGAATTTGATATTTTCCTTCTCCATGATTAGTTGTCTTACCAAGGCTAAAAAACCCAGTCTGCCCAACTATTTACTCCTAACTGGAAAGAAGAGAGGAATTCGTGCCTTTCCCAAGAGTATTAACGTAAAATCAGATGCAAATAGCTTCATTCGAGATTTGAACTCAGATCACCGATTCATTTTCCTAAGATTATAAGTTATGCAAAGTATGTCTTCCGATCTTTTCATAATGTTGAACATTACAGTCATGTGGTATATTGGATTTGTCTGGTGCATTTGGTTGTTTGTTTTTGCATGTCATTCCAATTATATATGGTACAAAAATATATCTTTATAATCAGGTTAAATAGGTAAAACACTTTGTATTTAATTGAAATATCAATGTTTTAAGAGCCAATATATCAATGAAGTTTAAAATCATTATTAAACATTATCTCAAAGAATTCTCTCTGACTCACAGATGGGACCCTAATAGACACACACAAAACTCTGGAACTGGAACCTCATAACCAGGACACCTCACTTTTGTGGGTGGGAAGATTCTTACACCTATGGAGGAAATACAGTTGAGATACTCTAGGCACCACCAAATGGGCAAGACAAACACAAGCTTTTGTTTAACAAGCTAGTCTCACAAACCATCACAACCAAAAAGAATTTGAACCTTACAGGGTGCCTCTTGTTTCAGTCTTAAGCTAAGCTTATTAAATGTCAATCTAGTGTGAAAAATGAGGTTTTGTTTCTTTGATTTTAATGGCATATCAGTCTTTGTCGATTATTTAATACCAAAGCTATCCCTGTAGAAGAACACAAGAGGTACTATTTAACCTATTACTGGGGGGTGGGGTGATAAGGGGGTTCATACCTTTTCCAAGGGTATTTGTCTGAAAGTGAATGTAATAGCTTGACTGGAGTTTGAACTCATTCACTATTACATCAAAATCTAGCATGTTAGCCACAACACTTTGAGAACTCCTCCTAGAATGATTATAAAGTAAAAGAAAATGAGTAACTAAAATGAATTGATAAAAAAAAAAAAGATATATGAGCTTTCTAGCTGCCCTTGTATTGTTATATAATTGCGGAAGGATTTTTTTTATATTATCATTTTTTGTTGGTTATATCTTATCTTTCGGTTTAGTTAGGCTTAGAACTTTTCGGCTTAGTGCACGGGTAGGGGAACGCATTGAGCGCAGGTGTTCACGCTCACGCAGCGAGGATATGACAATCACAGATGTCATAATAAAAACCCCGGGTAGGAAATGTGACTGGGGATGTGAATGATGTCATGCCTGAAAGCGATGGGCTGGGATTCTTGGGTATTTTGAAAAAAGCAGTTAATTGAGATTTGAACTTAGACGGGGCGAGTTGACTTTTGGAGCTCGGCGAAGCCAGGCCAGTTGGGGTCTACGAGATGTGCCGTGGGTTGTTGGTTTAGATGGAACAGTCAGCATAGTAAAAATTGTGTCTCTCTCCTCATGTTGAAAACCAAAAAGTAAAGAAGGTCATAAAAGTTTTGTACCTGAACCAAGAGAGTCATCAGAGTTTCGTGTTTTTCAGATTCCTATGTGTATGAACATCTTATGCATGTGAACGTTTTACGCATCCATATATTTGTATATTTTACAGATCCATATATTTCACATATCTGTATCATGGCTATGTTGCAATATTTATAACCATGTGCCATATAACTAAGAATCATGGTTTGCAAGCTTGTGTTGCAGCTCATTACAACAGTAGTGAGTATGATCCTCATTGGGTGGCTATGTTTCTGGACTTGTTTCTGTATTTAGCAATACAGTGAGGAAAATGGAGAGGGTGATAAAGTGAAAATTTAAGAAAAATTTAATGAAAAAACAAAAACAAAAAAAAGGTAGAAATAGTCAAAAATAAATATAAAAAAAGAGAGAGACAAATTAACATAATCATTTTTGTATCATATGCACTCATCTTTAATATGCAGCACTTAATCAGAACAACAAAATTCTGGAGAAAAAAAATTCCTGATGTATTAACCTAAATTTACCATTTCTTCAAATGTTATCAGTTTGTACTTACTAAAAATAAGAATTTATTGCTTAGATTATGTCTTAAAACACAAAATTTACACAGTATTTAGAGCAAACAAAAATATTCATGCAAAAATGCAATAAGTTTACAGAAAAAATAAACTCACATTTGGTAAAACAAAATTATTTAAAAAAAAAAAATCCCAGTGGATATTTCTCTGTAATGGTATAAAACATTAATATGGACTATAGATATAATTTACTTTTGGTCATCTTGTCCTAAATATGGTGAGGCATGTGGCCAGAACAAAATTAATTATATAGCTCTCATGTATAATACACTAACCTAAGTTTTGGGCTTTAGAATTTGTAAAAATAGTATCTCATCCATGAATAATTACATCAATAAAATGAATAGACTAAGTGGAAAATTAACAGTTTAAAAAAAATGCATGAGTGTGTGATGATATTCACCCTATGTGGGTTTAGCTGGCTCCACACATGTATTCATGTATGGAGTTTCTTGGAAATTGATGTTGGAAGATGGAATCCAGGCATATATATGGAATAGGTTTGAATTAAGTTTTCCTTCTCCTAAACTGGTTGCTGTACCAAAGTTAAAAAGCCCAATCTCAGCTCTACTATTTACTCATAGCTGGAGGGAAAATAGTTGGATGCACACCTTTCCCAAGGGTATTAGAGCTATGTGAAATACAAACAGCCTCATCCAGGATTTGAACTCTGGTCCCCAAGTCCATTTCCTACAACAATAAACATTACACTACAAGCACTTTCTCTATATACTTAATATGGTCAATCTAAGACTGTAGGGAAAAAAAATGACAATAAGAATTTTAGGTAAAAAAAGGATAAGTGAAGTGCAAAATGCAGTTGAAAACAAGGAGAAATGAATTAGTATAATATTTATAGAAATGAATCAGTATAATGTTTATAGAAATGAATTAGTATAATGTTTATAGAAATGAATTAGTATAATGTTTATAGAAATGAATTAGTATGATGTTTATAGAAATGAATTAGTATGATGTTTATAGAAATGAATTAGTATAATGTTTATAGAAATGAATTAGTATGATGTTTATAGAAATGAATTAGTATGATGTTTATAGAAATGAATTAGTATAATGTTTATAGAAATGAATCAGTATAATGTTTATAGAAATGAATCAGTATAATGTTTATAGAAATGAATTAGTATAATGTTTATAGAAATGAATCAGTATAATGTTTATAGAAATGAATCAGTATAATGTTTATAGAAATGAATTAGTATGATGTTTATAGAAATGAATTAGTGTGATGTTTATAGAAATGAATTAGTATGATGTTTATAGAAAGTTAACGAAAAGACCAGTGAAAAAAGTTTACACATACAAAAGAGCATTTAACCAAGAAATAAAGTTTTTAACAACTTTACAAACTAAAAAACATACCAACCCAATATTTTCATAACTACTGATTAAAATTCTAAGATCTCAGCATCCCTAATGTTACATTCTAAAAGGAATACCTTACCACATATGGTTTTCCTAATCTCTGTAATAATATACAACAAATAAGCGAATTCAAAATCATAATATTCCTAATGATAAAGACCAATCTGAAAAGAATTCAATATCATAGTTTTCTCTTAATGATTAACAACACCTATTTGTCTTCTTTATAATGATCAAAGAATTAAAAGGGCTAAATGAAAATTATAGACCATTTTTACTCTTTTTTGAACCTCCTGTATGATTTTTTTGTTGGAAAACAAACTGAATACAAAATCAACAATACATTTCTTGACTGGTATATTCAGCAATATTTGTACGATACATATATATCACTATGTGGGGGTAACTCCTCATCATAGTGTCATATACAGCAAACTAATCTTGTCAAGCATTATTGGCAATTAGTGAGCATTTTATGAGTCGCCTTGTAATCTATGATATATATAGCATTTCAAAAAGTTCCACTCAATTATATTTGGAAGCAATAGTTACCTGTTTTATATACAGGTTTTAAGAAAGTTTGTTTTTAATAATAGTTATATATATATATATATATATATATACACACACACACACACACACACAAGGGTTGATTGTAAAGTAACTCCCTATTTTAAAATTCTACTCATTTCTTTTTTAATCATTTTTACCAGTATTTTATAGATATTTTATAAATATTTTTAAATAGAGAGAGACAGATACAGTAAAATGGGAGAGAGAAAATGTGAGTATCTATTTACCCAAACTCTCTGCTACAGTCAGAATATGATACAAAGTCAATTTCTAAGAGACATATACAGGTATACCTTGAGTTAAGTCATTCTCAATTATAGGTTGTTTGTAAAAAAAAATATATGAAAAAAAAAATCAAGTTTAATTCATTTTCTTTGACTTTACATCTGTCCACTACAAATATTCAAGTCATAGTATCACTAGAAAAGTGTTAAAAGTACAGAGTATAATGAATAAGAATAAGGAGCTTTTGCTCCTTATCATGTAATCCTTAAAGAAAAGAAGAACACAATACAAGGAATTCTCAACCAGTTTCTTATAAAAAAGCATACTGAACCACAACAACCAGAATCAGCTGTTGATGCTGATGATCCACAGCCATCTACGTCCACGATGTAGATAAACAAATTGAATATAAATATAGGTAAATTTGACATAAATTAGTTTATTTTCTACTATCGCAAAATAATTTTGATAACTGTATTAGTCATTAAACCTTACAAAATCATTTTATTCTATAATGTCTTAAAGTGAACCACATTCACAAATAAAGAATCCATAATGTACTGTAAAGATTGACAAATTGTAAACATCTACAATTTACATGTACATACATATATTCATAAATTCAGATTACTTTTTTTCTGTACTATATTAAAAACTAAAATTCATTTGTTTGTAAGTTTAAAATAGATTTTCTCCTGGAATAAATTACTGACGTAAGGTGAGGTATACCTCTAACAGGTTTGAATTCAATTTTCCTTCTCCTAGTCAAGTTGTCCTGCCAAGTCTAAAGGGCTCAATCTGGCCTACTATTTACTTGATATAGCTGATAGGAGAAAGTTGGGTTTATACCTTTCTGATTAGCAATAGAATGTGTGTGTACTTGCATTTGTCTATACAGATTTACTCATTAATTTTGCGAGTTAAGAGCTGTTGTAAAAACATTTGGGGCCCAATGTATGAGGTATGTTCAAAAAGTATCAAAACTGTAGCTGTATTTACCAAGAAATGAACAATGAACAAAATTTTCATTTTCTAATTTAATATACTATTTCCAATATGTTTTCAATTGGTCAAAGCCCCTCTGAAACTCTCAATATAATGTGAAGCTGTGGCATCATCTTTCTTTTAATGTCATCCACATCTTCAAATCTTACCCATGAGGGGAAATTCCAAATAAAGGAACCAAAACATTTTTAAAATGCACCAAGGGTTTTGCACTTGCACCATCCTGTGTCTTGCCAAAACCATTTCATTCAAAAAGTATCAAGACCTGCAACATCATTTTTTTTCATTTTGGCAGTGACTCATCTAGAAAACTAAATATAGCACCTTATACAAGTTGCTATGTTATGCACAAATCTTCAATTGAATTTAAAATAAAAATCTTATTCCATCTCAATATATTTTGATTGTACCTTGTAAAAATAGAAACAAGTAAAAAAGATGTTTATATATCAAATCTTTCTTAGAATTATGACTCAAAATTACAGGAAAGAAGAGCAGCTTTCAATATGCAACCAGTAATTTTTATCTTTAATGAATATGAAAGAATGTTAGCAGAAAGAGTAGATTGAAAAATCTTTCTGCATTCCTCAGTTTGAACCCCTGATCTGTACTTTAAAATCTTTTTAGTCTGGCTAAAGTCAATAAATTGTCCAATTATGTACACATCACCACATAAATTTTTGAAATTAAAAAAATTTGGTGTTTTTTGATAATATTTGATCACACCTTGTATACTTTGTGTAAAATGTATACTTTTTACTGAGCATACCTCTCTGACCTTATGTTAATCCAATTTTTTTGAGGTGTTCCATCATAAAACAATTCATTTATGTGGGTCCATGTACACAGTTTTCTTTTTGTATAATTCAATCTAAACAAACTTCTCTTATCATGCCACCACCAAAGCCTGAACCTTTTTTTTTTTTAGAGAAAAACTTTCTATGTATTTTTTTAAAGTTTGTACAAGATGCACCATCTGAACAAGGGTCTCAAAAGGGAGCTGTTGTTTTTTTTTTATGTGTATTATATATATATATATATATATATATATATATATATATATATATATATATATATATATAGGAGCTGATTGGACATTCAAAACAGTTGCAAATTGAACAAAGAAATTCTAATAAACCCTTTCTACAAACAAACAAAAAAGTTAAGAAAAAAAAATCAGATAAAACTTTCTACAGAAAGAAAATAAGATATTTTTTAACAGTGAAAGAATGAAAAAAAAAAGTGAATGGCAGTATTTAGGGAGATTGAGATAAAATATAAAGACTGGTGACATCACAGGTCATTGAAAGTAAATATCATAAAATAATAGAAAATGAAATGATGACAAAAAAATTAAATCAATCAAAATAAAAATAAATAAATAAAACAGGAAGAAAACTAAAAAAATATATATATATATATATATATATATATATATATATATATATATATATATATATATATATATATATATATATCAATATATTTTGATGGTGATGTCTGATACCAGCTTGGTTTTTATATTGTTCTGCAAACAGATTTTCTGAACATTTTAAGGTTTTTCTTTTGTTATGGGGAGTACAGTTTGCTTATTTTTTTCAATGAGGTGTCCAAGTGCATAAATGTTTCAACCATCCAAGTAACATTTGATTCAATTCTCTGATTTTTTTTTCTTTTTGGTTCCTTCTAACATTTACTCATTTTCTTTGTTTCATTTTTATGGCTTATCCGTATACATTTTGTTTATTCTTGAAAAAAAAACAATGAATTAAAAATAAAAACACTGAGAATTGTTCATAAAAAAAATGCATTGAATGTTTTTAGAAGAGAATCTCAAGAGAAAATAAAGTTCTATAAAATAGAAAAGAAGAAAAAGGCTAGATAAGTTATGGTAAAACAATTCTGTTGAATAAAAAAAAAGTCCTGGATTTCAACTGAATGCAAATATGGGAAGCCTTTTTCTCAACCTGTGAAAACAAGAAAGCATGAACAAAGAGAATGAATAATTTTTAGCATGGCATCACAATAAAGAAGTAGATAGCAAACTAGTGTCACAGACCATTATTAGGCCGGTTTGTTTTGTAGCATGTTAAATCTTGTGGCGTTATCTCATACAAAAGTCTTTTTCTGTTTAATAAAAAGAATGAAAAATTTTTAGCATGGCATCACAATAAAGACGTAGATAGCAAACTAGTATCACAGACCATTATTAGGCCGGTTTGTTTTGTAGCATGTTAACACTTGTGGCGTTATCTCATAAAAAGGCTTTTTTTTTTTTTACAAGCAATTATGTATTTTCAAGTAACTATTCCTGTTTCATAATTTGGGGTGAAATGGTTATCGTCGTAGGAAATGAACACGGTGACTCAAGTTCAAATCCTGGATGAGAATGACTGCATTTCACATAGCACTAATACCCTTGGGAAAGGTATGAATCCAATAATTCTCCCTCCAGCTATGGATAAATAGTAGGACAGACTGGGTTCTTCAGCCTTGGTGAGGCAACTAGTCTAGAAGAAGGAAAACTCTGAATTCAAACCTGTAAAATTGACCTTGTGTCATATCCTGCCCGAGCGGAGGGGTTGGTAAATAGGATAATTTGTAAACAATAATAGTTTCAATTATACTTTAATGCAAGTAATTTGTAGTTACATGGTTTAAAGTATTCCTATCTAACACTATTTTGAGGCTGGTTTGAATTAAGTATTTTCCTTCTCCTAAACTAGTTGCTTTAACAAGGCTGAAAAATCTAGTTGCCCAACAATTTATTAATTGAGGGGAAGAGAGATAGATTCATGCATTAGCATAAAGTGAAACACCTGACTCATTTCGGATTTGAATTCCAGTCACCCATTCCATATTCTACAATGATAGCTTTTAAACTTTGCATGTAGCCTTTTATTATTGTATTATGTTCTACTAGAAATAATAAAATTCTGGTATCTTTGTATTTAAAAAAAATCTTCATCTTCTTTCTTGTCAATGCACTTAATCCAACAATATTACATTAATCATGTAGATCAAATATAATACAGTGAAAATTTGAGCTCCATATTCAATTTATCACTGTGCAGGACAAAAAACTTATTCATCTACATATGTAACATTATGATACATTAGATCTTTTTAGATTAGTTATTCTGTACATGTTCACTTTGACGTCTCTTTTTTAAAATTGTAATCTCTCTCTCTCTCATTATATATTAAAATGTAAACAAACGGACGCTGCTGCTGTTGCTACATAGATACCTTAAAAATTCCCTTAGCCAACGTAGTCCGCTTGTTGGCCGAGCGGTCTGAGACTTAGTCTAACGTAAAGTTGGATGGGTTTCGATTCCAGCGTCGAGCGTCCTGCATGTCTAGCCACTGAAGAGTTCTGATAGAACAAAACAGTCTGTCTGTGGATGACAACATATATATAATACAATACAATGCCAAGTCAGCCAATGGTGGGAACGATTCTATTTTCAAATTTTCTATCTACAATATCCATGTAATTCAAAATTTAAAAAAAGAGCTCAATGTAAAATAATGATAAATTAAATTACAGAGCAAATAATTCCACGTAAAAGAAAAACCTTCAACAAAAAATATGAGTAATTTTTAAAGGTTTTTCTTTTATATGCTGTATCATAATTAGATTTTTTTTCTTTTTTTGTTGGTCCAAAGAGAGAAAAAGTAAATATCTTAAAATGAATAAAGAGATTTGTATTTTCTAAAATCTATTTTGCTCTTTCATGTTTCTAGCTTCTTGCTGTCTTCAGAGGGCCTTTAACGATTTTGGCCAGTGTCGTTTTTGGTTTAGTGGCGACTGGACTGTCTCCATGGGGTCACTGGTCCTTTTTAGTATATATATATATATATATATATTAGTTCTATTTAATATTGAAATTTTGAATTTTAACTCTCTTAGTGTGTGTGTGTATGTGTGTGTTTGATTTTGTCTGTGTCCAAAAAAAGTTGATATTATTTGAGATATACAGGGTACTTCAGAAAAATTAATCTTAACCAATTCTAATTTAAATGATCTCAAATTTTAACATCTAGTGTAAAAGTAAAACAAGATTCTGTGTTTAATGTTTAAATACCTTGTCTTTTCCAGTGAACAGTATTTCTATACCAGGAAAGAAAAAAAAATTAAACATAGAATTTCAGTTGTTTCTACTCATGTTGTTAAAATTTGAGATCATTTGAATGAGAATTTATCAAGTTTTTAGATTATGAAATTACATCAATTTTTCTGTGTGTGTATATATATATATATATATATATATATATATATTTGCTGATATTTCAGTTGAATTTTTAAAAACATATTTATACATTTTATAAGCTTAGATTTATGCACTTTTCAGTACAAGAAGGAAAAATCTTTATTATTGATCATGTTGTTAAAATATATGGAAAAAAAAACAAAACACTGACACATGAGGTTTCTATTACACTTTCATAACTCTACTATCATTATGATAATAATTATTATAATAACAAAAAAAGAGAACTTTCAAACTTGTGGACTTTGCTGTCCCGGCTGACCACAGAATAAAACTGAAAGAAAGTGAAAAGAAAGATCAGTACCTGGACCTTGCTAGGGAATCGAAAAAACTATGGAACATGAAGGTGATAATTATACCAATGATTATTGGTGCTTTTGGTACAGTCACCAAAGGATTATTAAAGGGACTGGAGGACTTGAAAATAAGAGGATGAGTGGAGACCATCCAAACTAATACATAATTGAGAATGGCCAGAATACTGAGAAAAGTCCTGGAAACTTGAAGGGACTTGCTGTCACTCAAACTCTAGTGAAAGACCATCAGCTAAAACTCATGTGAAAAACTCTCAAGGAGTAAATAATAATCTATCATGATATTATTATAATAATTTACTATAATAATAATTTATATATAGAATATATAAAATATACAATTCATAACAAGAACGTGAAATTTGAAGTTTTTTGTCATTTTCGTGTGTGAGTGTAAAATCTAGAAGAAAGTATGAACATTCTTAAAAAATCTTTAAGAATGAAAAAAAAAAATTCTTTCTGTTTTGTTTACACATCTTAAGATCCAACAGAAAAACATGAATTCTCTTCAAAGTTTCTTACACACTTAAAAAAAATAGACAGAAAGGCAGGGTTTTTTTTAAAGCAAGAATCATTTAAATTTTGTAAGACAGTCTTCTAAAGCATTCAACTTAAGAGTCAAATTAGTGTAGAAAAAATGTAAAGGAAAAAAATGCTTAACAATGTCTGGCAATTAGTAAAGTCTTTTGATTTAATGAATTTTACTCATCAGACAGTAAGATTAATTGACAAGATAAATTTTACAATAAAATTCAATCATTTTTTTCTAAAATAAAAAGAAAAATAAATTAATTAAAAATTTAAAATGAAAAAAAAAAACAAAAAAACTCTTGTCAAGAATTTTCATTAGTAATCTCATTTTCTTCTCTCTTGAGTTTTTATTCTTTATAAAGAATACAGAACATTCATAGTTTCTTTTTGCTGCATTTTATTGATGGTCTTCTATAAAATTTAATTTCCTATTTTTTTTTTTTTTTTTTTTTTTTTTTTTTTTTTTACAAAAAATAAATCAAACTAAAAAAATAAATACCATTTCATGGACTAAGCCATATTTGATTCATGAAATGGACTTTTTCAATTCAACTAAAAAAAGTCAGACTTATTTATTCCTGTAGAGATTACAATCAGAAAGCAATATTCTCATAAGCCATTGCTTTTAACTTTCATCCCCACTAAGAACTCAATTCTCATGACCAAGTGGCAGACAAAGTTAAGTTTGATAAACATCTGCTAGTTGTACATAACCGCAACATAACAGTGAGTGCTTAATTCTTAAACCCTTACTCTTCAGATACCCAGTAGCTGACCAGCCAGATCTATTTAACTCATAGATTGGACTCTAACAGCCACAGTTGACCTGAGAGTAATAGCAAAGAAGGAGTACCCTACACTCCCCAGATCTGAATACAGTTTAGTGGCATACCAAGGGTATCCCTTTTTGTAGGGGTCTTTTTGTGGGAGATAAACAAGACTGTCTTTTTATATCTAATTCTTTTAACTTCCTACACCTACTATTCCCAAGTATAACTGCTTTCTCACATTGTCAAAAAACCTGTAGTAATGGAGTCTTCAATAAAACTACCATTGTTTTATTTGTTAGTTGAAGCACCATGTTTCTAATGTTCTGGCATGCAAAGGAAGCAGATTATGATTACCAACCTATGTGCATAGTTAGGGATACAGCAAAGGGAATTTGACACTTAAACACCAGGTAGGTAAAGAATTCCCCCCACCACCATTTTCTTTCTTTTTTGAAACTGTTTGTCCGATCTCACCAACCCATCTTTTTGATATTTTTGCTATAGTTATGATTATTATTTATTTCGATTTTCAGTCATTTTCTCTCCTTTATCTTTCTTATAAAAGCCATCATCACTCTGAAATTTACAGAGGAAAATTTTGTAATGTGTCATGCTTATATTTATGTATTTACAGAATCTTACTCTCTCTCTCTATATATATATATATATATATGAATTATTTCATTAGAATAATTTGTATCTAACTTTTCTTCAATGTGTACTATTGCTTGTATTTTCTGTTGTTTCCCAAGCATAACTGCTTTCTCACATTGTCAAAAAACCTGTGGTAATGGGGTCTTCAATAAAACTACCACTGTTTTATTTGTTAGTTAAAGCATCATGTTTGTAATATTATATATATATATATAGGAATTATTTCATTAGAATAATTTTTATCTCAACTTTTCTCAAATGAGTACCACGGCTAGTATCTTTGTTGTTTCTTGTGTAAATATATGGATAATTTTTCTGTCATAGTAACAGTAAATATTATGTGTATGCTTTGCACTCAGAGGGTTGAATAACTTCTTTAGTTTTAACTAGTTTGTAGGGGTGACTAATATGTAGCAGACAAAGAAATAAATGATGGAATAAAAACATTGACCTACCAATTGATAAATTCTTATTTCTTAAATTGAATGAACAATTTGTTGAAAAAACAGAAGCTACAAAGTCTTTTCTTGTAAGAAAAGATATTATTAGTCAGGTAAGGGAAACATAACACCACCCCACCATACTTTTGCTACATGGATCTGTAGATTTTTCTGTGATGACTTCACCATGACACCTGTTTCACCCAACTGATCTTCACCATAATCGCTTGCTTTCACTGAAATAAAACAGCAACACTTGAATAATAACTAATAATTGCTTTCTTTTTAATCCCATAAAATGTATAAGAAAAAAAAAAAAAACAAGCATGCATAGATCAAATTTATACAACCAGATGGTATATTGATGCAGTTGATGATAATGGAATGCAGTCATAGGCTGTAAATATCAAAATCCATTAACAAGACCCAAAGATTATTGATTGTTTCAATTAGAGAAATTATATTCATATATTTTTATTTGTTTGTTCAGGTTTTATGGCATATCAACCTTTGTAGGTTATCTAATGCCAAATCTAGTTTTATATACATAAACAGTTTTATTTCAAGCAATTCAGTTTAGCATAAGTACACAGTTTAATTATCAAAAACATTTCTATTCCAAGCTATTCCAGTCTCGTCAAACAGTTCTAATTCAAATCATTCAGTTTAGTATAAGTATAGTTTTTGTTTACACACAGTTAAATGTCAAAGCAGTTCTATTTCAAACAATTCAGCTTAGCTTACAAAACAGTTCCATTTCAAACATAATTTAGCATAAGCATGCACTTTAAATATAAAACTGTTCTATATCAAACAATTCAGTTTAGTATAAGTACACAGTTTAGTTCTATTTGACCCATAGATAGAACCCTATCAGGTGCTGCTACTCCGGACGAGAATGGACATGGGAGTGATGACAGTGAAGGGGTACCCTGCATTTTTCAAAATTCCAACATTACTGAAACCTCACTATCAGACTGTTTAGTGTCATATCCTGTACACTTGTTGGGAGGTGGGGGTCTTACCCCTCGGCAAAGAAGCAGTTGTGTATTCTACAGCCCCAACCAACTGGGAAAACATATTTTTAATACTAAAGTAACAATTGTACATAATTATTATATAAAAATTCCATTTACTTTTATGTAAGTAAAGTAAAGTTGGCGACCATAGTCAAGGGTAACCCGAAAGGCTCCCTTTTCGATAGCTACCACACCAAGGTGTAGGGGAGGGCGCTACTCCTTCCCTGGATTGCTCTACTTTACCCTTGATCTGTACCTTATAATGCTGAGTGTTAAGCAAGGAGGCAGCAAGTACCATTTTTTGAGTCTTTGGTATGACTCGACCTGGGATTGAACCCAGGTCTCCCGGGCCATTGGCGAAAACAAAAAACTGTTTATCATGAGTTTCAAACTAATAAAGTATTCTTTTCAGTATTCTATCAAATTATTTTGCTGGATAGATTTATAGATGGATGGATTCTTTGTTTAATGGCATATCAACCTTTGTAGGTTATTTAATGCCAAAGCCATTCTCCTAGAAGAACAGTAGTGGTACTATTTAACCCATAGCTGGGAGGATAAGGGGTTCATACCTTTCCCAAGGGTATTTGCCCAAAAGTGAGTGTAATAGATAGATTTATAGATACATACCGGACATTGGCCTAGCAGTTAGAGTGTTCGCCAATGGCCCGGGAGACCTGGGTTCAATCCCAGGTCGAGTCATATCAAAAAAATGGTACTTGATGCCTCCTTGCTTAACACTCAGCATTATAAGGTATGGATCAAGGGTAAAGTGGAGCAATCCAGGGAATGGAGTAGCGCCCTCCCCTACACCTTGGTGTAGTAAGCTATCGAAAAGGGAGCCTTCGGGTCACCCTCGACTATGGTCGCCAACTTTACTTACTTTTACTTATAGATACATAATCAATTATGAAAAACTTAAAACTAAAGCAGGGTAAAAACTCCCAATTCCATATTTCACAGCTACAATCATCAAGTGATCTGGTAATTCACAAGTGAGAAGTGAGTTTTTACTCTGCCTTACTTTAACATTTTTAATAATTGAAAATATATTGGTATATTGCTTTAACGTTTTGTGGATTAAGCACTTTAAAGATTTTACAAATTAGAGGCATTTTATAAGATGATAAAGCTGGTTTATTTTTAATATTATTGTGGCAGGAGCGAAAAGCAGAGTGAATCACCGGCTGCTGTTTGTGAGAATGGCCATCCTCGTTGGTCAAAGAGACCATGTTTGGCATATTGTCTGTGCAGAAGAGGATGCCCAGCACGACCCCAGGACATCCACTCACAAAAACTTGATCATAGTGATGGCTGAGCTGTACTGAATGAAATTTCACTTATACTAATAACCTATATTTTGCATAAGTGAGTTTTTGGTTCTACATCAGACAAATTTCTAATTTGGTTGATCATCAAAAAAAGAAAAAAAATGATCTGGGTATCTCAGATGGTGCAATGGTTAGCAAGCTAGATTAGAAAACCCTCACAAGTGACTTCGAGTCTTACTGGGTGCCCCATTCATTTGGCCTCGTGTCACATCTAAGCAAAAAAAAAAGCTTAATAAATTATAACAAAAAAAAAAAACAGATTTGACAGAAGTGAAAAAGGCAGCTGCAAGACAGAGAGAAGAAACAACAATGATGAAACTGATTTTCCGTATTGATTTACAGAGACTTTTTTAATAATTCGATTCAATTACAGTAAAAAATAATGTGAACTCTAATTTTTTTAATGCAATATTAAAACAGAAGTTTTTTTGCTTCTCTGTTCTCATACTGGATGCCGATGACATAGCGATACTGGCAAATACACCTGACCAAGCCGAAACTCTTCTGCATAGTTTGGAACGAGCAGCAGCAAGCATAGGCCTCTATGTTAATGCACACAAAACGGAATATATGTGCTATAACCAAACGGGGGACATCTCCACTCTAGAAGGAACCCCACTTAAACTAGTAGACAAATTCACGTACCTAGGAAGCAGCGTCGAATCAACCGAAAAGGACATCGAAACGAGGCTAACGAAAGCATGGACAGCTATCAATAGGCTATCGATTATATGGAAATCAGACCTAACCGATAAAATGAAACGCAGCTTCTTCCAGGCACATCGATACTGCTATATGGATGCACTACATGGACGCTAACAAAACGGCTGGAGAAGAAACTGGATGGCAATTACACAAGAATGCTGCGTGCAATCCTGAACAAGTCCTGGCAGCAGCACCCCACAAGACACCAACTGTACGGCCACCTGCCCCCTATCACGAAAACTATTCAAGTTAGACGAACCAGACATGCAGGACACTGCTGGAGAAGCAGAGATGAACTCATAAGAGATGTACTCTTATGGATCCCCACACATGGCCGCGCAAAAGCAGGACGACCAGCTCGAACGTACATTCAGCAGCTATGTGAGGATACAGGCTGCTGTCCTGAAGACCTACCTAGGGCGATGAACGACAGGGAGGAGTGGCGAGAGAGGGTCAGGGATATCCGTGCTACCAGCGCGATATGATGATGATGATGATAAAAGGATTAAATGCTATTGATTTTATTCATTTATATCCCATCATTGTTTTATATATATATATATATATATATATATATATATATATATGGTGCCTCCATAAAGTAGTATGGACACAGCTAAAGCCTAGAAGAAATCTCAGTTTATTTCATTGGACAAATCAGTTTTCTATATGATCAATAATCTTTCAAGAGCATTGCACGCCTTTACTAGCCATATGTTTATTTCACTTTCAGTAGATGATATGTAGCTGTCGAGGAATGTGAACTTCATCACATGGACACTCACAAAACATATAGAGAAAAAGCTAGATGAGAATTACACAACAATGCTGTGTGCCATCTCGAACAAATCCAAGAAGCAACACCCAACAAAACAGTGGTTGTATGGCCACCTACTTCCCAACAGACAAACCATCCAAGTTAGACAAAACAAGACATGCAAGACACTGCTGGAGAAGCAAGGACAAACACACAAGAGAGGTTCTCTTATGGATTCCAACACATGGATGTGTCACTGTTAGCCAACAAGCAGAGACATATTAGTTCTGTGCAGACACCAGATGCAGCCAAGAGAAAATTAGGGAACTCTATGCTGTCAGTGCAATATGATGATGACATTATATATGTATATATGTATGTGTGTATATATATATACATACACACACACTGTCACATTCAATATTAGAGAATGAAAGATTTTTTAAAAAAATTTAACAGTAATGTTAGGTCAAGAATTTGTGGTAGAAACTGCAGGAAGAATAGAGAAAATCATATCAGAACAATATGATAAATTAATGAAGTCTTGAGGACATAGATGTGACAACCTGTACATATCTTAGTATTATATTTGTATCAATATTAAATCAATAATGTTGTTAATTTATAAGTGCATTTATAATTTGGGATCATACTTTTTAGCAATTAACAGTGTTTGTTCTATCACTAAACGGTAGCTCTCTGAAACTAGTAGACAAGTTCACCAACCTAGGAAACAGTGTCTCATCAACCGAGACAGACATTGACGCATGACTAACAAAGGCATGGACAGCTATCAATAGGCTATCGGTCATATGGAAGTCGGACCTGACCGATAAAATAAAACATAGTTTCTTCCAAGCAGCGGTTGTGTAGATACTGCTATATGGATGCACTACATGGACACTAAACGGATGGAGAAAAAGCTTGATGCCAACTACACAAGAATGCTGCGAGCAATATTGAACAAGTCCTGGAGGCAACACCCTACAAAGCAGCAGCTATACAGCCACCTACCACCCATCATGAAAACTATCAAAATTAGATGAACCAGACATGCAGGACACTGCTGGAGAAGTAGGGACGAGCTAATAATTGATGTACTCCTGTGAACCCCTTCACATGGCCAAGCAAAGGCAGGGCGACCAGCTCGAACCTACATACAGCAGCTCTGTGTAGATACGGGGTGTAGCACTAAAGACCTGACAGGAAGGGATGAACGATAGGGAGGAGTAGCGAGAGAGGGTCAGGGATATCCGTGCTGATGGCAAGACAAGATGATGATGATTTCTTTTAAAATAAATTTACAATAGTGTAGAACAAGTTTTAAGAAATTTACTGATTTTTTTTTATTAAGATACAATCTGCAAATTTAGAATTTTTATACATTATTTTATTCTTTTCATTCTTTAATATTGGATACTAGTGTACATGTGTGTGTGTGTGAATATGTTTGTCAAAAAGCACAGAAAAGGAAGAACATACATGATCTTTAAAATGTTTTTCTTGTTTATGAACAAAGGAATCATAAATAAGGATCAAATAAAAGCAGAAATCATTTTTTTTTAAATTTTGTTTTCAAGCACCTTCAACTGTCTCCAGCCATTTTCAAGAAAGATACAATTTGTTTTTAAGGATTTAAGCAGGGTTAATTTTAATTCTCAAGATATTTAAAGAATGGGGTGAACTGGATTTTTACACATTTGTTTTGTATTATCTCAATAAAACTGGCATTGGCCATTGAAACATTAATTTATGTTCATAAAGGAAAACTTCAAAAATTCATACATTTGGTCTTGTCTGTTTCATTTTAGCCAAACATGCTGTAAGAAAATACTGCAGTCCTAATATTTAAATTTGTTTAAAATGTATAATTGCATCACTTATTTAACTTGGTATTTTTCATTAATTCACAAATTTTCCCATATTTTTCTTTCTATTGTATTTCCTTGGTTACAACTTCTAGTATAATTTCTTTCTAATTTTATGTCCTAGGTATGACCCTAAACTGCATCTAATTGTGGGGTTCCAGTCTCAGACACCTGGGGAGAGCAGAGTACACATTCATTGCCATTACTCCCAGGTGAAATGATCTGGGGTGGAATTACTTATTTAGATCCCATCTATGGGTCAAATAAATCAGTGTAAAAATTATTAAGATTTTATAGATCTCTGTGAAAAAAAACATTAAGTAACAACTACACAGACAAAAAAAATGAAAATATCAATGTACAATATTCACTAACCTCTAGACATAAAATAACCCTAGTTGGGTTGACAAACAATCAATTATCCTTCTCATTTTCAGCTTTTATTTATTTTAACATCTACCACAACTATTTTCTAAACTGTTTCATTAATCTTTCATTGTCAGTCACTTGTTCTGAGATTGTATTTTTCATATTTTTTGGACTATTCAAACATTTTTGTTTTTCACTTTATCAGATCCTTTGTTCTGGCCTTTGTTCTAATCCCGATGTTCAATGATTTTTTTTTCTAGTTTGTTACTTTGCTTTTTCTGTTAATTTTTACATTTCTTTCTCTCAAGTTAGTTTTCTCTCTTTATCTACCCTAATCTTTTATTTTTCAAGCTGCTTGTCAAAATTTCTTTTAGCTATTAATCCTCCTTTGCCACTTTCTGTTTTCTTTCATTTTTGTTTTATTCTTTCTTGTCATTTTTTTTCTCTCTTTTATATTTGGCATTCAGATTTAATTATTTCTTTTTATTTTTCATTTTTCTTTCTTTCAATCTTGAACTGATTCTTATTTTTTTTTATTCCTTTTAATTCTGATGCTTTTTCTACTGACCCCCTCTCCTTCCTTTCTTTTTATTTTTCATTTTTCTTTTTTTCAATCTTGAACTGATTCTTATTTTTTTTTTATTCCTTTTAATTCTGATGCTTTTTCTACTGACCCCCTCTCCTTCCTTTCATTTTATTTTTCATTTTTCTTTCTTTCAATCTTGAACTGATTCTTATTTTTTTTTATTCCTTTTAATTCTGATGCTTTTTCTACTGACCCCCTCTCCTTCCTTTCTTTTTATTTTTCATTTTTCTTTTTTTCAATCTTGAACTGATTCTTATTTTTTTTTTATTCCTTTTAATTCTGATGCTTTTTCTACTGACCCCCTCTCCTTCCTTTCATTTTATTTTTCATTTTTCTTTCTTTCAATCTTGAACTGATTCTTATTTTTTTTTATTCCTTTTAATTCTGATGCTTTTTCTACTGACCCCCTCTCCTTCCTTCCTTCCTTCCTTTCTTTTTATTTTGGAATTTAGTCTTTTTCTTGTTTCTATTAACTCATGTTTATCTTCTATATTCTTCCATTTTTTTCATTTCATTTGTTTTTATTACTTTATATTTTTATTCTTTCTTTCTTTCTTTCTTTCTTTCCAGTTGAGTCTTTTTTTTTTCTTGTTTGTATCAACTTTAATTTCTTTCTGTAATTCCTTATCTTACAATTTTGTTTTCTTCTTTCAAATTTTATGCATTTTTCCTTTTCCATCATTTTTTTTTTTTTTTTTTTAGTCAGTCTTTCTTAGTTTTTTCTTTTTGTTTTTTAATCCTCTCTTTTTTTTTTCTTTCAAACATTTATACTAATTAACTCTTCTCTCATTTCCACCCCCACCCCCCGCCTTCTTAGAATTTTGTCTTCTTGTCTTTTCTTTTAAATTTTATACTTGGATGTTTTTCCTCTTCTACAACTTCTTTTTCTTTGTTTTACAATTTATTTTTCCATTTTCTTTTTTTTTTGGTTCATTTTATAATTTCATCTTTCTTTTTTTTTCTTTCAATTTTTGTGTTTATCAACTGTTTCCTTCCATCTTTTCTTCTCATTTTCTTTTTGTTTTCCAATTCTACAATTTTGTTTTACTTGTGTTATTTTCTTTCATTCTTTTTTTGTTCCATATTTTCTTAACATTTTAATTTTTCCTTTTTCTCATTACTTTCCTTTTCTTTTTTGTTGATTTTTAAAACTTCTCTTTGAATGTTTCTTCCTTACTTTATTTTTTTTCCCCACATCTCTTTAACATTTAAAAAATATATTTTGTAAGTTTTCATTTTTTCTTTTCTTTATTCTTTACTTTCAAATCCTGTTATTGATAAATTGTATCAGATAATTGGGCATATAGTCAGATGCAATCAACAACCTTCCACAAAAAATGAATAAATAAAATAGCTAGGAGGCGAATACAAATGCAATATCTCTCTAACACCAGCAATATTTTTCAGAATGAAAGACAGTTCTACATCTACTCTTTGTCAAGCAATTTAAATCACTATTAAAAAGATGACAGAAATGACAATATTGGTGCCATCTATCTTGGGGAATACAAATTAATTCTTTGACCAATATCAATTGTGCAAGTGATTCTTTTTGGGTATCGCAATAATACCTAAAAGGGGGAAAAAAAAAGATTTGATTAAAACCTCTCTTAGCTTTTAGGCAGCTTCGTTTCAGAGCTGATGTTCAACTGTCTGTCATCAATCTCAACAAGGAGTATTTGATAAAAATGATCTAACTTTAATCTGTTTTACAAAGACATTAACCTTTAAGAAGCATCTTCTTTTCAAGCTATTCAAGTTTCTTTCTTCTTTGTTTTTATTCTGTTTATTTATTTGGAGAACCTCAGCTACCCACTTCTCCCTCAGGCTTCAATTTCTTATCCACCATCTTATTCAAACCTCTGATAGCATCTTGCTCTTCTTCAACACTTATCTGAGGATGTAGTGAGTGTTGGGATTTTTGGTTTGTTCACAGAAGTGGTAGGACGGGGATTATAGTTTAACAGTTTATTCAGATCAAGAAACACATTCTTTAGTTTGATACAATATTGTGTTTTGTTTGTGATTTAAGGGGATTAGATTGTTCAATGTATTTTGAGATATTTCTTTACATTCGTGGGTTTTGTTACCTATGATACTTTTTTTTTCCTTTTTTTTTTTAATATTATTTCAAATATTATCTTTCTTTCTGGTTCAAATCTCATATTTCCTTCTCTTTGTCTTTCCTTCAATCGATCATAAGTTCTTTATTGCACCTTTTTTTCATTCATTTTCTTTCTTTCAGGATTCATTATTTTAATTTTTTTTATTTTTTCATTTCTCATTCAGAGTTTTCTTTCATTTAATCAACTTTATCATTTTTACTTCCTTCTTTCAATTTTTCATTGTATTTTTCTTCTTACTTTTATTTAGATCATTTTTAGTTCCTGGATGCACCTTATTCAAAGATTATTTTTCATTCATTCATTTTCAACTTCCCTTTTTTTCTTTTGTGTCATTTTTCCTCTGGTTCTTTCATCGTTTCTTTCCTTAGTTTGTGGCTTTCATCATTCTTTTCCATAGTTAATAGCTTTCATTGTTTCTTTCCCTAGTTTGTGGCTTTCTTCTTCCTTTCCTAAGTTCATGTCTTCCTCCTTTCTTTATTTTGTAATTTTTTTTCTTGGTTTATTTTTTCTATATCTTTTTTAGCTGATATTTTTCTTTTATTTCATCCAATTTTTTTTTTTTTTACTACCACCCATTCTTTCTTTTTACTTTAATTTTCACCTTACATCTTTTTAAAATTCATATTCTTTCTAGTTTCTCTTCATAATTTTACTATTCTATTTTTTCAGTCAACATTTACTTGATTTTCCATCTTCACATTTCTCTTTTTCATTTTGTATTTACACTTGTATAAGTTCAACCATTTTTTTTTTCTTCTATAGATTTTAATATTTTTTTCTTTCTTTCTCTTGGCTTAGTTGTTTCTATTTTGTTCAATTCTAATCCTTGTCAGACTGATAGGATTTAACACATTAAATCCCAGCACTTTAGGCAGCAACGTAGACAATGAATAGAAAATAAACAAATCGGAAAACAGAATTTTACCTTTTAGACTTTTAAAAACATCTTTATTTTTATGTGTGTGAGTGTGTGTGAAACAGAAAAAAAAAAAGAAATACAAATAGAAATAATATCACAAAATGCCAGAAATCCATTCAGCATGTCTGCTACTCTGTACAAAGTAGAAAAAATAAAATAAAATGGCTGATACAATTTTGTCACTTTAATAAAAAGAAAAAAATTCTATTCGGAAGTTGCAATTTGGTCACTGGAGCAAACATTTTCTTCGTGTTTCCAATGAACTCCCAGAGGCTGATTATAATAAAAATAAATAAACAGATAAAACAAGTATTGTAGCCTTGATATTATTATTATTATTATTATTATAAACCCAGTAAGTGTGTCCACAAAGTAATGTTATTTCAAACATGAAATAATGAGCACAGAAGTCATTAAATCTATTTAAATTTAAAGAGATTTTATTTAACATATAAAAAGAATGATAATAAAGATTTGGGAAAGGTTAAACAAGGTTTAGTAAAGATCTCCAGAGATGTTAGATATAATATCATTTAGAAACAAGAATATGTAATTAAGGAAGAATCGGTTACTTACTAATTTTGGCATTTCAATTGTGACAGTTATTGATGAAAAAGAGCATTCTTTTTGGATTTAGCTTTCTCGCTTTTGTCATACCACTTCTTATTCATTTCCCTCTGCTTTTTTATTATGAAAAAACTTTTATGTGTTTTGCATATTTTTTTTTTTACTTTTAATGTTTCAACATGTCTTCAATGATTTAGCTGTAGCAGAAATAATGACTTGTGTGAATTATGATTAAAACCAAATATAATTGAAAGATGAAAGAAAAAACTAGTATAATTAATCATGATGACAAAATAATTCTCCCTTTAAAAAATTAGAATAAAATATGTATTTAGTAAGGTTTCTACATTGTTTGAATAGGGTAAAAGTTAAAAGCATTTTAATAAGGACAGTGGTTGAATTCAGATTGCCTATCATTCCATCATGTCACCAAGAAAAAGAATTGATATTTTCTGTTTCTACTTTTTTTATGATTCTGGTTTTTAAAAGTAAAATGTTTGGTTTCTATAGTTCCTTCACAGATGTAAACACCGACTGTTGTCAACCCTCTTGACCAAGGAGGGTGTCCTCATGGTGTAATGGTTAAAGCGATGAAACTGTGGAATCGTAATAAGCAAATTCAGACTCGAGTCACACTATTACATTCACTTTCAAACAAATACCTTTGGGAAAGGCATGAACCCTCTTAATCTCCCAGCTATGGGTTAAATAATACAACTACTGTTCTTCTAGGAGAATGGCTTTGGCATTAAATAACCTACAAAGTTTGATATGCCATTAAACAAAGAAAACCAAACCAAACCTCTTGACCAAGAGAAGATAATCAAATATTTTCCTCATAATGCTATCAATGGAATTTGAAATATGAATAGAATATAGTAATGGACAGACTTCGGTTAGCAGACTTACCCTGAGGCAAAAGGAAATGTGAACTTGAATCTAATGAAGAGTAGATCCTTTTTATTTCTATCCCATGCTGTTCCTTATTGCCATAGATTAAGATCTCAAGGGAGTTACAATAGGAAAAAAAAAGAAAAATTGTTACATATTGGCCTTTGACAGGCCATGTTAGTTGGGGATTTCAAAACAGGATATGGACCAGTATCTTAAGGTGAACAAGGGGCAGCGGAAATGTCACATGAATTGCACGGGAAGGAAAAATGTGTGGGCGTCAGAAAAATATATAATGACAGAAGTTTCAACCCCAGGGTCAGTTGGGTAGAGCAGTCATCCAAGTCACCTGGGCTAGCAGCCTAAATGGGTGCTAGCCCAGAGAGCTGGTGTCCTCACCCCAGTTTGAGAAATTGGCTCAATATCAGTTTCCCGGGAAAGAAAATGAATAAGCAATATGTATCACAATGAGGTGTCAATCATAGTAGTCCTCTGTCTCTCTCTCTCAAGTGACAATTTCAACCCTTTCAAAGTAATAAAGAAGAGAGTCATATATTCTTTATACATAACAGTTGTAGTCACTTCGCCCTGTTATACAACTAAATGTTTGCTTCTTGTGAGTCAGCATTGCTTGCCTACATGTTACTTTCAGCGTATTTCATTCTCCATTGCTTACATACATGTCACTTCCTGTTTCTTTTATTAAGTCAGTTCAATTTTATACTGACTAGTAAATTCACAGCACTGCTTTATGCTTGGACCTGCAGATGGCTTGGTCACTTTGTGACAGGCTCAATATGTTCACACTCATGGCTGCTTTGCAAAAGATTGTGTACTTGAAATATTGTCATATAATCTTATAAACATTGTCTTCTCACAAAATTTGTAAAAGTATGCTCAGTATTATCTAAAATCTATAAAAGTATTTTTATAATTTCAACATTCAGTCAGAAAGAATAGACACAATAAGTTGGAATTTACTTGTAACCGTATTCATTTTTTTCCCTTAGAATACTTAGATCTTACAATTTGCATCATGACAAATTCACATCATATAGTTTGTTTGGGTTTTATGGTATATCAACCCTTGTAAGTTATTTAATGACAAATCCATTTTTATACAAATAAACAGTTCTATTTCAAACAATTCAGTTTAGCATGAGTACACAGTTTAATTGTAAAAAAACATTTCTATATCAAGCTATTCAGTTTAATCAAACAGTTCTAATGCAAGCAATTTAGTTAAGTATAAGTATAGTTTTCTTTCGAATAATTCCATTTAGGATAGTACAGTTTCAATATCAAAAACAATTGTATTTTAGACAATTCAGTTTAGAATAAGTATGCAGTTTACATGTCAAAAACAGTTCTATTTAGGCAATTCACTTTAGCATAAGTATGCAGTTTAAATATCAAAACAGTTCTATTTCAAGTAATTCAGTTTAGCTTAAGTGAGCACATTAGTTCTATTTAACCCATAGATAGGGCCCTACCAGGTGGTACCATTCAGGGCAAGAGTGAACCAAGGAGCGATGGCAATGAAAGGGTGCTCCACATTCCTCAAAGCTCCAGCATCACTGGAACCTCACCATCAGATTGTTTAGTGTCATATATCAGACACTGCAGAGGTGCAGTCGGTGTATTCTAAAGGTTGGTTGGTTTTTGTGGCATATCAACCTTTGTAGGTTATTTAACGCCAAATCCATTTTATACAAATAATCAGTTCAGCATGAGTACACAGTCTAATTGTCAAAAACATTTCTATTTCAAGCTATTCAATTTAGTCAAACAGTTCTAATTCAGCTAATTCAGTTTAGTATAAGTACAGATTTTGTTTACACACAGTTAAATGTCAAAACAGTTCTATATTAAATAATTCAGTTTAGTGTGAGTACAGTTTCAATGTCAAAAACTGTTCCATTTCAAACAATTCAGTTTAGCAGAAGCATGCAGTTCAAATGTAAGTACAGTTTAATTGTCAAAAATATTTCTGTTTCAAGCTATTCTGTTTAGTCAAACAGTTTTAATTCAAACAATTCAGATTGACATAAGTATGCAGTTAGTTCTATTTAACCCATAGATAGGGCCCTATTAGGTGCTTCCATTCCAGACCAGAGTGGACCTGGGAGCAATGGCAATAAAGGGGTATACACAATTACATGGTTTCTAGTGACTATTTCTATGTAATAATAAACATTTGTTTCAAGTAACCAATAATAATAATAATCCTTAGGAAATGATTTTGGCTTCAAGTAACAATTCTTGATACAAATGATTTTTAAACAGATGTATGTGACCCATGAGAGTAATGGCAATGCAGTGGTGATTTCATACTTTCCAGAGCTCAAAAACTGGAACAGCCCCACCAGATAAAGTTTAGTGCCCAGTAGACCCTTTGTTTGTGGGGTCTTATCCCCTTCTACAGGTGATACAATTAATATAAGCTCTACCAAGAGAACAGAATAAGGAAATTTTCAGTTTAATAAGTAACTTAACAATAATCATGTAGAATCTGCATTCATGTTCACCTTGATCATAATAATATTCCAAGGAAGATAATTATTGAAAGTTAACTAATAACTATAGCATCCTTCTAATTTAGTCATATACGATTAATTATTATATGAATTTTTTTAAGAAGATGCAACTCATTATCAAGGCTGCTAAAGGAGGTCTTTAAGTCAGCAAACATAAAACAAAATAAGACATATTCATTCAGGGTATCAATAAGTTATAATTAGTAAAAACTAATCTATTCCATGTCATCAGGTGTAGATGAGTGAAAATACGTAACATCATATCAAGGTAAAGGAAACAGAAAAAATAGTCGAGACACGGATGTTATTTCTATACAAATCTCTGAGCTGTCCTTAATCTTTACATCTTTTACAATGCTTAATCTGAGATTATTGTAATCTTAAGTCTCTTCTGCAGGATAATTCTCTCGAAAATCATTTCTGGTCCAACTTTGAATTCTGCAATGTTTTTTTCATTAATCCATCATTATCACTAGCAGTTTTATATCTTTTAAAGGATCTTTAAACATTACCACTTCATTATAATTGTATGGTATTTTATTGTAATATTCAGTATTATAATGAAGTTTGATCGCAGTTCTTATGGCTTCTCTATCACCAATACAGCCACGGATAACATACTAGTTACCAGTGTAGAAAGTGAATAAAGTGGATAAGAGCATTTGCATTTCATTTCATGAAAGTATATCATGCAACCAAAGCAGTTCAAGCTGCCAAAGTTACCTGCCGTAGTTCTTGTATATAATACGCACACCTAACTTTTGGGCTGAAAAATCTAAAGAAATAGTCTATCTTATGTACAAATAATCATGGTCTGTGTTTCAGGTCATAGCATTCATACCTGACATGCAAAATAACCTCGCTTATTAACTTGATCTCCATAGCTTAATCTCTTGGAGACATGCAAACTGGAAAGTACATTGGAGAGTCGAAAATTTTGCAATATTTTGGAATGTGCTAGTTTGCAATGCATATATCACATGACCAAAGTAATTCAAGTCATGCAAGGTACCAACTTTGGTTGGTAGTATCATTATAGTTGGTATGCTGATATGTTATGCATTGTTTCAGCCCTTGTGTGATTTGAAAGCTGTGCAGATGAATGTGTGCTACATAGTTGAATTGGAGATATTATGGTTTACAAGTTCAGACTGGGCTCTAATGTGATAGAAGCATCTGTAAACATTTGTTGCATGAAAAGTGATGGTTAAGTTGGTCACAGTTGGGTAACCAAATGGTTGAAGAAATTTTGCTTGTGTTGCAAGAAGCTCGACAATCATGCTAAGTCAGGTAAGCCTAAAACCATGGATTGCAAAGCCTTGCTCTTAACTATAAAAGCAAACAAAGAATGTCAGGCAAGCTTGACATTGTAGGGAATGAATAAATAAATAAAAAAATTTGAATTGAATTAAACAAAAAAAATTATCAAAATATGCAGAAACTCCCAGAGGTCTCAGACGGAAAAAAGGGACAATGCAAGAGTAAAAAAAAAGGGACCTTCACTAGCAGCAGCCCTCTCAGATAACATTATGCCGAAATATAAAAGGCAATGAAATGGAACTACGAATTAAAACACTGAACTTCGACAAACTCCCAAAAGCAACTAACTATTTTTGAAGCTTTAAAATACTAAATGAGGACAAGGATATCCCAAGAAACGATTAACATATTTTTAAACACCTTGACTGAGGGATTCAACCATTTCAATTGTATTCAGGGAAAATTCCTTCATCCATTGAATGGTTGCTGAACCCAGGAAATAAAGGAAAAATATAAAAGAAATGTCTTTGTCTCCTGTCAGTTGCTGTCTTCTTTCATATAATTCTTTTTGGGCCTTTTTGTTCAATGAGTTACACCAACTAGACAACATGGGAGTAAAATGAAATGACCTCAGATATCAAACAGCAACACAGCTTGCCCTAACCTATGCCTGACCTCCACAACATCTCATAGTCAAGTGTCGTTCATCACCTTCACAGCCATAGCAAAATCTGACAAATAGTATCTCACATTATCAAAATATTATAAAACTTTTGATTCATTCAAGTATATATATTTATATATATAAAACCTATATTTTTAATTAGGAACTCTTGAAATGCATTACTCAGTATTTTATTGGGAAGGAAATACCTCGATCTGATGATGGTGCACTCCATATGAAACTTCAAAAAGTTTATAATTCAAAAATATTAGATTTATACCTGCTCCGCTGTAATAGTATTCAGCACATTTTTGCAAAAACGTTTCTTATTTGAATTTCTTTTATTATATATATATATATATATATATATATATATATATAGACAAATGATAGATTTTGGTGAATCTGACAAGATGATAAAAATAAGTGGAAAAGTGGATAAATAAAAAATAACAAGTTTAGTAGTAACATTTCTATAGGAACTTCTTTCTTGAATAAAGAATGAAATATTACTACTAAACCTATTGTAAGTGTTTGATTTATCCACTTTTCTTATATATATATATATATATATATATATATATATATATATATATATATATATATATATATATAGATAGATAGATAAAATGTATACAATTTGTAATCAAAAGCGTAAAACTTGAAATTTAAATTTTTTTAATGTAAAAATTTAGATACAAGTGTGTGCAAAACTGAGCAGCTAGACTGATGTTTCAATATGTCAGTCCAAATTCTTGATACTGTTTAAATGAAAAGTATATTTTTGTAATAAATAGGATTGTAAAAGTTTACATATATAGATATCAACTCATTATTATTTAAATTGCTATGCTGTTTACATTTAATTTTTGTTTTTAAATGTAAGGCTTCAGTTTCAATACTTTTTACGAATGATTAACAACAAATAAACCCATCAAAGCTTATTTTATATGTTAAGGTTAGGGAAATATATTCATTATACATTCAGATTTTTTGTGTAGTTATTTCTTAAGAGTTTTTTTTTTTTGCAAACATTTAAGCAATAGATACAAACAAGAATAACTTTTAAACAGATCTATTTAACCCAAAAATTAGACTAACAGATACTATCACTCTAGATCAAAGTGGACATGAGAGTAATGTCAGTGAAGGTGTATTCCACACTCCTCAGAAATGTAGCCTAATCACTAGATGCAGCTTATTTGTTGGGGAGAGAGCTTAACTCTCTGCAGTGAGTATATTCTAAACACAACCAATAGGACTGTCATACTTTTTAATCACACTTAGAATGTGTGTATATATATATATATATATAGGAAAATGCTTATTTGGAATCTGCATCAAATTTTTTAGAAGTTTCTGTCAATTCTAAATATACTTTTCCTTCCAGATTCAGAGCATAGGTTTTTGACACATCAAATATAAGAATATATATATATATATATATATATATATATATATATATATATATATATATATATATATATATACACACACACACAAACATATATGAATGAAGTGATGTATACACAAATACTGAGAGAGATTTGCAGAGACAAAAAACATCTTGTAAGAATAAAGAGAGAGGAAGTGTTAAAAATCACTGATTTCATGTTTATCAACTTGTCTTCACCTATAAAGATCTAACATTATATATATATATATATATATATATATATATATATATATATATATATATATATAGAGAGAGAGAGAGAGAGAGAGAGACAAAGAGACAGAGAGAGTGATAGACAGATATACGGAGCCAATGTCAACATTATTGGCTGCTATGATAATTATATTTTATAACTTAATCATTACTTTTCCATAATATTAATATTTTTGACTCCATTCTTTCAGTATTTGATGGGAAATTATGATAGAAATACTGTAAAAGGTGTAAAAATTGCTTTGAACTTTACTGATTGTTCTCTAACTTTTCATAGAATATAATCATTATCATCATCATATATATGTCTGTCAATATTAATATATATATATATATATATATATATATAAAAATGTGTGAGTATATAGAAAGAGAGAGGAAGAAGAAGAGTAAAGTTCATAGAATTACTCTAGTAGTCAATTATGCAAGATATGTATGTGTGTGTGTTTTACTATTTTATACCCACACACACACACACACATATATATATATATATATATATATATATATATATATATATATATATAATGATTACTTTTAAGATTTTATCTGTCAGTCTTTGAAGGCACTTGAAGAGTATGTAATTTTTAGCAAAATGGGGAGGGAATTTATCCTTTATGAAAGGAATTTTGTCTTATTTTATCTTGTGGTATTTCACCATCATTGAAACAAAGGAATAATTGTGTTAAAATGATCAAAACTCACAAATCTCTTGCAGGTAATTGCAGGAAGCAGAGAAAAGAACAAAATATGCTTTTAAAAGTAATAACAAGAAGAAAAAGAAATAATAATAATAATAATAATAATAAGCACAATGATATTAAGATAATGATAAAATCCTAATCATACCCTTTCTTTGTAAACTTTCACTCTCCCAGTAATCTAAATAAGGTGGAAAAGATTAAGAAAAAAAAAATTGAGCCGTCAAATTTCTTAAAGGTAAAATATGATTTTGGATGAATGTATTTGAGTCTCCTTTTATAAGATGAAGATGCGATAATATTTAGTGAATCCTACAATTATTATCTTTATAGAATCATGACTGGATGGTTGAAGCAATGAAGAAAATTGCAAAAAGTTATTATGCAATAAGGTGATTATATTTTTGAGAAACTATTTTTCTTAATTCAATGGCTCCAGCTGAGAAAATCACTGAGAAGAAAAAAAATGAGCTTTATTGAATAAGGTAACTTCCCCACCCCAAAATCAGACAAGACACCCACAAAAAAAAACTCCCAAAAAAACATCAAACATACCAATCCCTTAGTGACTTAATGAGACGAGATGATCAATTGCCTGAAAGCGTGTATGATGTTCAATGTGTCAAAATTGTATCAAAATAAAGAAATTCCTTGATCGGTTGGTTGGTTGGTTTTGTTTTACAGCATATCAATCCTTTTCAGGTCATTTAATGCTGAATTAAGTCATTTAAGAGTTTTAAATAATTCTGTTAATATAAGTATAGTTTGCTTTTTACAAAGTTAAATGTCAAAACAGTTCTATTTCAAACAATTCAGTTTAGCACAAGTACGCAGTTTTGTTCTATTTGTCAAATAGATAGGACCCCTCTCAGGTGCTATCACTCTAGGCCAGAGTAGACCAGGTGGTGATGGCAATGAAGAGGTATTCCGTATTCCCCAAAGCTCCAGCATTACTGGAACCTCACCATCCGATTGTTTAGCATAATATCCAGGACACTCGTTGAGAGTGGGATTTTATCCCTCTGCAGAGATGCTGTCAGTATATTCTACAGTCCCAGCTGACTGGGCAATCCTTGATCAGAAGGTGAATCCAAAGTTTTACCATTTAAATTACATCATTTTTTTAATGCTCCATTCTGATATAAATCTAAATTTTTAAGAATGAACACTATAAATTCATAATAACTAATTTTTATTTTGGGAGAGTTAAAAGTTCAAACAGAATGACAGATGAGAAGTATGTATTTATCCAACCCTTCACCACAGACAGGATGTGACAAAGTCAGTTCTTAAGCAAAGTACAGCTAGTTTGAATTCAGAGGCTTTTTTCTCCTAGGATAAGGAACACAGTCTTCCATACTATTTACATATAGTGGGGGAAGAGCAGATAGATTCATGCCTCTCCAAAGGGCATTAATATGCAGACAGCTTCATCCAAGATTTGAACTCGGCTGTCTCTTTCAGTATCTGTATTCATTTACCAAAACCCCTCTGCCACAAGCGGGATGTGACATATTCATTTATTCAAATTTTAGATACAGATATGAACTTAATGCCTAAAACCTCATAGAGTACCAAATTCAATATAAAATGTTTTTTCCTAAACAGGTATACGTATGATAAAACTTAATTCAGGAATGTCAAATATACAGTTCTTGGGGTAAATATGACCCAGAGGTAAAACTCAGTTATATATATATATATATATATATATATATATATATATATATATATAGGTATTGTAACAGAAGTTTTAAGTTTTACAAGTGAACTGAAGATGTGTACAACTGAACAATTTATATGATAAAGTGATAATGGTTTAGTTTGGTTTTATGACATATCAACTGTTGTAAGTTATTTAATGCCAAATCCATTTTTATACATATAAACAGGTCTATTTCAAACAATTCAGTTCAGCCTAAGTAAACAGTTTGAATGTCAAAAACCTTTCTATTTCAAGCTATTCAGTTTAGTCAGCAAAGTTAAATGGTTCCAAGTATTACTATGTATCACCAACAATTCGATTAAACATCAGTCATTTATTTACACACAGTTAAATGTAAAAACCGTTCTACTTCAAACAATTCAGTTTAGCATAAAACACAGTTTAGTTCTATTTGACCCATAGACAGTACCCTATAAGATGCCACCACTCTGGGCCAGAGTGGACCTGGGGGCGATGGCAATGAAGAGTTACTCTGCATTCCTCAATGCTCCAGCATTACTGGAACCTCACCATCAAATAGTTTAGTGGCATATTCAGGATACTCATTGGGGAAGTCTTAACCCTCTGCAGAGATGCAGCTAGTGTATTCAGCCTCAGCTAAAAATGATTATGTCAAGATTAGTCAGAACAGATTTGAAAAAAAAAATTATGAATCCATTCTTGATACTTTTTGATCAGCAGTTATGGGGAAGTACAAGATTATGCAAGTGCAGCACCTTTCTTACTCATCAGACAGTGTGTGACTCGTATCCTAAATTGAAGATGAAGACATTAAAATACAACACAGCAGCTTCACACCATATCAAAAGGAGAGTTTCAAGGGTGCTTCAAACAATAGAAAACTTGCTGGAATAAGCTTGTTTGTTGCCAAGAGGAATTCTTTAAAAAGGAAATCCACATTTGATTCTTTGTTTATTTCTGTCTTGATAAATAAAGCTTCAGTCATGATATTTTTTTTAAAATACACCTTACATTAACAGATATGGTTAATTCAGCAGTGTTGAGCAAAGCCAAACAAGTTTGACACCACTCCTTAAAGGCAAATATCTTCTTGATCATGCTGAAAACATTTCAGGACATAGAAACTATATTTATGCCTATCATTTATGTCTAATGATTAAAAAAGCCATTTATTTTATGCAAAAAAAAAAAAAAAAAATTCAACATGACTCCTGTCTTTCTCAGTGTCCTTAATTCAGTCATAAATTTTGATTGCATAGATCAAATATTATACAGTGATAATTTCAGACCAAAATAAAGCTAATAACTATGCATCAATTTATTATGTATTCATCTACACCAATACAGATATATGTATAATTTCATCTTATTTTATTTGTATATGAAAATAAAAGTCTACAAGCAAATACTGATGGTTTAGTTAAGTTTATTTGTTTAATACCATATCAACTCCTTATAGGTTGTTTACAGATAAAATTTAATTTATTTCTAAATACTTAATTAAAATCATAACTATTTTACATGGTCCAAAATACTTTTTTTGTCTATAATCATTTGCTTGCATGCAGTTATGATATCTAATATCCCAATCTAATACAAATAATTTGCACACAGTTATATGATTTCAAATATTCCAATCAAATACTAATAGTTTATATACAATTATATGGTTTCAAGTAACTATTTCTGTTTTTATCATATTTCCCTAACCCCTCCACTCGGGCAGGAGGGCTTAGGTCAATTCTTTTAAGCGGAGTTTAACAGGTTTGAATTCAGAGTTTTCCTTCTCCTAGACTAGTTGCCTCACCAACGCTGAAGAACCTAGTCTGCCCTACTATTTACCCATAGCTGGAGGGAGAATAATTGGATTCATACCTTTCCCAAAGGTATTAGTGCTATGTGAAATTCAATCAGTCCAGGATTTGAACTTGTGTCGCCGTGTCCAATTCCAGCGACGATAACCATTACACCACGGGCACCTCCATTTCTGTTTTATAATAATCATTTGTTTGCATGTAATGATATGATTTCAAGTATTCATATCCAATACAAATAATTTTCAAACAGACCTATTTCACTCATAGATGCAATCTGAACAGGTATGACCACTCCAGGTCTGAATAAACCTGAGAATAATGGAAATAAATGGATAATCCACATTATACAACTGTAGCCTCCCCACTGGGTGCAGTTTAATGTCAAACCCAAGACATCCCTTTGCTGAAAGAGTGGGGATTGGCTATGTACAGTTTATAAATCAAGCACAAAAATGAATTACCAACAACTGTGGAGGTATCCTCATGGTGTAATGTTAAAGCGCAGGAGTACGGAATCATAGTGAGTGAATTCAAACTCCAGCAATGCTATTACATTCACTTTCAGATAAATACCCTTAGGAAAGGTATGAACTCCTCTATCCTTTCAGTTATGGGTTAAATAGTACCACTACTGTTCTTCTCGAAGGATGTCGTTGGCATTAAATAACCAACAATGGTTGATATGCCATTAAACAAAGAAACCTAACCCAACAACTGTAATTACTTGTGTATAGGACATTATTTTTCCCAATTGTTTAGCATAAAAGTTAGGGATGTGTATTATACATGAAAACTAAATATTTTTTTCAGTCACATGCATTGCCATATTCAGGACACCATGACCAAAAGTTTGTTATATCTATGGACCAAACTAATTAATGTGTAATAAACACTTCTGTTTTATATTGTTACAGAGAAATAGCCACTGAAATGCATGTTTGTTTATAATTTTTCTTTTATTTCAAACTTATTATCACTGATAGTTCGTTACATTTTTTTTGTAAACATGTCTTTGCCTCTGCTCTAAATACAATGAGAATTTTCTGTTTTGAAACATTACATAAACCATCTAAATTCTTATTTTTAGTAAATACAAACTGGACAAAAAGTTGAACTAATGTTAAATTTAGCAGCGACAAATTCCCAAGTCAATTGTATATCATACATGAGAGATGTTTTTTTACTAGAATTTTGTAACTGAAAGTTAGGGGTGCATGTTATACACGACTAATTTTTCGGAGGTGCCTGTGGTGTAATGGTTATTGTCGTAGGAAATGGACACGGCAACACGAGTTCAAATCCTGGGCAAGACTGATTGCATTTCACATAGCACTAATGCCCTTGGGAAAGGTATAAATCCAATTATTCTCCCTCCAGCTATGGGTAAATAGTAGGGCAGACTAGGTTCTTCAGCCTTGTTGAGGCAAGTAGTCTAGGAGAAGGAAAAACTCTGAATTCAAACCTGTGAATCTCCGCTTAAAAAATTGACCTTGTGTCATATCCTACCCGAGTGGAGGGGTTGGTAAATATGTATATATGACTAATTATGGTAATAAGATAAAACATTTGTAAAAATATGTTCTAAAGATGTGAGAGTATTTATTTTTTATCTTAGCTACCACAACATGCTATAGTTTCCCTTTCTTTATTAAGTTGAGACCTTTGACTTTTTCACTTAAAGGAAACAATTTACAACTTCTCTTTGGCGTATCTAAATTACCAGCATTACAATTCTTGTACTTTGGGACCATTATTAAGTAAAACCTATGAATTGTTTATTTCTAGGGTTGACCGGAGGTAATTGAAACCATGGAAAGTGAAAATGTAGATAAAGTGGAGAATTATATATATATATATATATATATATATATATATATATATATTTATATATAAAAACACAAACACATTCTTTTTATGGTAGTGCTGATTCATAACTTGCATTTTGAGAATAGAGTGCACTTTGGTAGAGGTGAAAAAATAAATGTATTGGGATACATAAATTGTCACTCATGCAAGAAATATTTATTATATTTCTAAACATTTTTCTTTAACAAAAATATAATTGGAAGAAAAAAATAAGGTGATATCAAGCAGGCATAGGGCCAGATTAAAAACCAAGAAAAATGCTAACAAAAAATATAACATGCAAAAAAACTTTCTTTAATACAAAAGAGACTTTATTTGATCTGAAACACAGGTTGGTGAGTGTGCACATGTGTTTGTTGTTTATGTGTGTTATTTATGTGAACAATGAATGGGAGAAATTTAATCCGATGTACTGATAGAAAAAGTGAGGAATGAATGAATAAAAGATATTTTGCCTTTTAGTCTTTTTCTCATATATTTGTGTTTTCTTTATTTCTTTCAATTCAATTAGAGTTGCACATCAAAATATCTATATATGTCTACATTCATAAAGAGCTCTCATCAAAGTAGAAGTCTTTTGAATTGTTAATGATAAGCTTATTCTTCATTATCCTTAATAAAACCTTAAGGCCAACACTAGTTGAACAAGTAACAGAACTATTGTTTCTTAGGTAGTTAAGGGAGAATGGTTATCCCAAGTGCTTCATCATGTGCTCTCTTTTCTGTTAACTATCATAGCTTGCCAGGTTTAGGTTTCTTTGTCTAATGGTATATCAACTCTTAATGGGTTATCCAATGCCAAAATGCGATTCATTTATAAATGTTTCATTGTTATAACTTTATATTTTCAATGTTTTTTGCATTTTCTTAAAACTGCGCTTTATCTATAATCAATAGGTGGCGCTATCTAATACTAATAATTTAAGTGATTACATGTTTTAAAATAACTAATAATTACTTTTTATACAGTCACATTGTTTCCTTAAAGTTTACTATTTAATAATTAACACAAGACAGTTTCAAATAACAAACAAATAATTTGCATACAGTAATTTAGTTATCACAATTTCAATCTAACATTTACAAATTAATAAATTCCAACTTTATGTAACCTATGAAGAGTTGATATGCCATTAAAAAACTAAAACAAACAAAGTATAATTACGATTATAATCAAATATTTAGAAATCAAATTTTGGTATTAAATAACCTATAAGGAGTTGAAATTCCATTAAACAAATAAACTAAACAATGATATCGGTGTTAAAGAATAGCAGCATATCTGTAACACAATCCAGTGATATAACTGAATATATCATAATGTTAATATGGGTAAGTCAATATCACCACATCATAATGACCAGTATAAAGGCATGCTAGACTAAAACTGTAATTGCAATCCAATGTTATCTCCAAGTCAGGCACACAGGACTTTGGTGGCTTAAAGTATTATCTCCTGTTTCTAAATGGTTACCCATATCAGAAATTAACTGACTCGTCATTGCTTAATGTTGGCGATATGATGGGAACAGTGCTTTTATCAGGACTGGAAGTCAAATACAATCTACTTATTTAAATTTTTTAAAACTCTTAATTATTTACACAATTTTTTTAGCAAGGTAAATGTGGTATTATGAAACCTATAATATAAAAGCCAATTCAGTTAAAAAAAAATTCTTTAAAAAGACTCAACATAGAAATTTATATTAATTAGGTTTGATTTAAATCTAAAAAAATAGCAGCCCCGAATATTGATTTTTGTCTAGACAGTTTTGCATCAAACTTCCTGACAGAATTTTTTTCCTTTGTTTACAAGGATAAGATCTAATCTTGATTTGTTAGTTTGTTTTTTGTTTAGTAGGAATGAAAGAATTTAAGTAATTCTACAGCTGTGTAGTGCTTATAGAATATCATTTTCTTGTTTATCTTCAATTTTTCCTGAATATTAAGCTAAACTAAAAAAAAATTTAGGGAAAAAATACCTTGTTCCTTTGATATAAATAAAAACAATTATAATAGATGAAACTAATTTTTAATACATATACACATATTTAAAAATATTTTGCTGTGAAAGTTTATACATCCAAATGTAATTTGAACACAAACGCAACTCACAAAATAAGGAATCATTTTACTGTCATTTGAACTGACTGAGATCAAAGTCTTGATCTTATAAAACATAGATGTATACTATATATATATATATATATATATATATATATATATATATATATATATATATATATATATATATATTTGAGAGAGTGAAAAAGAGAGAGAGAGAGTCTAAACTCCATCCAGATGAGTCAGTGCCAATTCTTGAAACATTTTAAACAGCAGTTTTTGGTGAAAGGCAATATTATGCAAGTGCACCAGCGTCTATACTCACTAGACCAAATTTCATGTGGATTTTCTTCTTACCTCAATGGAAAATTCAAGTGAACAGTAACAAATTCAAAGACATAGAAGAAACTAAAAGAAATATGAAAGAACAGCTTCAGTATTATTTTAGAAGTGTTTCAGGTGTTTCAGCTAATAGAATATTCACTGACATAAGTCTGCTAAATGCCAAGGGGACCATTTTGAAGAAAATTAACATTTCATTCATTGTTCATTTCTCCTTTGGTAAATACAGTTCCAGTCTCAATACATTTTAAATATACCACATGTGTGTGTGTGTGTGTGTGTGTGTGTGTGTAAGTATATTTATCAAAATATGAGTGTCTGAGTTATATGTGAGGGTCATTCAATAAATGAGGGGAATTTTGCCGACAGAGTTGGTAGAAAAATACACTGTATACAGTTGCAACTTTTCCAAGAAAATCAATAGTGATGGGTCCTTTATCCCAGAAGACTCAGCAACTCCTTAGCACTCAAAATATATTCTTTACCAAAGTGTGTGTTTCCAGTCAATGAAGTATGTCTGATGAAGGCTCATTGTAGCAAACTCATGTTTAACCTATTTGGAAACATTTTTTTAGATTGAAATATGCTTCTCTTAACACATTACACAATCTTCTGAAATTTTTACATGGTTTGTTTTTCTCAGTCAACAAAAATTTGAAGACAGAACTCTGTTCAAGCCTTGAGCACTGTTTTATTTGCAGCAATTTTGAATAGTCTCAAAACAATTATTTTTGCAAGAATAAATTGCTATAAACCAATTCCAAATAATGAAGAGTTTACATTTATGAAAAAAATTCATGTTGTCATTAAAAATTGGCTTAATTTATTGAATGAACCTATATATATATATATATATATATATATATATATATATATATATATATATATATATAGTCATCCACAGACAGATCTGTTTCATTCTATCAGAACTCATCAGTGTGGCTAGACATTAGCTTATATTGTCATTTGCTTGAAGTATTGCACAAATTGTTCTATTTTATGGTATTGAATTAATTTAGAGGGCTTTTTTTTAAAATGTCCCTGACGAAGATTTACTTTGAAATTAAATTTATTATTATTTCACATTGTAATAGTCCTCTAAATTAATTCAATACAATAAAACAATACATAAGAGAGAGAAATATTTTATTTTATGCAGAGGTAGATTATTAGTATCATTATCATCATTTATTGAAAATTCTAAGTGCTAGAAACTTATACTGGCCATTATCACAAAAAAGAAAACTTTTTTCTAAAGTTGCATTCTTAACAGTCAGTTCCCTCTTCTCTCTTGGTAAATACAACTTCAGTCTCAATACTTTAAAAAAAAAATATATATCTATAAATGAGAGAAAGGGGGAGAGAAAGAGAAACAGAATCACATAGTAAGTAGAGTATCATCATCATTTATCAAAAATTTTAGGTGCTAAGATCTTATGCTGGCCATTTTTATAAAAAAAAACAAACTTTTCTCCAAAATAGCAATTATTCTTAACATTCTGTCCTCTGTTCAACCAAAATAACAGATATTGTCTTTGATCTCATGGGATTATGTCATTGAGTACCTAAATAAATGGATAGACAGGCAGACAACTGTAAATGGTCAAAGAAATTGAAGCATTTACCAAAAAAAAAAAAACAACTAAAAACACATAGCCATAAAAGATTCAGAACCATCATTTGTATTGGCAGGAAAAAAAAAAATGGAGAGTATAAGTTAAACAATGAATATCTACCAATGACTGAGAAATTGGACAAGAAAACAAAACCAAAAAAGCCATAGAATTATCTTTGTAGCCATCAAGTCTAAGTTCCATCAATATTTCTGTGGAGACCTTCTGTTTTCCTAAATCTCCTAATCAAAATGGACAAAAGGGGATTCTAAAAAGTTATCTTGACAAATTCTTTGGTGCTTTTATTATTACAGTGAAGGATCTTGATCAATGTTCAACCATTTTGTAGCTGGTGATTTCAATGACAATAATGTTGATGCTGTTATGATAGGAGTGAGGAATTCATTACTACCTTCTGCATCGGCCAGTATTTGGCAAACGGGCTCTTGGATGAAGATTGCATGTTTTAGTGCATATCAAAGTGAGACTGTGTAATTGTTGTGATTGTAGATTGCGATTTTGGTGACAAAAAGAGTAAGTCTGAAATAAATATATAAAACAAGATATGATTGTATAATATTTTGGGGTGGATGAAGGAGGAAAAAATAGCCATTATGGAGATATGGATAAAAAGAAGAGAGAAAAAAGGTGGTCAAATGGAAAGAGAGGAATGAATTAATAGTAAAAAAAGAATATGATCATAGAATAAAACAAAAAAAGCAAAACCAAATAAAGAGAAAAAAGAAAAAGAGAATAAAAAAAAAATCTCAAGCAAAAGAGAAACACTGAAGAATGAAAAAGAAATAAATTGAAAAGAAGAAAATAATGAAAGAAAGATGGAGAAACAAAATAATGAAGGAGAAAGAAAAAAGAATGAAAAAGAGAAAGAAAGAAAATGAAAGTAAAAGAAAGAAGTAAATACAAGAAAATAATGAAAAAAAAGAAAAAGTAATGAAAAAGAAAAACAAAGAAAGAAAAAAAGAAAATAAAAGAAAGAAGAAAATAATAATGAAAGAAAGAAAAAAGAAAATAATGAAAGAGAAAGAGAAAAAAATATAAGAATGAAAGAAAATATTGAAAGAAAAAGAAAAGAAAATAATTGAAGAAAGAAAAAGAAAATGATAGAAAGAAAGAAGAAAATAATGAAAGAAAAAAGTAATGATAAAAAGAAAAACATAATAGAAAGAAAAAGAAAATTATGATGAAAGAAAAAAAAATAACGTTAGAAAGGAAATCATTGTAAAAAGATAGAAAAAGAAAATAACAGAAATAAGGGAAAATAATGAGAGAAAGAAAGAAAAATAATAGAAAAAAAAACATGATAAAAATAAAAGAATGAATTGAGAATCTATCTTTACAAGTATCCTCATGCTAAAATACAGGAAAATTTCAAAATTATAGACGCTGACAAGTAAAAAGAATACAGTATGGCATTATATCATGATGTAGAAACTTTTGGTTTCTTGTAATGGCTATGTTCTCATTGGTGGAATATAAAATAGCCTTCAGATAAAGCAGAATATTCCATTTTCATTTATTCAGATATATTTCTTAAACCCTCCTGTTCGTTTTTTTGGAGGGATGGGGAGAGTAAACTTCTAGTTTAACCAATTCTTGAACAGCTTATTTGCCTCAGTATTTCTCAACAGAATAAAAGTAAAAAAAAGAAAAAATAGTAATCTATGGGATGATAATAAATTTCAGAGCTGAATTGTGATTGTTTTAATTGTAATTGATATTGCTGTTTGTTTCTTGGGTAGTAATCAGCTGATTTATCATTATCATTATTATGAATTGGAGGACTGAATTAAAATTGCCTCCCAAAAAAGTCAATCAATGGTACAATGAAGAAAGCAGAAGTGGCATCATAAAAACAAATAATACTAAATCCTGTTAGTAAATATATATATATATATATATATATATATATATGTAATTTATAAGTGGATAGTTTGTAGGTAACATTATTTTTAAACAAGCCAGAGCTAAATGGTTTCAAGTATTGCTGTGTTATTTGCACACAGGTAAATGGTCTCAAGTCTTGCTATTTAATGCTAATAGTTTTATTTGGACACAGTTAAATGCTTTCAAATATTACTATTCAATATAAATAACTGTAATCAACATTATTCTATCTGCACACATTGAATAGTTTCAAGCATTGCTATCAAATAATAGTAATTCAATTTGATATCAATCAATTGTTTATCCATATTCAAATGGTTTCAACTATAGTAAAAGATTAAATAGTTCTATTTGACTCAAAGATGTGACCCTAACACGTATTAATACCCTAAGTCAGAGTGAACCAGGGAGTAATAACAATTAAGGGGTACTCTCAATTCCCAAAAGCTCTGAGAGTGGAGCCTCACCATCAGATGAACTTTGGGGTCATATCTTGGACACTCATTGAGATGCAGTCAGTATATTCTAAAGTCCTAGCTGACTGGGTTGGAACCAACTTCTACAAAGCATTTTTTACCATGGGCAGTAGAATGGGAACAATCTACTATAGATTAAATAGAGAAATCATTTCAGGTTTCCCAAAATGTTACCAAATGTGACAGATGCCTGAAGAAGGATGGCAAATATCATAAGTGAAACTATAAAAACTAAGATAATGATATGAGTCCAAATCTATATTAGTCCAAATACACAGGGTGTTACAGAAAAATTGATATCATTTTGTAATCTAATGATTTCCCCAACTTAAATTCAAATGACCTCAAATTTTAATAATGTGTATAAAAACAACTCAGAATTCTTTTTCAAATGTTTTTTTTTCTTTTCAGATATAGAAATGCTATTCACTGAAAAAGAAAAGATGTTTAAGCCTTAAACATACAATTTTGAATTGTTTCTGGACAGACTTAAAAACTGAGATCATCTAAATGAGATTTGGTCAAGTTATTAGATTATAAAAAAGATATTAATTTTTCTGGAATTCCCAGCACATCTAAAATGATATCAAGTCTTTTGAAACACCCTGTATAATATAAATACTATTTTATTTCAGAAAAGTTTTGATTATAACAACCAAGATGAGGACCCTTGTCTAATTTAATTAATTCATCATTTTTTTTTAATCTGTCATCAAATAACACATAATCAGCCAAATCTATGGTCTCCAATGAGACCCCAAAGCATGTTTTTAGCATATTAGCTTTGGAAAATTTAAAAACTTTTTAAATTCATTTCATATTGCAAATAAAGTGCTAAACTGGACTTTTAGGCTTTGTTGGCTTGATTAGCAAAACAGAATAATTATTATTTTGTTTAATTCTGGAAAGTAGACACCTTGTTAGAAATTGAAGTCATGACTTTTTTTCTTCTGGTCCAACCCAATTGGCTGGGTATGTAGAATATGCTAACTATCTTTGCAAAAGAGAAAGACCCTCCACACTCAATGGATGTCCTGATATGACACTAAACCATCTGATGGTCAGGCTCCACTCCTGGAGCTTTGAAGAATGTGGGGTACACCTTTATTGCCATTACTCCAAGGTTCACTCTGACCTGTTAGGGTCCTAATGATGGATCAAATATGACTGTTTGATCATTTACTATACTGGAAATCATTTAGCTGTAGTAAACAGACCTATTAGTGTTAGATAACAATAATTGGAAACATTTAGCTATGTGCAAACAAATGAACCCTAGTTCATTTAAATATTGTTGTCTACAAGTTATTTGTTTACAAATAGTATATCTAATATATATAAATAGGATCTGGCATTAAATAATTAACAAAGACTGATTATGCTGTAAAACACAGCCAACCAAACAGAACTGTTCAATCATTTACAAAACTTGAAACTATTCAACTATGTGCAAATAAATGAGCTTTGGCAAGTTTAAAAAATGTTATTTACTGTCTATTCACTTAAAAACATATGTATAAACAGGATTTGGCATTAAATGGCTATCAAGAGATCGTATGCCATAAAACCAAATAGTTTTTTTTTGAGTAACCAGAAGATCAAAAAGTTTTTTTTTAAAGACTTACAGAATTTGGAGAAACACTGTGTCTAATTACATTATGAATATGTATATTTCTTGGTTCTAGGTCATCCTTTCTTGGTCAGGCTAAGAACTATACAGTAAAATTCAGCCATTTAAAATTCTTATAAACATGCTTAAATTTTATGAGTTTTATATTATCAGTAAATGTTTATGTTGGTATTCATTGAGCTTTAGCTAAGTTTAACACAAAACTGGAAGTTTAGGGCACCCTGTGGGAATCAAAACCCATTACTCAATAGGAAATGGCCTCATAAACTAATTTGCCAACCAGTAAATTACCGTGAGGTTCCCGTATTATCTCAAATTTGCTTCAGATAGTATCAACAACAGATTTGGTTTTAAATTCTAAAAAGCCAAACTTTGGGAAATTGAAAGATAAAAATATAAACATATTTCTGGCATAAAAGTTATGTCAGTTACTGACTAGCACACGTAACTTCATCCAGAAAGTCTTCCGATATATTGGGAAGACTTATTTACGAGGAATTTTTATTTTATTTTTTCCTTTTAAATAATCTTTTTTGAGATCTTCACCTTCCGGGGTCCTTTGCAGATTTAGTAAAAAAAAAGAGAAGAGAAAGCGAGACAACTGAAAAATGTTCTTCATAGACAATGTTTGATGGAAAAAGCAGCACCAACCTGTTTTCTTTTCGAGAGTTCCCCCAGGCCATGCTGGACTAAGCAAGGCCAAGCTCTCTTGCCCTGGTAGCTTAGCAAGGGCAGATGCATGTAGCTGGAGGCATAGTAGAGACTGTAGAAGAAAGAAAGATGAGTAAGGTTAGTGAAAGTAAGAAGGAACCAAGGTGGGGAAAAATAAAAGTAGCTGTTATCCAATATCACCACCTCCCCACCAACTCTGACTCCTTTCATCACACAACCTATTGACAGACCTATTTAACACTGAAACAGACATCTGTAACACATAAGAAGTATACGTTACCACTCTCATATCCCCACCCAGGCTTCATCGGCTATCTAAAATGAGAAATTGATATGAAAACTTACTTGCAGCCATAAGCCATGACAAAAGCCCTCATCCAGGATGACCACAGGCATTTGCAAATGGAGGACTTAGAAGCAGGAAATAAGATTACGTTGAACTTCTATGGTGAAGAGAAAACCCCTGGGAGGAGAAACCAATGGACCAGCAATTAACATAGATTTCTAAAAGCTAAGGAACTAGTGAAATAGTCAATACTATTTATGTTTCTGGGGAATATTTGTGACAAATATTACTGTTATTAAATCCATGTATTATTTTCATGATCACTGATGCGAATATTTTCCACTGTTAAATCAATATACAGGTGCTGTAAGCAACATAAGGTCAATGTGCCAGACTAAGCAAAGCTAGGAAAATAACTTATGATATATTATTATAATTGTTCCTTTGTTGTTAGTTATTGTTATTAATATCCTAATGTGTTTAAGTTGTAAATTAAACTTTATATAAGTATGCATTTACAGGAAAAACAAAACAAAGCAACAGTATATATAGGGTTCAGGACTGTGTAAGATTTGAGATGGTATTTGTCCTCCGTCCCACCAACCGGACGAGTATGGCACAAAGCCTTTTTAGAGTGGGGCCAGGTGCCGGGCGATAAACCCAACCCCTCCAAAGTGGGTTAAAGCCTAGGGGGGCGGCCCCCTGAGGCCAGAGGTACATCCAGTGACAAGACATATCTGACCTAAACTGCCCATCGCATTACGGCCGGCCGAATGTGTCTCATCAACTGGATACAACGCCTCTCGAAAGGCCGAGAAGTGATTTGAGATACACAGAAAGAAAGGTGGGGTCCTCATGGTGTTATGGTTAAAGGGCTGGACTGAGAAATCATAGTTATCGAGTTCGAACATAAGTCGCCCTATTACGTTTTCTTTTCGGACATATACCTTTGGGAAAGGTATGAACTCCCTTATCCTCCCAGCTATGGGTTAAATAGTACCTCCACTGTTCTTCTCGAAATATGGCTTTGGCATTAAATAACCAACGAAGGTTAATATACAAATAAATCAAAATAAATGCATTATAGAAAGAAAGACAAACAAAAGTTGAGAAGGAAGGAGGAATTAAATAAAGGTTAGAATGGTTGGATTATAGCATATCAAACTTTGTGGGCTATTTAATGTCAAATCCTGTTTATACATATTTTAAACGAACCTGAGTTTATTTGTTTGCACAAAGTTAAATGGTTTCAAGTATTTTTATTTAACACTGACAATTCAGTTTAACATCAGTCATTAATTTGCATAGATTAAGTGGTTGTACATATATAATTAGTTAATGAATAGTTTGTAATTTTATCTTAAAATGATTTAGAGCTACTATGAAACATTTATAATTCTATTTAATATTAATCATTTGTTTGCATCCAATGAAATGGTTTCAAATATTGCTAAAACTAATATTTTAATTTGCACACAGTTGAATGGTTCCAAGTATTCCTATGTAATACCAATAAATCTATTTTTGCATACAGTTACATCGTTTCAAGTATTACTATCCGACATTACTTATCTGTGTGCCCAGTTGAATGGTTTTAAGTATTGCAATGTAACACAAACAATTTGACATCTGTCATTTGTTTGCATACAGTTGAATGATTTAACAGCTCTATTAGGCCCATAGATAGGACTCTAACAGGTACTCATGGTCTGAATGAACCTGGGAGTAATACCAGTGAAAAGATACTTCACATTACTCCAAATTCCAGGAGTGGAACCTCATCATCAGGTGGCTTAGTTTCATATCCAGGACACTTGTTGGAGGGTTTTCTGCTGAGATGCTATTTGCATATTCTACAGCCCAAGCAGACTGGGATAAATAGTAACACACTCAATTTTCATAAGGAAAGAAAAAAAATCATATTCAGATTATTAAGACATATAATAAAGAATCTTCTATCCATTCCATAACTTATTATTGAATATTGTTAAGTTGTTCTTTCTTTCTCTCTCTCTCTCTATATATATATATACATACACACACCAACCCCTTAGCATGAGCAGAATGTGACACAAGGTTATTTTTAAGCTGAGTTTAACAAGTTTGAATTCAGAGTTTTTCCTTCTCCTAGAACAGTTACCATACCAACATTAAAAAGCCTAGTATGCCCTACTATTTATCTATGATTTGAGGGAGAATAGTTGGATTCATACCTTTCTGAAGGGTATCAGTGCTATGAGAAATGCAAACAGCCTTGCCCAGGATTTGAACTCAGTTAACCAAGTCCATTTTCTATGATGTTAACCAAGTCCATTGCACTATGAACACTATTGTTAAATTGTTCTATTTTATATTAAATCTCTTAAAGTGTCTAATGTATGTAATAAACATAGATTTATAGATAGGAAGCTCTCTTATACAACAAAAATAGTTGAGTATTTTTTTTAACTGCATATCAACTCTTTATAGCCAAAATTAGATTAATTTGTAAATGTTTGAGTGAAATTATATCTATATTTTCAGTTCAATTTTTTTAAAATTGTACTTTTTTGCCAAATCATTTCTTAACACAAAGTTAAATAGTTTCCCCAATTCATATCCAATACAAATAATTTTCAAACAGATCTATTAAACCTATAGATGGGACCCAAACAGGTACTACCACCCTGTGTCAGAGTGGACTAGGCAAGCTTCCTTCGATGGATGGATGTATAAGGATCAACTATAGAATAACAAAAAGGTTATGGAATGAAAAATAACCAAAATGGAGGTCGGAAATGAAATGGAAGTCTTTATAACATTAACAAATACAATACGTGCCAGCAGCGTGAAGAAGGTAACCACTGTTAGTGGTGGCTACTTAGTATATTTTCCCTTTTTGTTGTACAACCAACCGGATGAATTTGGCACAAGGCCTTTTTTTTAAGGTGGATCCAAGCACATGGCTGTAGCCCAGATACAATCAGGAGCTCCAAAAATGCCTCAGGCCCTATCAACATTACCCTAAAAAGAGGTGCCTCAGGCGCCAAGCAATAAATCTAGCCCCTCTGAAGAGGATTGGAAACTGGGAGGACGGCCTCCTGAGGCACGAGGAGGTTCAGGAGGAGGACAGACCACTGAGGCTTGGCTGCATGACATGAATGCCGGGCTATCTCTGCACCCATGTCAGGCAGCCTCAAATGAGTAAGATACTCCTGCCAAAGGCAGTTAGTAGATTTTCATCTCCTCACAATAGAGTCCATCGTATTTATGAAAAATGGGACATACCCATTAATGTTCATAGGTAGGGTAAGTAATAAGGTGTGATACAAGATACTTCTTATCCATCTACAACGAGTACTTCAGCTAGAATGTATAAATCCAACCCTTTAGGTACTGGCCAGATGTGATGCTATCAATTCAGAGGTGAGGTAAAACTGGTTTGAATTTAGTTTTATTTCTCTTAGACTACTTGCCTAATCAAGGCCAAAGAACCCAATTAGTCCTACAATTTATCAAGAGCTTGTGGAGAGAGCCTTTCCCCAAGGGCATTAGCATGAAGTGAAGTATAAACAGCCTTGTCCAGCATTTGAACTTAGATTGCTTATTCCATTTCTTACAATAAGCATTAGAGGTATACTTATTTAAGGAGGATACTGTAAGTTATGGAATTCAAATGTGGTGCACGATCTGAACGTAATTACATATTATGCCTCTAGGTGTCACAAATCAACACTATTCTGAGCCAATCTACCACATGGTGTGGTTCTGGATTCAATAATTTTTTTCTCTTGTCATTTTTTTTTGTTTACAAGCACGTTTGACATATTTTCTTGATGGCTGATTTAAAAAAAAAAAAAAAAGGATAAAGATTGTGCATGGATTTTTTTTTTTTTTCATGAAAAAATGTTACAGAAGCTGTTTTAATGCTTTGAGAAGCATTAACAGAAGAAACTTTAGTAGGTAGGACAATACTGCAACAAATGCAAATTCTTCCTTTTTTTTCTCATATTGGTAAAAGCTGCAATGATGAATGAAAGAGAGAGAGCAGTACAAGTGATACTGGCTATCTAAAACAATGTAAAAAGTTAACAAGGAAACAGAGCGCATTTTAGGAACGGTATGAAGGAGCGGATCAATGAAGTGAGATTTAGAAGATGTGGCTCTACAAAAAGAGAGTTCAAAACCCAAGGAAGTGACCTCTTTTTGTTATGCATTACTGAACTTTGGTGGTTTTTGTTCTGCTCTTTTTTAAAAAATTTTTTATGCCACGTTTTCTTTTGGACTCTTTACATGTATGTCTACATGGTTCCTGCATTTGCTTGATTTTCGAATTCCTGCAGCCAGCAGTCTCTTTTAGTTGCTAGCTTGCTTAGGTTTTATGGCATGGACAAACTCATAAGAGATGTACTCTTATGGACCCCCACACATGGCTGTGCAAAAGCAGGACGACCAGCATGAACATACATTCAGCAGTTATGTGAGGATACGGGATGTTGTCCTGAAGACCTGCCTAGGGCAATGAACGATAGGGAGGAGTGGTGAGAGAGGGTCAGGGATATCTGTGTTACCACCGTGACATGATGATGATGAACACTTGTAACTAATTTAATGCCAAATCCTGTTTAATATAAATATATATGATTTGTAAACAAATAGTTTGTAGATAACATTTTAAACAAGCCAGAGATTTTTTTTTTGCACACAGTTAAATAATTTCAATTATTATTATCTAACACTAATGGTTTTATTCAACATTACTCATTCATTTGCACATAGTTAAATGATTTCAAGTATTACTCATCATCATCATCACCACATCGCACCATCAGCACGGATATCCCTGACCCTCTCTCACCACCCCTCCTAATAGTCCATTGCTTCTGGCAGGTCTTCAGGGTTACATCCCATATCAACACAGAGTTGCTGTATGTAGGTTCTAGCTGGTCATCCTGCCTTTGCTCGTCCATGTGAAGGGTCCACAGGAGTACATCACTTATGTGCTCGTCCCTACTTCTCCAGCAGTGTTAATTTACTAAGCATTTTGCTTAGATGTAGCACAAGGCCGCATGAATGGGGCACCCAATGAGAATCGAACTCACTCGTGTAGGTTTGCTAGTCTACCTTGCTAACCATTACACCACCCGAGGTGCCCTACTTCTCCAGCAGTGTCTCGCATGTCTGTTTTGTCAAACTTTGATAGTTTTCATGATGGGTAGTAAGTGGCCGTACAGCTGCTGCTTTGTGGGGTGCTGCCTCCATAACTTGTTCAATATTGCTCGCAGCATTCTTGTGTAGTTGCTGTCAAGCTTTTTCTCCATTCGTTTAGTTGGCATCCATGTAGTGCATCCATATAGCAGTATCGACACAACCCCTGCTTGGAAGAAACTGTGTTTTATTTTATTGGTCAGGTCTGACTTCCAAATAACTGATAGCCTATCAAATGACCGATAGCCTAGCTGTCCATGCCTTTTCTAGTCGCGTGTTGATGTCTGCCTTGGTTGATGAGACACTGCTTCCTAGGTGGGTGAACTTGTCTACTAGTTTCAGAGAGCTACTGTTTAGTGTGGAGATGTCACCTCTTTGATTAAAGCACGTATATTCCGTCTTGTGTGCACTGACATGGAGGCCTATGCCTGCAGGTGCTTGTTCCAGACTATGTAGCAGGGTTTTGGCTTGGGCAGGTGCATTTGCCAGAAGTCCTATGTCATCAGCGTAGTCGGCGTCGGTAATTGTTTGTGAGGGGTACCTTCTGCTTCTTTCCTTTGTTAGCTTTAAAAACTAAGTTGTGAAGTTTTGGATAAAAACACATAATAATACAAATTCAGAATTATCCACCCTGATCAAATCAAATCAAATTCCAAGTGATTTTTTTTTATTTTGTAAATGGAAAATAATGATTACAGATTTGAGGACATGAGGGACATTAAAAGAAATATGACAGAATGGCTTCACACCATATCAAAAGTGAAGTTTCTGAGATACTTTGGTCAATGGAAAACTTACCAGAATAAGTGTTTCAAATGCTAAGGAGACTATTTTGAAGAAAATTAATGTTTCATTTATCATTCATATTTATCTTGGGTAATACAGTCTTGATATTTTTTTAACACATCTCATAATACAAACAAAAATCTGATTAATGTTTTTACTTCTTAATTATATTTTCTTTTTAAACATAACTGACTTCTACCAGATACAAATATTGTCCTCTAATTTAGTGTAGTAATCAAGGACTGGAAAAAGTGGTCTATATATGAAGGAGGAAAGCCTTCGAAAGTGGGTCAAAAAAGAAATAAATGTCATAAGTAGTTTATTTTAATCTTTTCTTTTTCCAGGCATTTTTAGAAGCAATAATTTTCAGTTTATTTATATTTACTCAGAACACTGGGATAATTCCATTAAAAGATGCAACTATAATTCAGTCAGCTGGATAAGAAAGACCAGAGTAGCAAAAAAGGAAATATAAGGCTCTTCAGGATTTTCTAGAAGGGAAAGGAAAGAAAGGGCTGGGGGTGGGCACAAATATAAATAAAGTCCAACAGATATTTGCCTTCAATTTAAAATTCACCATCCTCTTTGGCTTTTCACAAATCACAAAGGTCACAGCATCATGGTGTTTCTGGGTTAAGGAGAAGTTTGGTGGTCAATTAAAAAATTGAAAATAGTGGCAAAACACTTATCAAAAATCCTTATTTTGTAGTTACTCTTCCTTTTTAGTTTCCCCTGGTACTAATGTGTATTTTTTAAAGTATAATTTTACCATTTGCCCCCTTTTCTTTGCTCCATAGCCAAAGGATTGACAGAAGAGTAGAAAGCATAAACAATTTTTAAAGAAGGCATGGATAACTTAGCGGGAGATGCTTTTCATTTGAAAGGTGAATAATAAAATTTAAAGAATTGTAAATAGTCTTTCAAATTTGGTTAGTCATGAAATGAAAGAAATTAGAATGAAAACCAGTGGATGGACTATAAACCATATTAGTTGATTCCCCAAGAGCTGTATTTTTCCCTTCTTTTTATTGGATGGCTTTTTTAAAAATCTTTTCTTCAATTAATTTTTTTTAAAATTTATTTTCTTCTCATTTTTTCTTTTTTGTTATCTTTTCTCCTCTTTCCATTCATTTTTTTTTACTTCTTATAGTACCTGTTTAATGCTTAATCATTGTTCCTTTATTTGTTTTTCTATTTCCTTTTTATTGCAATTTTAATTTTTCTCCCTCTTGTTTCTTTTTTTAACAAGTTCCTCATAAAACTTTCCTTCTTTTTCTTTCAACTTCCAATGATCTTTTCCCTTCTTTACTTTCCCATGATTCCCTTTCATTTTTCTTCCTTTTCATCCCTGTATGATCATTTTCTTTTTTCACTTTTCTATCATTTTTCATTCTTCTTTTTAAGATCATTTTCTTTTCGCACTTTTCTATCATTCTTTTTCATCATTTTTCATGTTTTTTTTTCCTTTACTTTAATTCTTTTTCATCATTTTCTTCTCTTTTACTTTAATTTCTTTTTTCAGAATTCTTCACCATCCATTCATTACTTCCAGCTTTAATATCTCTTAATTACTTCTTTACTCTTAATTTCTTTCTGCAGTTTCTTTCTTTCCTTCCTAATTTTAAAAGTGCATTTTATTTCTTCTTTTAACATTGTTTTCTTTTTTTTTTGGCTTCTCCAAAAAATAATTGCTTGTTAGTTGTAGGATTTTGCATTTAAGGTAGATGACCAATAACTGTGTTGATAAGTTTGACACTGTTTAAAACTGCAAATGAAGAATGTAGGTGAACAGTAGAAAGCACTAAAGGTAGGGAATATGCAAAAAAATTCCCTAAAATTTTATTGATATAAAAACAAAAAAGGAAAGAGTCTAAAAAAACATGAAAGGAAAGAGAAAATAGAAAAGGTAGGGCATAAAAATAATTAAAAGAGGAGAAAAAAAAGGTGAAAATTATTCAAAGAAATTCAAAGGATGGAGTACTGTAAGAGTGAGTGTATGACAAAAACCACAAATGAATAAAGTCACACATATCAATCAAAATATTCACAATTTTTAAATCATAACTTTCATGTTCTTATTATTTCTCATTTATTAATTGTGATTTAATCCTTTAAGTTATAAATTATTTTGAATTATTAGATGTATATTCTATGAAGGCAGAAAGTTTGGCAGTCAAATAGGTTTTGTCTGAGATTTGTACTTTATTTTTGATGGATTAAAAATAATCTTTACTAAAAGTGGTGAGTCCAAATTTTTTTTGTCAGTGGTTGTATAACAAGAAAGCAATTATTATCAGATTTCAATAAAATTTTCATTCTATTTTGAATGAAAAAGTTGTGGAAATAATTTTTTGTCTGTCAACCAACTCATTATTTAATTTTAGGAAATCTCAACAAAAGTATCATTTGGTTGGTTGGTTGGTTGGTTACTTTCTTAATGGCATATCAACCCTTATGGGCTATCTAATGCCACATCTTGTTTATTTGTATATATGATTTCATGTGCACTAATATATTAGTAGAAATGATTTTCATCAACTTTTTCTTTTGACATAGTTGTCCTTCAGCCACCACCTTCTAGCACCTCTAAGATGAAAAAGGATTAGATGTTTGTCATTAGAGTAATTTGAAGAACAAAGTTCAAACTAAATTATATAGGCATCAGTAGTTGACATAACGTCTCCAATCACCTGTCTAGCCCAAGTAAGAACCAAAGTGGACTGTTGCAGATCACATGACCACTTAGTTCTTGGTTTACCCACTGCCAAAATGTGACTCCATGATCGGAGGAGGATCTTACCCGTCAGCAGAAGTGTTCAGCATATTCTATCGTCCTAGTCAACAGAGCAGAATATCATTTGAATTCTTAAAACATTTACTTTTCAATAAAGATATGTCATCATCATCATTTCATGCTGTTAGCACAGATGTCTCTGACTCTCTCCTGCCATTCATCCCTATGTTCCATTGCTTCTGGCAGGTCTTCAAGACTACATCCTGTGTCCATACAGAGCTGTTGTAGATAAGTTCTTGTTGGCTGGCCAACACTTGCATGTCCATGTGAAGGGGTCCATAGGAAAACATCGCGTATGAGTTCATCCACACTTTTCCACCAGTGTTTCACATGTCTTGTTCATCTTTTTTGGATGGTTTTAGAGATAGGAGGTAAGTGCCCATACACCTGCTGTTTTGCTGGATTTTGCTTCCAGGATTTGTTCAATATGGCTCAAAGCATTCTTATGCAGTTCTCATCCAGCTTATTCACTATACACTTAATCAGCATCCATGTGGTACGTCTTCAGAGTAGAATTGACAAAACTGCTGCTTGGAAAAAAAATTACGTTTTATTTTATCGGATAGATTTGACTTCCATATGATCAATAGCCTATCGATAGCAGTCTGTACCTTTGCTAATCGCATATTGATGTCATTCTCTTTACATGAGTCACATCTTATGAAGTACGAGAAGTCGTTCACTAATTTCAGAGAACTACTATTTAGAATGGAGATGTCTCCTTTTTAATCAAAACACAGGTACGATGTTTTGTCTGTATTCACATGGTGGCCAATACCACCTGCTGTCTGCTCCAGACTACACAGCAGGGATTTGGCTTGGGTAGGTGTATTTGCCAGAAGTGCTGCATAGTCTGCATCTGTAATAGTTTGTGTGGGGTATTGTTTGCTCCTTGCCTTTTTTAGTGTAAAGCCATTTTCTTTCATTAGATCTATTGGCATTTGAAGTATGGAGTCTAGGCAGATTATAAACATTTATGAGGTTAATGTATACCCTTGCAGAACACCAGCAACAATGTTAAAGAAATATGTGTCTTCATCCAGTGAGCAAACTTCTGCTTTTACATCTTTATAGAGTATCATTATGGCTGCAATACTTTCAAATTCGGTAGAAGATAGACAATCTCAAATAGCAAGGTAGACAGTAAATGAAGTGAGGAAAAGGAAGAGCATCTCGAGAGGTAAACTAAAAGCTATCAGCCAAGAAGAACAAATACACATGTGGAAAGAACATTTCAAGAATCTGCTAGGAAATTTCCCTAAAGTTACAGATAAACCTACCATGAAAATTAGTAATAATCAACTAGACATTAAACTAGTACAGTTTACTCAAGAAGAATTTGAACGTAGTACTAACAAAAATTAAAAACAAGAAAGCTACCGATCTTGATAAAATACCTCCAGAAGTATGGAAGACAAGGAAATTCAATGATTTACAGCTCTGATTCTGCAGTGCTGTATATAACCAAAACACAATAGAGAAATGGACAAAAGGGTGCATTCTCCCTTTCCTCAAGAAAAGGAAACCCCAGAAATGCCATGAACTACTGTGACATAACTCTTACTTCCATGGTGGCTAAGATTTATAATGATCTGCAATTAAATCACATTGAACAAAAAATTGAGAAAATTCTTAAAAAGAATCAAAATAGTTTTCAGAGAAACCAAGCCAACACAGATTCTGACAATCCATTGACTCTTAGGAGTTCATGCAAAAAAAAACAAAAAAAACAACACTCTTGAGGCAACACTCTAACTTGTAGATTTCTCCAAAGGATTTAACTCCATACAGAGAGGGAAGATGGAGCAAATACTTCTAGTGTATGGTGTCCTCCCAAAGAAACTGTTGCAGCCATAAAAATTTGTACCTTATCTTAACTAATTATGAACATACTTTCATCATTATATTTTTGTCATGTTTTAACTTCTTTTGCATACTTTTACATTTTAGGGGTTGGCATTTTGATCATGGATATCTCAACCTGCAGGAAAGTGTTGCCTAGATTGGAGCAAGAACAAACAAAAGCAAACTCAACCATTGGTAATATTGTCAAAGTGCCTTCATTATTAATAGTAAAAATAAAAGTCTCTGGCTTTGCACCTTACAGTGTTCTTATATCAGATCCAAAATTTAAAAAATTAAATAACATTCTTAAAACAAGAAAATGGTATGAAATAAAATATATAAAAACTTAGCATTTTTGTAATTGCATGTTTTTTTCTTTAAATTTTTATGAATATGAAAATATTTTTTAAAATCTATTCTCTAGTTTTTCTTTCTTTTACAAATTATTTTTTTTCTTTTATCTTTGTATTTATATGTATTGATTATTTTCATATTTTTCTGGTTTGCCTCTTCCCCTGCATCTGATGTTAAGGCTCCAGTTTTGGAGATTTGGATATTGGAAAGTACCCCTTCGTTGCCATTGCTTGCTGGTCCACTCTGACCCAGAGTAATAGCACTTATTAGGGTCTCAATCATGGATCAAATATATTTGCAAATTATTTGTGTTAGATAGGAATACTTGATGTCCCATAGCTGTGTGCTAACAAATGAGTATTATTAAATAGAAATAATTTTTAGTAATTGATACGAATACTTGAAACTATACAACTGTGTGCAAATTATTTTTAACTGATAGAAATACTTGTTATTATAACTGTGGGCAAACCACTCTTAAGAAACAGCTACACAAAAAATGTAAATATAATAAAAGGTTTTTGTGTTTGTAAGAGTGTCTGTATTAATATCATCAAATACTGGAAGGATAAAATGAAGTAATTGTCATTGGTCGGGAATAGAATTGAAATTGAAACTCCTTTTCAATAGAAACTTAATAATTCTGCAATTTTGAAAGTGATTGAAGAAATTTCTCCTGATATTGGTTTATTGGGTTTTATAGTATACCAACCCTTACAGATTATTTAATGCTAAATTATATATATATATATATATATATATATATATATATATATATGATTTGTAAACAAATAGTCTGTAGGTAACATTATTTTTGATAAGCTAGAGCTCAACTTGCTTCCACATATTTAAATGGTTTCAAGTATTGTAAATGATTAAATAGGGACCTAACTGGTACTACCACTCCAGGTCAAAGTGGAACTGGGAGTAACAGCAATGAAGGATTACTCCACATACTCCTAAATTCCTGGACTGGAGCCTCACCATCGGATGGTTTAGTGTCAAATCCACAACACTCATTGGGAAGGAGGAGGGTCTTACCCCTCAGCAAAGATGCAATCAGCATATTCTACAGCACCAGCCAACTGGGTTTTAGTAGAAAATAAACCTGGAACTTCAACTACATGTCTATAGAAACTGAACAATACAGTAATTTTGAATGACAACAGTGAATATCTCCTGAGATATGTTACTTGTTAAGTCTATACTTCACAAATTCACATGGTATATATGTCAAATTTGAAGCTTCTTTAAAATCTTTTTTGTGATTGTTATTAATACTAAAAGATATAAAGATTATTATTGCAAAGCAATATATAATGAAATGAAGAATAATGGATTGGAATTATGGAGGTGTAAGCAGAGTGTTTAAATTCAGAATTATCTTTTATCAAGACCATTTATCTTACTAAGGCTTAAGGGTATTTCTTAAAGGCATAAGTGTGAAACAAAATACAAGTAGATTGCATTGGAATTTCAACTCATCTTGCCAATTCCTTTTTCCTTACTAACAACCATAATGCTACTAATGATACCATATAGCTTCACACAGTACACATAGTATACACACACACACACACACACACATAAGAAAGAAAATAGAACAAGTTAGTATAATTATGTTTTATCAAGCTATAGAACTTGTGAGAATAAATTTTTATCAATAAAAGATATAAATAAAACCATGAAGAAATAAACTTATTTATCTATTTTTCAACGAGTAAAATCAGTAGTACTTGCAACCAAAATAATTTTAAAATTATGCACAATAAGAAAGTTTTTATCTACCCCGTTTTTCAGTTAAAACTACAATGTCATTATTTTATGGAAATTTTGCTCTATCCTAAATTATATATATATATATATATATATATATATATATATATATATATATATATTGAAACAGAGAGAGAGAGAGAGAGAGAGAGAGAATAAACACAATTCTTTGGGATAACTAATTCATTCATCCTGAAATGATATTTCAAACACCCACTAGAAGATTAAAAAATTATGCAAGTAAAAATTGAAAATAAAAATCTGATAAAACATTATTTGACTTATTTCTTCAATTTCATTCAATGGTAGAAAAACTGTATATTTCTTTCCAACATGTCTTCCCCTGACTAGACTTTCTTTCTCTTTACTTATATAAACACATTTGTCTATGTGCTTATGTGTGTTCATGCTTACATCTATATTTATATGTACAACTTTTTCCTACTCATATCCAAAGTTGCTTATATAATGGTAAAAAGAAAAAAATTGCAGCACCCTGAAAGAAGATACCATTTTGGCATGAGTACAGTATGAGGATACAAGCAAGTAGTAAACATTCTGATAAAATTTTCATTGTCTTCAGCCATCTTGTGACACATGGTTTGATTTCCTTGCCTTTATGGCATATCAATCTTTATGGGTTATTTAATGCCAAAACCACCCTGGGAAAAAAACAGTAGTCATATTATTATAATCCATACCAAGGAAGATAACAGGGTTCATACCTTTCCCATAGGCATTGGTCTGAAAGTGAAGGTATTCACGTGACTGAAATTAAACTTGCTTACGAAAAGACTGCAGTCCAGAATTTTAACCCTTATGCAACAAAACCTTCTACATGAGATACAGTAACACTTGTACCAGTGCACTGTCTGTGTGACCTTTAAAAAACTTCAGGCAAGTTTAACACCTAATGTGGAAATATGGTGTCTTAGTACTGTTGATACACCCCTTATTTTGGAAC
>OY757914.1:73891779-73956779 GCA_963585895.1 Sepioteuthis lessoniana
ATGTGACAGTTTTTTGGGGAGTCCTGCGTTTTCTTTAGTCTAATAACTTAGATTTTCACAAAAGTACAACCATACCCATTCACGCTTGGTCTGCTAGCCCTTAATTGATTAACCCCTTTCTAAATTCTTGTGTCACATTAGTCATTTTATCTGTTGGGTTTCCAATTTTTTTTTCTTAGTCCAAATACTATTTAAGCAGTTAATATTCTCTTCAGGAGTACAACTCTTGCCCTCTTTCACTTAGTTTGCTTACATTCAATTGATTATCACCCTCACTGAAAATTCCAGTGTCACATTATATATATGTACAAACTGTTGTAACCTAACAAAAGTGAATGAGAAATAACCAAAATGGAGGTTGGAAATGAAATGGACATCTTTATAACATTAACAAAATACAATACTTGCCAGCAGCGTGAAGAAGGTAACTGTTGCTAGCAGTGACTACTTAGTATATTTTCACCCCCTCACAATAGTGTCCAAAGTATTTATGAGGAATGAGACATACACATTATTGATCATAGGTGGGGTATATAACACAAACATACATCAAGTATATGACACAAAAATACAACGGGTATATAACACAAACACACACAAACATACATAGGGTATATGACACAAACATACATAGGGGGTGTCCTCGTGGTGTAATGGTTAAAGCGATGGACTGCAGAATTGTAGTACGCGAGTTCGTACCCCAGTCGCGCTATTATGTTCTCTTTTGGGCAAATACCCTTGGGAAAGGTATGAACCCCTTTATCCTCCCAGCTATGGGTTAAATAGTACCACAACTGTTCTTCTGGGAGAATGGCTTTGGCATTAAATAACCTACAAAGGTTGATATGCCATTAAACAAAGAACCAAACCAAACAAACATACATCGGGTATATAAGACAAACACACGCAAACATACATAGGGTATATAACACAAACATACCCAAGCATACATAATGTATATAACACAAACGCACACAAATATAAATAGGGTATATAACACAAACATACACAGGTAAATAGATATATGTACCATTATGAATTTAGACCCTGGGGATGGTCAAATTCATATTTTACTCTCTCTCTCTCTTTTTGTTCCCCTCGCAAACCAGCAAAAGTAGATGAGAAGTCTGAAGAGATGAATTTGGGTTAAGGGTACATGCTGACCAATTGATGATCAAGTTTCCCTAATATGGGTGTATGAACTGGCAAGCAGCCCCTAGCAACAAGCGACCTATTTGAAAGTTGAATACCGACTGGCCAAGAAACGCAGGTGATACGAAGCAGTGGGAAGGTCGAATCTGCAAAGAGGAAAAATCAGACAAGTCAGTTGGCCAAGAGATCACGTAACAAGTAGACATGTCTGTAATGCTAAGAGTAAATGGTCTTCCCCAGGCCAGCTCATATGGGAAGATTAAAATGCTGCCAGCAAAAAGATAAGAACTGTGTAACTATTTTGTCCGTCGAGTGACCATGAGAAAAACCAGAGAACAAGAAACAGTTTGAAGATAAACCAAGAAAGAAAGAATGGTCAGTGAAATGTGATGCCAGGAAAAGAAAAGAGAGAGAGAGAGACATATATGTATAAAAGAAGATAAAAGAAAACGAGAGAGAGAAGTAAGATAAGCTTTCATTTTAATGTTGTTTTACCTTTTTGCTCACCCTGTTCCTACTGCACACAAAACACATCAAGAAAGAATTTTTTTGTACACATCGTTACAAGAAAAATTCTAGGTGAATTGTCCCCAAATTGTTAAACTATAAACATTTTTATTTTTGTCACTAAGACTATTTTACTTCACATAAATGCCTTTATATTTTTGGGTTGATAATAAAATAATTTGTGTTCTAAATTGTGCATTTCATGTTGTCTTCATTTTCGGCTTGTTCGAAAATCTGCATCATAGTTTTTCCTGTTTGCTGGTGGTTTAATGACATCTCGAAATAAAATACTGTCCGACCTAATACCAGCAATACCCTTGGCATTGTCCGGGTAATAGGCGTAGGTAAAAGGATAAAGACTAAAAGCTTGTCACCTTCGCCAAAAGTAAACCAGTCAGAGAAGTTTCATGACAGTACACACAAGCATGAAAGCATATATACACTCACTTATGTATACAAACAAACCTGTGATGTAATGGTTATCATCAAAATAAATGGACATGGCAACTTCAAATCCAGGACAAGGCTGTTTGCATTTCACATAACTTAATACCATTTGGAAAATGAACTTGTATCATATCCTGTTTGTAAGCAGGGGTTGGTCAATATATATGAATACAAATATATGTAAATAAATGCAAAGATATATACACATACTCACACAGAAATATATATATATATATACACACACACCCATGTATATATGTGCATGTAGAGGTGACCATGGTGTTATTATTATTGTCAAAGGAAATGGACACGGTGACACAAGTTCAAATGCTGGATGAGGCTGATTGCATTTTACATAGCATTTATACCCTTTGGAAAGGTACGAATCTAATTTTTCTCCCTCCAGCTATGGGCAAATAAGACTTGATTCTTTAGCCTTGGTTAGGCAACTAGTCTAGGAGAAGGAAAACTACATCTAGACCTATTCAACTGCTAAAAAATTGACCTTGTGTCATATCCTACCCATGTGGAAGGGTTGATAAATATGTATATATCTATATATACGTACACATACACACTCACCCAAATATATCAAATTCTATATATATATATATATATATATACACACACAGACGCTCTCAAATTTATCAAATACATATACACCCCCACCAAATATATCATTCATATATATATATATATATATATATATATATATATATATACACACACACAAATATATGAATATATATACACACACACCAAAATATATCAAATGAATATATATATGTAAATGTACAAATATGTAAAAACAAGGTATTCAGAGGATGCTTTTATTTATTGTTAAATAATTGGCCAATGTTAAATATTTTGGTTTTATATTAAACCATTATCAGTGCATTAGATATGTGATGTCATGTCTTCTGAATTAATTCACATGATACATTAGATTATTGAAGCAATGCACAAAACAACAACACACCAAGAACCAACCCCTATACAACCAATAATTGTGAGTATCATTCACAGCTTGAACTGCTTGGGTCACATGATATGCACATTACAAACTAGCACATATCAATCTAAAGTAAAACTTTTAACTCACCCAAATATATATGCACAAATGGGTATGTGTATATATATATATATGCATACACATACATACACACCCATGTGAGTCAATTTGCATGTATCGGTGTGTGTGTCTCTCTCTCACTCTCATATATATATATATATATATATACACACACACACACACACACACAGGTACATAATAAAAATAATGAAAAAAACTATTTGAAATATACAATTATTGAAATCACTAACAACAAGCTATACCAGATCTCTTCAGTTAAGCAGTAATGATCCTGTTCTATACGTAGATGGGTGACTATTTATGAAATTGTAATGGCAGGTACTGTAAACAAAAATGAAAACTACAGCACTAGATTAATCAAAACTTAAATTTTAAATGATACTAAAAGCAATAGTTCACCAAATTTAAACAGCAGTTACCCTATTTGGTACTTTCATTAGTGACTGCTTAGTAACAGCAGGTATTGTGAACAACCCGTGGTTGCTGTTCCTAACTAAACAAAACTTAGTCAATAAAATAACTTGTTTACTTAACATCTTACTTATAATCATTTAGTTTTCTTTGCATTGATGTTTTAATGCTGGAAAGTATTATTTAACCATAAAAAAGGATTATGTTAATTCATATAGCAGATTGTTTCTAATTCAGATATCTATAAGCCAACCTGTCTTAATTCTTAATAATGTAAATATGAGCATGTATCAAAAATAGGTTCAAAATTAAATCCTGATAAATCAAATTTTCTGATGATTCAAGATTTAAAAAAACAAAAAATAAGAATTATTTTCTTAACAATCATGACACTTTCTGATTTATTTTCTTTATATTAGTTTTCAATCAACATGCAAAATATCTCTAATAACTTCTCATGTCCATATATTTATATATGAGGTGTTGACAGAGCTTAGAATATAATATACCTACTGCATTCCCAAAGAGGAGTAAGACCCTATTCTTCAAAGAGATCTGGGAAGTGTAGAGTACCTCTTAGGGTTAAATTTAGGAGTCAAATAGACCTGGATGAAAATTATTAGGATTAGATTGGAATACTTGAAACCATATAATTGCGCAAATCATTTTTATGTGAGTTGGCTAGTTGGTTGGTTCTATGGCATGTTAACTCTTGTTATGTTATTTAATTCTAAACAGAATCTTTTTTACACAATAATATAGTTGGTTTCAAATAAGTTAGTATTTCATAATAGTCATTTGATTGTACACAGTTATACATTTCAAATATTTCTATCTAATACAAATAATTTCCAAAATGATCTATTAGATCCATAGATGGGAATCTAACAAGTACTACAATTTCAGATCAGAATGGACCTTGGGATAAGAGAAACAAACAGGAACTCTACACTTCCTAGAGTTCTAAAACTGGAGCCTCACCACCAGATGCAGTTTAGTGCTATACCCAAGGGACACCTTTTGATGGGGTCTTATCCATATTTACTGACCCCTCCACTCGGGCAGGATATGACACAAGGTCAATTTTTAAACAGAGTTTAACAGGTTTGAATTCAGAGTTTTCCTTTTCCTAGACTAGTTGCCTCACCAAGGCTGAAGAACCTAGTCTGCCCTACTATTTTACCCATAGCTGGAGGGAGAATATTTGGATTCATACATTTCCCAAGGGTATTAGTGCTATGAGAAATGCAATCAGTGTCGTCCAAGATTTGAACTCGTGTCGCCATGTCCATTTTCTATGATGATAACCATTACATCACGGGCACCTCCCTTTGGTGGGGTCTTATCTTTCTGCAGTAGGTGCAGCCAATATATTCTAAACCCCGCTGACAGGATTGGGTAATAGATATGAATACTTGAAATCATAATACAATGTGCCACAAAATGATTATCATTAAATAAGGATAGTTATTTGAAACCGCATAATTGTGAAAAAATTATTAGTATTAGTTACTTGAAGCTATAATTGTTTATAAATGATTATCATTGGTTACTTGAAATCATAATTGCTTGAAAAAAAATCCTGATTTCAGCATTAATAAAAGAAATAAAAGAAAACGGAAAAAATGTGAATGAAGTGAGATAAAGAATAAAGTATAAAGAAAGTGAGGTAAAGAAAAAAGAATACAGAAAGTGAGAGATATGAAAAATAAAACAAAAAAGGATAAAGGGAAATATAGAAAAAGAGAAAAGAAAAAAAGATAAAGAAAGTGAGAGATATGAAAAAAATAAAATAAAAAAGGATAAAGAGAAATATAGAAAAAGAGAAAAGAAAAAAAGAATACAGAAAGTGAGATATATGAAAAATAAAATAAAAAAGGATAAAGAGAAATATAGAAAAAGAGAAAAGAAAAAAGAATACAGAAAGTGAGATATATGAAAAATAAAATAAAAAAGGATAAAGAGAAATATAGAAAAAGAGAAAAGAAAAAAGAATACAGAAAGTGAGATATATGAAAAATAAAATAAAAAAGGATAAAGAGAAATATAGAAAAAGAGAAAAGAAAAAAGAATACAGAAAGTGAGATATATGAAAAATAAAATAAAAAAGGATAAAGGGAAATATAGAAAAAGAGAAAAAAAAAAGGATTTAAAAAAGTGAGTAAAAGAAAAACATTAAATGAATTGAGACATAGAAATGGAAGAAAAGAGAAAGGGCAACTCTAATAATAAAAAGGATTTTTTTTTTTTAGTCAAGAGACTTGATAATACAGAATAACAAAGTTGGAATGGAAAAAGACTTCCTGTAATTAATATTTTCTAATTAACAAACTGTACTAATTATCCAACTATTAGTAGAGACAAATGATTGATCAATTGAACTTTGTAATGACACAAAAAGATAATACTGAAATTAAAAATGACTTTCCTGTATTACAATATTTTTATCCAGAAGTTATTATCCCCATCTTTCTTTTCATCTCTCTCTCTCTCTTTTTCATATATATATATATGCATAAACTTCTCACTTCTATTAAACTCCTTTTCACTTTTGGTCTTTTTCTTTTTTCATTCAGTCTCTTGTTTTTCTTTTCTTTTTTCACATGCCTGTACTATCTGTCTATCACTTTTTACATAGCTTTTTTCCAGATATATTTTTTATTTTTTTACAATATATTTTTTTAATCAAGTGGTAAACAGTATATGATGAATTCAATCCTAAAGAAGAGAAGTGGCTGTTTTCTAATACTAATACTTTCCAAACTACTTTGTATTTAGCAGAAATCTTTTCTTACCATTATATGGTTTTAAGTATTAATAATAATTTATACACACATGGTGCCAATTACTCAAATACAAATGGTTTGTGCACAGTTATATGGTTTCAGTTATTCCTATCAGATTTTTAAAAAATTGAAATTTTGACCCAGAGATGGGACCCTAACAAGTACTATCACTCCAGGTCAAAGTAGATCTGGCAACAAAGGGGGACTCCACACTCCCCAGAGCTCAAGAACTGGAGCCTCACCACCAAATACAGATTTCTCTCATACCCAGCACAACCATAAATATTTATACTCTTAATTTATCTTTATAAAAAAGTTAATTTTATAGGCTAAAGATCACAGGATTTTATTATTTCTAATGGTATTATTAGGTATTATAACCAAATTTTATAGGCTAAAGATCACAGGATTTTATTATTTCTAATGGTATTATTAGGTATTACAACCAAATTTTATAGGCTAAAGATCACAGGATTTTATTATTTCTAATGGTATTATTAGGTATTATAACCAAATTTTATAGGCTAGAGATAACAGGACTTAATTATTTCTAATGGTATTATTAGATATTATAATCAAATTTTACAGCATTAAAATTCTGTAACCAAAAATGTTTCAATCCCAAAATAGGTACACCCCAACACAAAATTCTATAGAGTAAGTATCATATCTTTCTGTTCTACAAGCCTTTTTTTTTTCAAAAATTTTAATTTTTTGTTTCTTAGCCCTTCTTTATACCATTTTATATTTATTTAAGTTCTCTTAGTGAAATATTAAAAATTTGTATTGGCGAAATGAAAAGAGTTTTTATAATTAACATTTCACTAATTAGTTATTTTTTTTCACTCTTTATTGAAATACAAAAGTTTACTTTTACCTATAATTGTAAAGCAAACTATATGATAAAATTTGAATAATATCTACTGGTTGGCTTTCTTAGACAAATAGTTGAAGTGGAGTTCCTGCCATACAGGTTTCCAAAGATAAGGGATGTAAGTTAAAATCTTCTAAGAAGCTAATTCTTTGTTTTAACAATGCTGATAGTTTATTAAAAAAATAACAGGATATTTCCATAAAAAAGCAACAAAAATATGATGTCAAATTTTTTTAAAAAGTATGTCTTAGTTTTAATTTAAGATAATTGAATAAAAATTGTAATGTATTTATGGTGTTATGGTTATTATTGTAGGAAATGGACACAGTGATCAAAGTTCAAATCCTGGACAAAGCTGTTTCAATTTCACATAGCACTTCAGAAAGGTATGCATCTAACTATTCTTATTCCAGCTATAGGTTAATAGTAGGGCAGACTAAGCTTTTTAATATTGGTATGGCAACCAGTCTAGGAGAAGAAATCTGAATTCAAGCCTGTTAAACTCTGCTTAAAAAATTGACCTTGTGTCACATCTTACTAGTACGGTGGAGTTGGCATATATATATATATATATATATATATATATATATATGTGCTTGTGTATATATGTGTGTGTGTGTGTGTGTGTGTATTAGTCAACCACAGATTTATGGTTCTTACTAGCTCACTTGGTGAGTTAATAGAGGACCAAATATTGCAGTATTGTTAAATGGTGATCAATATCAATGGTAGAGCATTTACATATAGAAATATTTATATTACATGGTACAGTCTATGACCCTGGGTTTCATGCAATCAGCAATTGTTGGACAGATTGCATGAAACACAGGGTCACAGACTGTACCATGTAATACTATAAAGATAGATATAGAATTCACTCTATGAATGCTGAATCCCCCATGACCATATCCATCTCTGTTAGATTCCTGGCTAAAAAATAGTTGAAAAAATAAATGTTATTTAATAGTCTTATATCTTATAAGCAATAGCAATGTAGAAATGAGGATTCCCCAGATAAAATTTAGACTGCCCAGTTATATGTATTTCTAAGTTGTGGCACAAATACCAGTCACTTAGGTTCTAAAGGTTAAAGTCCATATTACTTTATACTTGGTTTTACTTCTTTGATTTTCACTATTGATTTCAATTTTATCCTTAACCCTTCATTGTATCAATTTTGAGCTCTTTCTTTCTCTCACCTGCAATTCTTCATTCAATTAATCTTACAATTTTCTTCTTTTTTTTTTTTTTTTAGATTTTTTTCATCTTCCATTTTTTCTCTATTTTTTCTTCCTCTTCCATTTTCTCTATCTTATTTTTCCTCATCTTCCTTTGCACTAAATATATTTCTTTTTTTTTCCTCATCTTCTCTTTGCTCCACATATATTTCTTTTTTTCTCATCTGCATATATTTCTTTTTTCCTCGTCTTCCCTTTGAATTATGTGGCCCAAGTTCAAAACCTGAACAAGACTGTTTGTTTGCTTTGGAGAAGGAAAACTGAATTCCAGTCGGCATTACCCACTTGAAAATTGACCATACTTCACATATTAGTGGAAGGGTTGGTTAAACACATGTATTTCTTTCCTTATTTTTCACACAAGATATTTTTTTTCTTTTTCATCTTCCCTTCTCTTTAATACGTTTTTTTTTCATCTCTTCTCTCCTCAAAATATTTCTTTTTCTTTCTCCTCTAACGTCACCCTTTCTCTCAGCATATTTTTTCTCATATTTCCTTCTCTACTTGCAACATATATTTTTCTCTCTCTTTTCTATTTTTCTTTCTCTTCTCTACACTGTCCTCTTTATTTCTTAATCTTTCCTTTATTTCTTCTATTCTATGAACATTTTTATCATTCTTCTTTTTCATCTTCACTCCTCTTTTCTTTCATATACTGAATCATAAAATTAGGAGTGTCTTCATTCCCTAAAAAAATTAACTAAAACAATGAAAGAAACAAATAAATGACATCTGCATTGTTTAGTTTGAAATAATAATTTGGAATCATACCAGTTAAAGATAATTATAGAAAGCCTCTTTTCTTTTTTTTTTTTTGTTTATTTATTCTTTCTTTGATGTTGGCCATAAGAAGCTTAATCATTTATTTGCAGTCTGAATGGCCAATAATTGTTTAATTGTTTCTTTCCTACTCATTAAAAGGTTATTTGTTAATTGGGTTTTCTCCCTCAAAAGAAAAACAATCTATTCATCAAAATGACTTCACTTTCTTTCTATTTTTGCTTGTTTCTTTTTTTTGTTTTTTTCTAATTTCCTTTTACCAATGTCAGTCATTCTCGAAGGTTCACATCACTTCAGCCTTACAACTTAATTCTCCCTCGGCAATTTTTTAAATTTCTTTTTTTTTTACTCCTCCAAGAAGACAGGTAATTTGGCTATCACCTATAAACTCGGAAAATATTCTTGAATCACAAGAAATACATTTTACTTTCATAGTTTTCAATGTATCTATGTGTACATAAATATCAAATCTTTTTATAGAAGGCTTTTGCTTAGCCTAGATTTGTTTGGCACAGGGTCAGAAATGGGAGGCACCCTGTGAGAATCAAACTAACAATGTTATGCCAGCCTAATTTACAAGTGCATTAAAAAAATTCATATATATATTTGGCACAAAGAGTATGGGATAAGCAGTGAAAACAAGCTGACCAGTGAGTAATAGTTATTTACTAACACTAGCTTAGATCTGGTACAAGGCCATGAGTCAGCAAGAAAGGATCAAACTCGCAACTGAGTAGACATTAACTAAACATAACTTAAATTTCAGTCCTAAGTGATGCGTAAGATAAGGTTGGTATCCCTTACACCACAATGAGGTCTGGTTGGTTGGTTTGTTTGTTTTGTTATTTAATGGGATATCAACCTTTGTGGGTTATGTAAAGCCAAATCCATCCTTCTAGAGGAATAGTAGTGGTACTATTTAACCTATAGTCAGGAGGATAAGTGGGTTCATACCTTTACCAAGGGTATTTGTCGGACAGTGAACGTAATAGTGTGACTGGAATCCGAACTCATTCACTATGATTCCACAGTCCAGCGCTTTAACCATTTATACCACGAGGACACCCTCCTGAGATTTGGCTTGGTTTGGTTTAATTCTTTTGTTTAATGGAATATCAACCTTTTTGTCCACAATGAGGTGCACAGATATAAGAGTATATTCTAATAATATTTATATAATTGTATGGTTTGATACATATATAAATAAAAAATGCTCAATATCAGTGACAGAGCATATGTAGATCGAAATTTGAATAGTATACCCACAGAATTAGTGGTACCTGGTCTGATAATCACATACACAAGAAACTGGCAGTCACCAAATGCCACTAATTATGGCCAAGCTATTCAAACTTAGATTTGGTTTGGTTTGGTTTTATAGCATATCAACCATTGAAGGTTATTTAATGTCAAATCCTGTTTATACATGTATATTAGATATATATTTGTAAACACATTTTTGCTGATGTTTTTAAATGATTAAGTTCATTCTTTTGCACACAATTAAATGGTTTCAAGCTCAGTCCTTCGTTTACTCAGTTAAATGATCAAACAGTTTTATTTCTAACAATTCAATTTAACATGTCATTTATTTGCACAGCTTAAATGTCAAACTGTCCTATTTGACCCATAGATAGGACCCTATAAGGTGCTACTTCTCTGGGCCAGAGTAGACTAGGGACCAAAGGCATTGAAAGGGTACTCCACATTCCCGAAAGTTTCAGCATAACTGAAGCCTTGCCATCAGATTATTCAGTGTCATATCAAGGACACTCGTTGGAAGTGGGGGTCTTACCCCTCAGCAGAAATGTTATCAACGTATTCTAGAAACCCAAGTGACTGGGCTTCAAAACTTAGATTTACATTTATAAAGTGCCCAGTTCAGAAAATGTGTTCAGAAAACATTCTATTCTAGATTTTTTTCTTAATTTTGAAATGAGTCCTTATCATTATCATATTTACCAACCCCTCTGCTCAGGCAGGATATGACACAAGGTCAATTTTTAAGCGGAGTTTAACAGGTTTGAATTCAGAGTTTTCCTTCTCCATTTTAGTTGCCTCACCAAGGCTGAAGAACCCTGTCTGTCCTACTATTTACCCATGGAGGGAGAATAATTGGATTCATACCTTTCCCAAGGGTATTAGTGCTATGTGAAATGCAATCAGTCTCGTCCAGGATTTGAACTCGTATCGTCGTGTCCAATTCCTACAACGATAACCATTACACCACGGGCACCTCCTTATCATTATAGAATGAATCTTCTTTCTGAATAGTCCAAATCCCAAAATAGCAGTCTGTAGAAAAAACAATAGAGATGAATATACATTAAAGGGCCCTCTATTATTTCCATATGGAGAAGGCTGAAGCAGTGATCATCTCAAATAAAAGCAGTAAAAAGGTTTCAAATTAGTAAAATCAGTAGATAATTGCAATTCATATATAATTAGTACAGTATCAGCCATGATATACACCTAAGAATTTTAATAAAATTTAATTTTCACCAAAACCAAAAGATAAAAGAATTTTATTACTTCTGGTAGAACATTATACAATGAAATTATTATTATTATTATTATTATTATTATTTTTATCATAAAACTCCACAACACTGAAATTTTGTAAATAGATATAAAATTGCAATGCGTCTGTGATAAAAAATGAAATCACAAAAATATATAAGTGTACTTATTTTTGGACTGATATATATTTATATTTCTGGTTGTAAAGTTTCAATGCTATAGAGTTTGGTGTTAAATAATACCTAATAATAATATTTATTTTTATTGAATAATGTTTCACTTGAAACAAGATCCAGGTATGTTTGGTTTCAAAGAAAACTTTCTATAAAAAATAGTTAGTGTAATTATTTATGGACAAAACTAAATGCAGTATATACTCCAATAATAAACGGCCCACAATTTTGAGCCTCAAAAAAGAGTTTTTATCATATATTGCATTTTATAAATGATGATAAGTTAGGAAGAGTTCAAAAACATTCTATTTAATGAACATCTTTTTTTGGGTTAAGAAATTGATTTTGAAAAGTCATTCATTACAAAGTGTATATATATCTTTTTAAAATAAATTCTTTAGTTATTTGATTCAACATTTACCAATGAAAACATTTTACTGGAGGTCCTACACATTGTAGAGGTCCTTTAGCTACAGTCTCTAAAGCTTATTGTCATGTGATATCCCACGGAGACGATAGAAATAAGATTAATACTATCCTCCCGTTGGAATGAACAGTGACAACCCGTCAAGAAAGTGACCGTAGGTCACAGAGGGGATATCAACAGATGTTGGTACTTAGTAACCTCAGGTCACCGGAAGGGAGAAGGAGAGAGAAGCCAAATGATTGGCTGGGACCCTAAAACGGAAGTGGTATCTTCTCCCCGTTGGCGAAAAAAAAGGAGAAGAAATGTTAGTTATTGGAAGGGGCTCATGGCAGACAGACCCATAGCCATTTACTCCGGGTGAAGAAGACAAAAACATATCTTGGACACGAGGGACCCAAGTTCTTCAAGCCAGTGTTAAAAATAGCATAAAGTCTATTAGCCCGTGAAAGAAGAAAGATTCTCCAGTAGAACCCCGTCGAAAAATAAGATAAGTGACTTTGGGGCTATTTCTCCTTTATACCCAAATTTTATATACCATTCTCTCTCTCTCAATTTGAAGAAAAACAAAAGTTAAGAAAAGACATTTATATTCGTGGACTGTCCATTCATTATATATTAGACACTTTGAAAGTGTATCTCTTTGTATAGTAAAGGATTAATGTATTTTAATGTTACCGCGTGGTCTAAGTTGTTCTTTACCGTGTCTTCTACGAATTTGTTACCTCATGCTTCCTTTTCAGCTTCTATTCACCTTATGTTATCTTGCTTAGAATTGTCCTATTAATTCCTTAAATATATCACACGGGAAACCGGAGTTGCCGACTACTACAATATAATATTATTACGACTAAAACCTATAGGTCCATATCTTCTGTTGTCTAGGGGAGGAAGTTTAGTGGTCTTGGTGGGTGTGTGGATAGTGTGAAATTTGGAACCCCTTGCCAGCAGCGGTCAGTCTGGCCCTAAATTAATCCCTCATGTAATATGCCAGGTCTTATATGCCTGAGAGAAAAACTCTGAACAAGGACTTATTCTATAGGGGATCAAGTGCCAACCTGCCCCGTCTTCACACGTGCGAAAATAAAGTCCCGTTTTGGGATTTTAGTCAATTTGCCATCACACTTATACTTAATCCAGTCTTAATTGGTAGTAACAATTAAATTTCATTGATATTATCTCATTACTAATCAGAAATAATCATTTATCTTAATTCATAAAAAATCAAACAAACAAAATCATTTCTGTTCTACTTTGCAAGTTTGTTTTTCATCTAATCAGTTGACTATTTTTATTTTTAGAAAAATAGCTATTTTTAGATTAATTTTTACTTTCTCTACATACAGTCTTCCCATTAAAAATGTATATTGAATATTTGTGAAGAAAAGTGTTTTTAGAGCTATTTCTACCCACTCTTTATATTATCTATAAACTAAAAGTGAATATTAGCATTCTGGTAGGTATTTTAGATATTTCAGCTTTAATAAAAAATATTTTAAGTGGATTAGAACTTATAAATGGTATAATTAACTTAATCTAAGGTTATAATTTCCATTTCATAGATTTTTCTTTTCTGGAATAAAGTTAGAAATAGAGATGTCTTACCCTTAAAAATATTGTTTAAATATAAGACCTTACAATTATGCTTAGTAAATAAATAAATGAATAAATAAAGGTGTCAGCAATTATTGTCAAAAATTGTTGTTGACATATAGAAAATAGAGACATCAAGATAGAAATAAAAATATTTGTTTGTACTTTTCAAAGCTTTTTGAAAAACATTGTGGACATTTCTGAAATAAATCTCCAGTAATTATTGGATATTGTCTTACAAAAAACAGTGAAGAGGAAATAGTTGTAATTACATTCTATGCATTAATCCATCCATCTCTAGTGCCACCTGGTGAGAAAAATGCCCCACCCTTTTTAAAAAAGTAAATAAAGAAGTTATCTTGAAAAAATCAGTACCAAAAATTTGTGCAGTAAAACTTATGTTTCATGTTTGACTTGGGTGGCCTGTTATTTCAAATGAGCTTTTTGCTTTGAGAAATATGGTGAGAATTTTTGCTTCTATTAAGTGAGGTAAACATGAAGTTAACTGCTAGCAATAAAATAGGGAAAAGAAGTTAGGGAAAGAAAAAAACATTTTTCATATTTACTTTTCCAAGTTAAACATTATTATTTTCTTCAGCTTATTTGAGTTTTTTTTTAATACTTTTTTTTACTTTTGTATTTGTTCAATTAAAAAAAATATTTTTGTTTGATTGTATCTCCTCTTCTCTACCGATGGAAAAAATTTTCATTTTTCTCTCAATATTCTTTTTATAGTATCTTTTAATTTTTTTCTATTGTCTTCTTTCCATCTCCATTTTTCTCAAAATTCTTTTTATTTTATTTCTTCTTTGTTTTTCAATTGTCTCTTTCCATCTTTTTATCTCTAAATAGTCTTTTTATTATATCTCTTCTGTTTTCTCCATCTTTTTTTTTCTTAACATTGTTTTTATTCTTTTTTACTGTCATTTATTTTCCCCTTTTTTCCAAACTGTATGATCTCTTTCTTTTTCTCAATTTGATTCTTTTGTGAAACATTATAATTAAGATCTTCCTATTTCTTCATTAGATCTTCTGTTCATTTCCTTCTCCATTTTTCTATCACATTTTTCTTTCTTTAAAGGTTTACCTTCTCTTTTCTCCTCTCTCATGTTTCCATTTTCTTTTCTATTCTTAAATCTACTTTTTCCTTTTCACTTTACAACTTTATTTTCCTCTTTTCTTTTCTCTCACTAATTTTTTGATTTCTTTTTTTTCTTCTTTCATCTATCATTCACCCTTCAGTTTCTTTATCTTCCTTTGTTTGCTTTCATCCTCTTTTTTTTTTCTATCCTTTTCACTCACTTAGATTTACCTCTTTCTTACTTTCTTTCATTCTTCAAGTTAATACCATTTTTTCCTTTTTTGTTTGCATTTTTCATATCTCCCTTTTCCCTTCTTAAACCGCACCCCTATTTAACCTAAGCACCTTTTTTGTCTACTTCTGCCCAAATGTCTCTTCAATAATTGTAACTCAGAAGGATCAGCAAATATGCAGAGACATCATAAATGAAGCCAATAGAAAAGAATAAGTGTTTTTAAAAGGGAGAAAAATATGTAAAATAAATAATGACCAAAGAGAGGAAAAAAAGGCAATTATACACTGTTTCCCAAGGGAATTTAATGTACCAACAAGTTGGCTCAATATTTCAAAATGCCTATTATCTTTTCTATGGCTTATCTTATTTATTTATAGTTGTTTATAGAGCATGTTATTTCCCTTTCTTCACAAAGTTTCAGCGGTTTATTTTTTTTCTGAAATTTTTATTCTTTTTCTTTAGTTTTCAAATGTTCTTTTTCTTCTTTTCTTCATATTTTTGGCTTCTTTCTACCCCAAACCTCGGCAATTTTTTCCTCTCTTAACACTTTTTCTTAATTGTTTACCTTTTACTTCAATTGTAGTTTTATTTCAAGTTCTTTTTTTCCATAATTTTTCATATCTTATCTTTTTTTTCAGTTTCATTTTATTTTTTATTTTCTTGGTTTTCTTTAACTTGTCCTTATAATTTCTTTTCTTTCATTTTTTTTTCATTCATTCAATTTTTTAAAAAATCCCTGCTCTTTCTAATTCTTCAAATTGATTTCAACTTATTCTACCAATTTCTCTTGATATTAATTTTTCCATTTGGAGTATTTTCATTTTTGTCTATTTTTTTATCTGCTATCTTGAAATATTTTTTTCTTTTTCTTTTCTTTTCACATTTTATCAAATCTTTTTTTTTTGTTCAATTCTAGCATCTCTTTCTGCTTTCTTCTTTTTCATTTCAAAACCCTTACAGTATTTTTTTTTCTTAAATCTGGTTTTGGTATTTTTTTATGTCAAACTTATTATTGGCTATTATACTTATGATAAATTGCAAGTGCTTAACTCTAGGTGTAGGCTCTGTCTTGTGGAACTGATTCTGTTTCTAAACATGGTTCATGTCACACATTTAAGATTGAATAGTTAACCCTCAGCTTGGTGAACAAACACGATTATTGTTTTAAAGAATTCCAGACCTCACAAATTACGCATTTACAAATACAATTATGTAGAAAAAAATCATCACTCACAATGCAATCTGTTGAGACAAAAACCTAGAAAATAAATTGGGGGAAAAAAGTAAAATAAAGGACAATTTGAAAAGGACCAAAAGGAAAGATAATATTTGGATAAACAGTGAAGGAAATATAAGAAAAGAAATGCAGCTTAGAGTGGAGAGTAAAGGATGAAAGAAAGGACTGCAGAGTAAAAGATAAAAGAAAGGAGTGCAGAGTAAAAGATGAAAGAAAGGAGTGCAGAGTAAAGGATGAAAAAAAAGAGTGCAGAGTAAAGGATGGAGGAAAGGAGTGCAGAGTAAAGGATGAAAGAAAGGAGGGCAGAGTAAAGGATGAAAGAAATGAGTGCAAAGTAAAGGATGAAAGAAAGGAGTGCAGAGTAAAAGATAAAAGAAAGGAGTGCAGAGTAAAATATGAAAGAAAGGAGTGCAGAGTAAAAGATGAAAGAAAGGAGTGCAGAGTAAAGGATGAAAGAAAGGAGTGCAGAGTTAAGGATGAAAAAAAGGAGAGCAGAGTAAAAGATAAAAGAAAGGACTGCAGAGTATAGGATGAAAGAAAGGAGTGCAGAGTAAAAGATAAAAGAAAGGAGTGCAGAGTAAAGGATGAAAGAAAGGAGTGCAGAGTATAGGATAAAAGAAAGGAGTGCAAAGTAAAGGATGAAAGAAAGGAGTGCAGAGTAAAGGATGAAAAAAAAGGAGTGCAGAGTTAAGGATGAAAAAAAAGAGTGTAGAGTAAAAGATAAAAGAAAGGAGTGCAGAGTAAAAGATAAAAAAGGAGTGCAGAGTAAAAGATAAAAGAAAGGAGTGCAGAGTAAAGGATGAAAGAAAGGAGTGCAGAGTAAAGGATGAAAGAAAGAAGTGCAGAGTAAAGGATGAAAAAAAGGAGTGCAGAGTAAAGGATGGAGGAAAGGAGGGCAGAGTAAAGGATGAAAGAAAGGAGTGCAGAGTAAAGGATGAAAAAAAGGAGGGCAGAGTAAAGGATGAAAGAAAGGAGTGCAGAGTAAAAGATAAAAGAAAGGAGTGCAGAGGAAAGGATGAAAGAAAGAAGTGCAGAGTAAAGGATGGAGGAAAGGAGTGCAGAGTAAAGGATGAAAGAAAGGAGTGCAGAGTAAAAGATGAAAGAAAGGAGGGCAGAGTAAAGGATGGAGGAAAGGAGTGCAGAGTAAAGGATGAAAAAAAGGAGTGCAGAGTAAAGGATGGAGGAAAGGAGTGGAGAGTAAAGGATGAAAGAAAGGAGTGCAGAGTAAAGGATGAAAGAAAGGAGGGCAGAGTAAAGGATGAAAGAAGGGAGTGCAGAGTAAAGGATGAAAGAAAGGAGTGCAGAGTTAAGGATGAAAAAAAGGAGAGCAGAGTTAAGGATGAAAAAAAGGAGAGCAGAGTTAAGGATGAAAAAAAGGAGTGTAGAGTAAAAGATAAAAGAAAGGAGTGCAGAGTAAAAGATAAAAGAAAGGAGTGCAGAGTAAAGGATGAAAGAAAGGAGGGCAGAGTAAAGAATGAAAGGAAGGAGGGCAGAGTAAAAGATAAAAGAAAGGACTGCAGAGTAAAAGATGAAAGAAAGGAGTGCAGAGTAAAAGATAAAAGAAAGGAGTGCAGAGTAAAGGATGAAAGAAAGGAGTGCAGAGTAAAAGATAAAAGAATGGAGTGCAGAGTAAAGGATGAAAGAAAGAAGTGCAGAGTAAAGGATGGAGGAAAGGAGTGCAGAGTAAAGGATGAAAGAAAGAAGTGCAGAGTAAAAGATGAAAGAAAGGAGTGCAGAGTAAAAGATAAAAGAAAGGAGTGCAGAGTAAAAGATGAAAGAAAGGAGTGCAGAGTAAAAGATAAAAGAAAGGAGTGCAGAGTAAAGGATGAAAGAAAGGAGGGCAGAGTAAAAGATAAAAGAAAGGAGTGCAGAGTAAAAGATGAAAGAAAGGAGGGTAGAGTAAAAGATAAAAGAAAGGAGTGCAGAGTAAAGGATGAAAGAAAGGAGTGCAAAGTAAAATATAAAAGAAAGGAGTGCAGAGTAAAGGATGAAAGAAAGAAGTGCAGAGTAAAGGATGGAGGAAAGGAGTGGAGAGTAAAGGATGAAAGAAAGGAGTGCAGAGTAAAAGATGAAAGAAAGGAGGGCAGAGTAAAGGATGGAGGAAAGGAGTGCAGAGTAAAGGATGAAAGAAAGGAGTGCAGAGTAAAAGATAAAAGAAAGGAGTGCAGAGGAAAGGATGAAAGAAAGAAGTGCAGAGTAAAGGATGGAGGAAAGGAGTGCAGAGTAAAGGATGAAAGAAAGGAGTGCAGAGTAAAAGATGAAAGAAAGGAGGGCAGAGTAAAGGATGGAGGAAAGGAGTGCAGAGTAAAGGATGAAAAAAAGGAGTGCAGAGTAAAGGATGGAGGAAAGGAGTGGAGAGTAAAGGATGAAAGAAAGGAGTGCAGAGTAAAGGATGAAAGAAAGGAGGGCAGAGTAAAGGATGAAAGAAGGGAGTGCAGAGTAAAGGATGAAAGAAAGGAGTGCAGAGTTAAGGATGAAAAAAAGGAGAGCAGAGTTAAGGATGAAAAAAAGGAGTGTAGAGTAAAAGATAAAAGAAAGGAGTGCAGAGTAAAGGATGAAAGAAAGGAGTGCAAAGTAAAATATAAAAGAAAGGAGTGCAGAGTAAAGGATGAAAGAAAGAAGTGCAGAGTAAAGGATGGAGGAAAGGAGTGGAGAGTAAAGGATGAAAGAAAGGAGTGCAGAGTAAAAGATGAAAGAAAGGAGGGCAGAGTAAAGGATGGAGGAAAGGAGTGCAGAGTAAAGGATGAAAGAAAGGAGTGCAGAGTAAAAGATAAAAGAAAGGAGTGCAGAGGAAAGGATGAAAGAAAGAAGTGCAGAGTAAAGGATGGAGGAAAGGAGTGCAGAGTAAAGGATGAAAGAAAGGAGTGCAGAGTAAAAGATGAAAGAAAGGAGGGCAGAGTAAAGGATGGAGGAAAGGAGTGCAGAGTAAAGGATGAAAAAAAGGAGTGCAGAGTAAAGGATGGAGGAAAGGAGTGGAGAGTAAAGGATGAAAGAAAGGAGTGCAGAGTAAAGGATGAAAGAAAGGAGGGCAGAGTAAAGGATGAAAGAAGGGAGTGCAGAGTAAAGGATGAAAGAAAGGAGTGCAGAGTTAAGGATGAAAAAAAGGAGAGCAGAGTTAAGGATGAAAAAAAGGAGTGTAGAGTAAAAGATAAAAGAAAGGAGTGCAGAGTAAAAGATGAAAGAAAGGAGTGCAGAGTAAAAAATAAAAGAAAGGAGTGCAGAGTAAAAGATGAAAGAAAGGAGGGCAGAGTAAAGAATGAAAGAAAGGAGGGCAGAGTAAAGGATGAAAGAAAGGAGTGCAGAGTAAAGGATGAAAGAAAGGAGTGCAGAGTTAAGGATGAAAAAAAGGAGAGCAGAGTTAAGGATGAAAAAAAGGAGTGTAGAGTAAAAGATAAAAGAAAGGAGTGCAGAGTAAAAGATAAAAGAAAGGAGTGCAGAGTAAAGGATGAAAGAAAGGAGGGCAGAGTAAAGAATGAAAGGAAGGAGGGCAGAGTAAAAGATAAAAGAAAGGACTGCAGAGTAAAAGATGAAAGAAAGGAGTGCAGAGTAAAAGATAAAAGAAAGGAGTGCAGAGTAAAGGATGAAAGAAAGGAGTGCAGAGTAAAAGATAAAAGAATGGAGTGCAGAATAAAGGATGAAAGAAAGAAGTGCAGAGTAAAGGATGGAGGAAAGGAGTGCAGAGTAAAGGATGAAAGAAAGAAGTGCAGAGTAAAAGATGAAAGAAAGGAGTGCAGAGTAAAAGATAAAAGAAAGGAGTGCAGAGTAAAAGATGAAAGAAAGGAGTGCAGAGTAAAAGATAAAAGAAAGGAGTGCAGAGTAAAGGATGAAAGAAAGGAGGGCAGAGTAAAAGATAAAAGAAAGGAGTGCAGAGTAAAAGATGAAAGAAAGGAGGGCAGAGTAAAAGATAAAAGAAAGGAGTGCAGAGTAAAGGATGAAAGAAAGGAGTGCACAGTAAAAGATAAAAGAAAGGAGTGCAGAGTAAAGGATGAAAGAAAGAAGTGCAGAGTAAAGGATGGAGGAAAGGAGTGGAGAGTAAAGGATGAAAGAAAGGAGTGCAGAGTAAAAGATAAAAGAAAGGAGTGCAGAGTAAAGGATGAAAGAAAGGAGTGCAGAGTATAGGATAAAAGAAAGGAGTGCAAAGTAAAGGATGAAAGAAAGGAGTGCAGAGTAAAGGATGAAAAAAAAGGAGAGCAGAGTTAAGGATGAAAAAAAGGAGTGTAGAGTAAAAGATAAAAGAAAGGAGTGCAGAGTAAAAGATGAAAGAAAGGAGTGCAGAGTAAAAGATAAAAGAAAGGAGTGCAGAGTAAAAGATAAAAGAAAGGAGTGCTGAGGAAAGGATGAAAGAAAGAAGTGCAGAGTAAAGGATGGAGGAAAGGAGTGCAGAGTAAAGGATGAAAGAAAGGAGTGCAGAGTAAAAGATGAAAGAAAGGAGGGCAGAGTAAAGGATGGAGGAAAGGAGTGCAGAGTAAAGGATGAAAGAAAGAAGTGCAGAGTAAAAGATGAAAAAAAGGAGTGCAGAGTAAAGGATGAAAAAAAGGAGTGCAGAGTTAAGGATGAAAAAAAAGAGTGTAGAGTAAAAGATAAAAGAAAGGAGTGCAGAGTAAAAGATAAAAAAGGAGTGCAGAGTAAAAGATAAAAGAAAGGAGTGCAGAGTAAAGGATGAAAGAAAGGAGTGCAGAGTAAAGGATGAAAGAAAGAAGTGCAGAGTAAAGGATGAAAAAAAGGAGTGCAGAGTAAAGGATGGAGGAAAGGAGGGCAGAGTAAAGGATGAAAGAAAGGAGGGCAGAGTATAGGATGAAAGAAAGGAGTGCAGAGTAAAGGATGAAAGAAAGGATGGCAGAGTAAAGGATGAAAGAAAGGAGGGCAGAGTAAAGGATGAAAGAAAGGAGGGCAGAGTAAAGGATGAAAGAAAGAAGTGCAGAGTAAAGGATGAAAGAAAGGAGTGCAGAGTAAAAGATGAAAAAAAGGAGTGCAGAGTAAAGGATGGAGGAAAGGAGTGCAGAGTAAAGGATGAAAGAAAGGAGTGCAGAGTAAAGGATGAAAGAAAGGAGGGCAGAGTAAAGAATGAAAGAAAGGAGGGCAGAGTAAAGGATGAAAGAAAGGAGTGCAGAGTAAAGGATGAAAGAAAGGAGTGCAGAGTTAAGGATGAAAAAAAGGAGAGCAGAGTTAAGGATGAAAAAAAGGAGTGTAGAGTAAAAGATAAAAGAAAGGAGTGCAGAGTAAAAGATAAAAGAATGGAGTGCAGAGTAAAGGATGAAAGAAAGGAGTGCAGAGTAAAAGATAAAAGAATGGAGTGCAGAGTAAAGGATGAAAGAAAGGAGGGCAGAGTAAAAGATAAAAGAAAGGAGTGCAGAGTAAAAGATGAAAGAAAGGAGGGCAGAGTAAAAGATAAAAGAAAGGAGTGCAGAGTAAAGGATGAAAGAAAGGAGTGCAGAGTAAAAGATAAAAGAAAGGAGTGCAGAGTAAAGGATGAAAGAAAGAAGTGCAGAGTAAAGAATGGAGGAAAGGAGTGGAGAGTAAAGGATGAAAGAAAGGAGTGCAGAGTAAAAGATGAAAGAAAGGAGGGCAGAGTAAAGGATGGAGGAAAGGAGTGCAGAGTAAAGGATGAAAGAAAGGAGTGCAGAGTAAAGGATGAAAGAAAGGAGTGCAGAGTAAAAGATGAAAGAAAGGAGTGCAGAGTAAAAGATAAAAGAAAGGAGTGCAGAGTAAAGGATGAAAAAAGGAGGAGAGAGTAAAGGATGAAAGAAAGGAGCGCAGAGTAAAAGATAAAAGAAAGGAGTGCAGAGTAAAAGATGAAAGAAAGGAGTGCAGAGTAAAAGATAAAAGAAAGGAGTGCAGAGTAAAGGATGAAAGAAAGGAGTGCAGAGTAAAAGATAAAAGACTGGAGTGCAGAGTAAAGGATGAAAGAAAGGAGTGCAGAGTATAGGATGAAAGAAAGGAGTGCAGAGTAAAGGATGAAAAAAAGGAGTGCAGAGTTAAGGATGAAAAAAAAGAGTGTAGAGTAAAAGATAAAAGAAAGGAGTGCAGAGTAAGAGATAAAAAAGGAGTGCAGAGTAAAAGATAAAAGAAAGGAGTGCAGAGTAAAGGATGAAAGAAAGGAGTGCAGAGTAAAGGATGAAAGAAAGAAGTGCAGAGTTAAGGATGAAAAAAAGGAGGGCAGAGTAAAGGATGGAGGAAGGAGGGCAGAGTAAAGGATGAAAGAAAGGAGGGCAGAGTAAAGGATGAAAGAAAGGAGTGCAGAGTAAAGGATGAAAGAAAGGAGGGCAGAGTAAAGGATGAAAGAAAGGAGTGCAGAGTAAAGGATGAAAGAAAGGAGGGCAGAGTAAAGGATGAAAGAAAGGAGTGCAGAGTAAAGGATGAAAGAAAGGAGGGCAGAGTAAAGGATGAAAGAAAGAAGTGCAGAGTAAAGGATGAAAGAAAGGAGTGCAGAGTAAAAGATGAAAAAAAGGAGTGCAGAGTAAAGGATGGAGGAAAGGAGTGCAGAGTAAAGGATGAAAGAAAGGAGTGCAGAGTAAAGGATGAAAGAAAGGAGGGCAGAGTAAAGGATGAAAGAAAGGAGGGCAGAGTAAAGGATGAAAGAAAGGAGTGCAGAGTTAAAGATGAAAAAAAGGAGAGCAGAGTTAAGGATGAAAAAAAGGAGTGTAGAGTAAAAGATAAAAGAAACGAGTGCAGAGAAAAGGATGAAAGAAAGGAGTGCAGAGTAAAGGATGGAGGAAAGGAGTGCAGAGTAAAGGATGGAGGAAAGGAGTGCAGAGTAAAGGATGAAAGAAAGGAGGGCAGAGTAAAGGATGAAAGAAAGGAGGGCAGAGTAAAGGATGAAAGAAAGGAGGGCAGAGTAAAGGATTAAAGAAAGGAGTGTAGAGTATAGGATGAAAGAAAGGAGGGCAGAGTAAAGGATGAAAGAAAGGAGGGCAGAGTAAAGGATGAAAGAAAGGAGTGCAGAGTAAAGGATGAAAGAAAGGAGGGCAGAGTAAAGGATGAAAGAAAGAAGTGCAGAGTAAAGGATGAAAGAAAGGAGTGCAGAGTAAAGGACGGAGGAAAGGAGTGCAGAGTAAAGGATGAAAGAAAGGTGGGCAGAGTAAAGGATGAAAGCAAGGAGGGCAGAGTAAAGGATGAAAGAAAGGAGGGCAAAGTAAAGGATGAAAGAAAGCAGTGCAGAGTTAAGGATGAAAAAAAGGAGAGCAGAGTAAAGGATGAAAAAAAGTAGTGCAGAGTAAAGGATGGAGGAAAGGAGTGCAGAGTAAAGGATGGAGGTAAGGAGTGCAGAGTAAAGGATGGAGGAAAGGAGTGCAGAGTAAAGGATGAAAGAAAGGAGGGCAGAGTAAAGGATGAAAGAAAGGAGTGCAGAGTAAAGGATGGAGGAAAGGAGTGCAGAGTAAAGGATGAAAGAAAGGAGTGCAGAGTAAAGGATGGAGGAAAGGAGTGCAGAGTAAAGAATGAAAGAAAGGAGGGCAGAGTAAAGGATGAAAGAAAGGAGGGCAGAATAAAAGATAAAAGAAAGGAGTGCAGAGTAAAAGATAAAAGAAAGGAGTGCAGAGTAAAAGATAAAAGAAAGGAGTGCAGAGTAAAGGATGAAAGAAAGGAGTGCAGAGTAAAGGATGAAAGAAAGGAGTGCAGAGTAAAGGATGGAGAAAAGGAGTGCAGAGTAAAGGATGAAAGGAAGGAGTGCAGAGTAAAGGATGAAAGAAAGGAGTGCAGAGTGAAGGATGGAGGAAAGGAGTGCAGAGTAAAGGATGAAAGAAAGGAGGGCAGAGTAAAGGATGAAAGAAAGGAGGGCAGAATAAAAGATAAAAGAAAGGAGTGCAGAGTAAAAGATAAAAGAAAGGAGTGCAGAGTAAAGGATGAAAGAAAGAAGTGCAGAGTAAAGGATGGAGGAAAGGAGTGCAGAGTAAAGGATGAAAGAAAGGAGGGCAGAGTAAAGGATGAAAGAAAGGAGGGCAGAATAAAAGATAAAAGAAAGGAGTGCAGAGTAAAAGATAAAAGAAAGGAGTGCAGAGTTAAAGATAAAAGAAAGGAGTGCAGAGTAAGTAAAGGATGGAGGAAAGGAGTGCAGAGTAAAGGATGAAAGAAAGGAGTGCAGAGTAAAGGATGGAGGAAAGGAGTGCAGAGTAAAGGATGGAGGAAAGGAGTGCAGAGTAAAGGATGAAGGAAAGGAGTGCAGAGTAAAGGATGGAGGAAAGGAGTGCAGAGTAAAGGATGGAGGAAAGGAGGGTAGAGTAAAAGATAAAAGAAAGGAGTGCAGAGTAAAAGATGAAAGAAAGAAGTGCAGAGTAAAGGATGAAAGAAAGGAGTGCAGAGTAAAGGCTGGAGGAAAGGAGTGCAGAGTAAAGGATGGAGGAAAGGAGTGCAGAGTAAAGGATGAAAGAAAGGAGGGCAGAGTAAAGGATGAAAGAAAGGAGGGCAGAGTAAAGGATGAAAGAAAGCAGTGCACAATATAGGATGAAAGAAAGCAGTGCAGAGTTAAGGATGAAAAAAAGGAGAGCAGAGTAAAGGATGAAAAAAAGGAGTGCAGAGTAAAGGATGGAGGAAAGGAGTGCAGAGTGAAGGATGGAGGAAAGGAGTGCAGAGTGAAGGATGGAGGAAAGGAGTGCAGAGTAAAGGATGAAAGAATGGAGGGCAGAGTAAAGGATGAAAGAAAGGAGTGCAGAGTAAAGGATGGAGGAAAGGAGTGCAGAGTAAAGGATGAAAGAAAGGAGTGCAGAGTAAAGGATGGAGGAAAGGAGTGCAGAGTAAAGAATGAAAGAAAGGAGGGCAGAGTAAAGGATGAAAGAAAGGAGGGCAGAATAAAAGATAAAAGAAAGGAGTGCAGAGTAAAAGATAAAAGAAAGGAGTGCAGAGTAAAAGATAAAAGAAAGGAGTGCAGAGTAAAGGATAAAAGAAAGGAGTGCAGAGTAAAGGATGAAAGAAAGGAGTGCAGAGTAAAGGATGGAGGAAAGGAGTGCAGAGTAAAGGATGGAGGAAAGGAGTGCAGAGTAAAGGATGAAAGAAAGGAGTGCAGAGTAAAGGATGGAGGAAAGGAGTGCCGAGTAAAGGATGGAGGAAAGGAGTGCAGAGTAAAGGATGAAAGAAAGGAGGGCAGAGTAAAGGATGAAAGAAAGGAGTGCAGAGTAAAAGATAAAAGAAAGGAGTGCAGAGTAAAGGATGGAGGAAAGGAGTGCAGAGTAAAGGATGAAAGAAAGGAGGGCAGAATAAAAGATAAAAGAAAGGAGTGCAGAGTAAAAGATAAAAGAAAGGAGTGCTGAGTAAAGGATGAAGGAAAGGAGTGCAGAGTAAAGGATGGAGGAAAGGAGTGCAGAGTAAAGGATGAAAGAAAGGAGGGCAGAGTAAAGGATGAAAGAAAGGAGGGCAGAATAAAAGATAAAAGAAAGGAGTGCAGAGTAAAAGATAAAAGAAAGGAGTGCAGAGTAAAAGATAAAAGAAAGGAGTGCAGAGTAAGTAAAGGATGGAGGAAAGGAGTGCAGAGTAAAGGATGAAAGAAAGGAGTGCAGAGTAAAGGATGGAGGAAAGGAGTGCAGAGTAAAAGATAAAAGAAAGGAGTGCAGAGTAAAAGATAAAAGAAAGGAGTGCAGAGTAAAGGATGAAAGAAAGGAGTGCAGAGTAAAGGATGAAAGAAAGGAGTGCAGAGTAAAGGATGGAGGAAAGGAGTGCAGAGTAAAGGATGAAAGGAAGGAGTGCAGAGTAAAGGATGAAAGAAAGGAGTGCAGAGTGAAGGATGGAGGAAAGGAGTGCAGAGTAAAGGATGAAAGAAAGGAGGGCAGAGTAAAGGATGAAAGAAAGGAGGGCAGAATAAAAGATAAAAGAAAGGAGTGCAGAGTAAAAGATAAAAGAAAGGAGTGCAGAGTAAAGGATGAAAGAAAGAAGTGCAGAGTAAAGGATGGAGGAAAGGAGTGCAGAGTAAAGGATGAAAGAAAGGAGGGCAGAGTAAAGGATGAAAGAAAGGAGGGCAGAATAAAAGATAAAAGAAAGGAGTGCAGAGTAAAAGATAAAAGAAAGGAGTGCAGAGTTAAAGATAAAAGAAAGGAGTGCAGAGTAAGTAAAGGATGGAGGAAAGGAGTGCAGAGTAAAGGATGAAAGAAAGGAGTGCAGAGTAAAGGATGGAGGAAAGGAGTGCAGAGTAAAGGATGGAGGAAAGGAGTGCAGAGTAAAGGATGGAGGAAAGGAGTGCAGAGTAAAGGATGAAGGAAAGGAGTGCAGAGTAAAGGATGGAGGAAAGGAGTGCAGAGTAAAGGATGGAGGAAAGGAGGGTAGAGTAAAAGATAAAAGAAAGGAGTGCAGAGTAAAAGATGAAAGAAAGAAGTGCAGAGTAAAGGATGAAAGAAAGGAGTGCAGAGTAAAGGCTGGAGGAAAGGAGTGCAGAGTAAAGGATGGAGGAAAGGAGTGCAGAGTAAAGGATGAAAGAAAGGAGGGCAGAGTAAAGGATGAAAGAAAGGAGGGCAGAGTAAAGGATGAAAGAAAGCAGTGCACAATATAGGATGAAAGAAAGCAGTGCAGAGTTAAGGATGAAAAAAAGGAGAGCAGAGTAAAGGATGAAAAAAAGGAGTGCAGAGTAAAGGATGGAGGAAAGGAGTGCAGAGTGAAGGATGGAGGAAAGGAGTGCAGAGTGAAGGATGGAGGAAAGGAGTGCAGAGTAAAGGATGAAAGAATGGAGGGCAGAGTAAAGGATGAAAGAAAGGAGTGCAGAGTAAAGGATGGAGGAAAGGAGTGCAGAGTAAAGGATGAAAGAAAGGAGTGCAGAGTAAAGGATGGAGGAAAGGAGTGCAGAGTAAAGAATGAAAGAAAGGAGGGCAGAGTAAAGGATGAAAGAAAGGAGGGCAGAATAAAAGATAAAAGAAAGGAGTGCAGAGTAAAAGATAAAAGAAAGGAGTGCAGAGTAAAAGATAAAAGAAAGGAGTGCAGAGTAAAGGATAAAAGAAAGGAGTGCAGAGTAAAGGATGAAAGAAAGGAGTGCAGAGTAAAGGATGGAGGAAAGGAGTGCAGAGTAAAGGATGGAGGAAAGGAGTGCAGAGTAAAGGATGAAAGAAAGGAGTGCAGAGTAAAGGATGGAGGAAAGGAGTGCCGAGTAAAGGATGGAGGAAAGGAGTGCAGAGTAAAGGATGAAAGAAAGGAGGGCAGAGTAAAGGATGAAAGAAAGGAGTGCAGAGTAAAAGATAAAAGAAAGGAGTGCAGAGTAAAGGATGGAGGAAAGGAGTGCAGAGTAAAGGATGAAAGAAAGGAGGGCAGAATAAAAGATAAAAGAAAGGAGTGCAGAGTAAAAGATAAAAGAAAGGAGTGCTGAGTAAAGGATGAAGGAAAGGAGTGCAGAGTAAAGGATGGAGGAAAGGAGTGCAGAGTAAAGGATGAAAGAAAGGAGGGCAGAGTAAAGGATGAAAGAAAGGAGGGCAGAATAAAAGATAAAAGAAAGGAGTGCAGAGTAAAAGATAAAAGAAAGGAGTGCAGAGTAAAAGATAAAAGAAAGGAGTGCAGAGTAAGTAAAGGATGGAGGAAAGGAGTGCAGAGTAAAGGATGAAAGAAAGGAGTGCAGAGTAAAGGATGGAGGAAAGGAGTGCAGAGTAAAGGATGAAGGAAAGGAGTGCAGAGTAAAGGATGAAGGAAAGGAGTGCAGAGTAAAGGATGGAGGAAAGGAGTGCTGAGTAACGGATGGAGGAAAGGAGGGTAGAGTAAAGGATGGAGGAATGGAGTGCAGAGTAAAGGATGGAGGAAAGGAGTGCAGAGTAAAGGATGAAGGAAAGGAGTGCAGAGTAAAGGATGAAAGAAAGGAGTGCAGAGTAAAGGATGGAGGAAAGGAGTGCAGAGTAAAGGATGAAAGAAAGGAGGGCAGAGTAAAGGATGAAAGAAAGGAGGGCAGAATAAAAGATAAAAGAAAGGAGTGCAGAGTAAAGTTAAGTAGAACTTTACAGTCTGTTATTTAATGCTAAGTCCTCTCCCTTCCACTCTCTCTCTCTCTCTCTCTATATATATATAAACATTTATGATTTGTAAAAGAATAATTTATAAGTGATAATTTTTAAGCATCCACACAGTTAAATATTTTCAGGCATTGTTATGTAATACTAATAGTTCAATTTAACATTACTCAATTGTTTACAAAGTTAAATGGTTTCAAGGATTGTAAATGAATAGATAGTTCTATTGGTCACATAGATAGGACTCTAACAGGTACTATCACTCTGAGTCAGAGTGGACCTGGGAGTAACAGCAATGAAGAAGTACTCCACATTCTCCATAGCTCCAGGGAGCCTCATTATCAGAGATTTAGTATCATTACAAAGACATTCATTTGGAGGAGATCTTACTCCTCTGCAGGGATGCAATCTGCATATCCTACAACCCCAGCCGACTGAGTGATATAAAGAAAGTATGGAGAATAAAGATAAGGAGAAAATAGTGTAGAATAAAGGTAAGGAGAAAGGAAAGGAAAAAAAAGGAAAGGAACAGAAATAGAGAGTAAAGAAGGAAAGAGTAGAAAGTAAAGGAAGAAAGGAGAGGAGAGAAAAAAAGACAAAAAAATTAGAGAAAAAAAATTGAGAGAAAGCAAAAAAAAGGGAAGACTTAAGAGTAAACAAAGAAATAATAAAATGAATCAATGAAAGAAAATCCAAATAAAAATTAAGTGAATTTTTTTTTTAAATCTTAAGAAAAACCAAACCAATTGGATAGAAAACGAAGAGTTAAGAAATGGACAATTGACAGAAAAATGCAAAGTAGGGAAGAAATTTTCAAAGAATTGATGAAGGAGGAGAAGAAAAAAAAAAGAAAGAGGGAAAGTCTGGGCAAGGCTGTTAGAAATAAAAGAAAAAGAAATAGATATAAATGCAATAGAAGAAAAAAGTGAAAAAGGTCTCCAGAGATAGTTCATAAACATTAAGCATTTAACTCAAAGAAATGCAGGTAAGCTGATTTCATTTTTTTTTTTTTTTGGTGGGGGAATACTTCCCTAATGCAGTGAGGAATACTGTTAGTCACCAAATTCCCACCTTGCATTTTTCCAAATCAACATCCAAAATATTTCTTTATTTATCCTGGATGAAGTTTCTTTATATCGTTTTAGTAATATTAAATGTGTTAGATAACATATCAAATGTTTACCATAAGCTGACTACTGGTAAAGTCTGATTTTCAAGGTGCTGCAGAATATGGCTACCAGCTAAATCCTCTAAAAAGCTAATTACGTATTAATTAACCGTCCTAAGTATGGTTTTTTTTAAATGGTAATTTGTACTATTAAGTGCATTTATCAATATAATAAAGGTCTACAATAATTTGATCATTGGCAACGTTTAATTTCCAAGAGAGTGGGCAACATATATTTTCATCTTTTGAGCTAATTTTAATACTTTCACAAATCCAGATAAACTGATCATTTTTTTTCAGAAAAGTTCAGAGAAGAATAACAAAGTCAAAATGTTTCCTCTTCTTGCCTTTCCAAAATGGCCTCCAAATTATTATACAGATCCATTTGCTCTGGTACTAAATGTAGTTGCATATTTCCAGCAGTGCCAATGGTTGGTACCAGTATGTATCTATGAAACCTTTCTGCCAAAGGCATGATGCAACAAAATGGTTGGTACCAGTATGTATCAATCAAACCTCTCTGCCAAAGCACAATGCAATGAAATGGTTAGTACCAGTATGTATCTATGAAACCTCTCTGCCAAAGGCATGATGCAACAAAATGGTTGGTACCAGTATGTATCAATCAAACCTCTCTGCCAAAGCACGATGCAATGAAATGGTTGGTACCAGTATGTATCTATGAAACCTCTCTGCCAAAGGCATGATGCAACAATATGGTTGGTACCAGTATGTATCAAACCTCTCTGCCAAAGCACGATGCAATGAAATGGTTGGTACCAGTATGTATCTATGAAACCTCTCTGCCAAAGTCATGATGCAACAATATGGTTGGTACCAGTATGTATCAATCAAACCTCTCTGCCAAAGCACGATGCAATGAAATGGTTGGTACCAGTATATATTATCAAACCTCTCTGCTACAGACAGGATGCAACTCAATGTCAATTTTTAAGCTGAGTTTAACAGATTTGCATTCAAAATTTTCCTTCTTCTAAAGTGGTTGTCATACTAGGATTAAAGAATCCAGTTTTTTTATTATTACCTCCTAGCTGAAGTGATAATACTTGGATTTATAGCTTTTTCAAGAGTATTATTGCTATGTGAAATGCAAATAGTTTCTTCCTAGGTTTCAGCTCAGGTATGGTTGTTTGGATTTTATGGCATATCAACCTTTGTAGGTTATTTAATGCTAAATCTATTTTTATGCTAATAGTTTTAATTTAAACAATTCAATTTAGCATGAGTACACAGATTAATTGTCAAAAACTTTTCTATTTCAAGCTATTCAGAGTATTCAGACAGTTCTATTTCAGCTATTTCAGTTCAGTATAAGTATAGATTTTGTTTACACACAGTTAAATGTCAAAACAGTTTTATATTAAACAATTTAGTTTAGTGTAAGTACAGTTTTAATGTCAAAAACTGTTCTATTTCAATCAATTCTGTTTAGCATAAGCACGCAGTTTAAGTGTAAGTACACAGTTTACTTGTCAAAAACATTTCTATTTCAAGCTAATCAATTTAGTCTAACAGTTCTAATTCAAACAATTCAGTTTACCATAAGTATGCAGTTAGTTGTATTTAACCAATAGATTGGACCCTTATCAGGTGCTACTACTCCGAACCAGAGTGGACCAGGGAGCGATGGCAGTGAAGGGGTGCCCTACATTCCCCAAAGCTCCAGCATTAATGAAACCTTATTATCAGATTGTTTAGTGTCATATCCAGGACACTGATTGGCTGAGGGGATGTCTTACCCCTTTGGGCTCAGATTGCTGTGTTCATTTCCTTCAACAATAACCATTACAACATGAGTTCCTCTATAGTTGGTACAAATAGTTGAACTCAGGTTGAAAAAAAAAATTCAGGATTTTTTAATGTTTATCTTTAAGACAAGGAAGCCCTCCTTACATTCAAGATTGTTGCAACTTAATCTTCCTGTTTACATTCACCACCTCCATCTCACAAACACTCTTAATTCAGTTTTCTACTGTACTAAGCTTAGTAAGTAGAAAAAAAAATGTATGTAAAAAAAAAAAATAGTGTTGTATGGAAAAAAGCTACAGAGTATAATAACTTTACTCTGTTGGACAATTGAGAGGTGCTACTCAGGAGTCAGAATCCCCTGAATCAAGCTCATCATTTTTGGCTGTATTGCTTGAAGACAATAACACAAGTAAGCCAGCAGAATAGATATTACACTAACTCCAGTGGAAAGGCTAGTGAGCAAAGACTGGTTACCAAACCAAGGGTAAAGAGTCCAATATGCCCCATGAGTTAGCCATATCTGGGTTGGGTTGGGTTTTTTGTTTAATGGCATATCAACCTTTGTAGGTTATTTAATGCCTAATCTATTCTCCTAGAAGAACAGTAGTGGTACTATTTAACCCATAGCTAGGAGGATAAGGGGGTTCATACCTTTCCCAAGAGTATTTGTCCAAAAGTGAACGTAATAGCGCAACTGGAATATGAACTCGCTTACTACGATTCCGCAGTCCATCACTTTAACCATTAGCATGATCAATTTCCTATCATGATAACCATTATATAACACATGCCTCCATAGGTATATATATTTTTAAATGTCCACATTATATATTCGCATGATATCATCATCAAATCATAGTGACAGCACAGATTTTCGTGACTCTCTCTCTCCATCCATTCTTATCATCCATCACTCCCTGCAGGTCCTCCAAACTATATCCAGTGTCTACACAAAGATGATCTAAGTAAGTTCTTGCTGGTTTGCCAACACTGGCATGTCCATGTGAAAGGGTCCGTAGAAGAACATCACTGAAGAGTTCTTGCTTCTCCAGCTGTGTCCACTCCCCATTTGGATGGTTTGTGAGATGGGAGGTAACTGGCCATACAGCTGCTGTCATATAAGTGCCCAACTATTACACAAGTGATTTTGTTTATAGTGGTGAAGGCTCAAGTAGAACCAGCCCAACTTTTTGGGATGAGCAGATAAATGCCCAACTATTACACAAGCGATTTTGTTTATAGTGGTGAAGGCTCAAGTAGAACCAGCCCAACTTTTTGGGATGAGCAGATAACATAAAATGGTGCAATAGATTCACTTAACAATTAACATGTCTTGAATCAAGAAACTTTCTTCTTCAAGACTAGATGCTTTACCAAAGCAAGACAACCCAATCTGCCCAACTATTTTACCAATAACTAGTAAGAAGAGGAAATGAGTTTATGCCTTTTTCAAAGGAATTAGTAGAAAATTAAATGCAAACTGTCTCATTCAAGATCTGAACATGGCTCATTAAGTTCATTTCCTGCCAACGATAAACCTTATGTTATATAAAACTTGCATGTAAATGCATTTGAACTCTATGGACATTTGGGGTATCCTCCTGGTGTAATGGTTAAAGTGATTGACTGCGGAATCGTAGTACGTGAGTTCGTACTCCAGTCGCGCTATTACGTTCACTTTCGGACAAATACCCTCGGGAAAGGTATGAACCCCCTTATCCTGCCAGCTATGGGTTAAATAGTACCACTACTGTTCTTCTAGGAGAATGGCTTTGGCATTAAATAACCTAAAAAGAGTTAATATGCCATTAAACAAAGAAACCAAACCAAACCATCTATGCACATTTGTCTTTCTCTTATACAAGTTGACTTACCAAGACTAGACAACCCAATTTGCTCATCCAGTTCCTTTCCACCCAACAATGACTTATCTAAAACTTATATTTGAAAATATTTGTTTTTAGCATGCCTTTTTCCTTCTCCTACAATGGTTGCTTTTCCAAAGCTCGACAGCCAAATCTGCTCTACCATTCCACTCATGAGTGGAGAGAGAGAAGAGATGGATTCATGCCTTTCTCAAGATTATTAGCACAAAGTTAAATGCAGTCTCATATAAAATTTCAACGTGGCTAATTGAGTTCCTTTCTTTATTACAATGACTTATGTTATATATAACTTGTATTTGAACTTAGTGCACATGGTATAACAGTTATTGCCATATTTATATATATATATATATATATATATATATATATATATGCATGTACAGTATTTTTTTAAAATTTTATTCTAAGATAAAAGCATAGAAAATGAAAAAGAAAATCAGTAAATTCCCATTCAAAAATAAAAACAAAATTAAAATGAAAATTCTTAATTCTTGTTAATTAACAAAAGCAATGATGATTTCCTTTTCTTTTTAAATGAATATTTTATTTTCGAAGATTGGAGATATCTTTTTCCCCTTTCAGTTAAGAACTGCTAGTAATCTTTATAGTCTTGTTCTAATCAAATAATGAATTCAGCAATTATTTATATGTAAAATGTCATTAAAAAAATTTACAGGTTATTACAAAAGGTTCTTTTAATACTGATTAACACATGTATAGACACAAAAAGATGTGTGCGTCTATGTTAACACATCACTAGATGTGCAAATTCCTTTTTACATTCATTGACACACATCCGCATATACACACACACACACACAAATACACAATGTTTTTTATTGTAACATTAAGGTGAAGTAAATGTAAACAAAAAATAGAATTCAATAAATTTCTTTTCAAAAAGTCAATAAAAATAGAAACAAAAAGTAAAATGAAAATTCTTAATTAATTCTAGTTAATTAACAAAAGCAACGATGATTTCCTTTTCTTTTTAAAACGAGTATTTTATTTCAGAAGATTTGAGATATCTTTGAGAAGAACACTTTTCCTTTTTTCTTTTCAGTTATATGGTTTTCTTTTTTTTTTCTATTCCCATTCTTTCTTTTTACTCTATCTCATTAAGACACTAATTGCTTGACATGTCTAATTATTTAATTACACCAATTAACTTAACAGATGTTAACGATGGATTTCAATTTTACGTGTTCTTCACGCATGGCAGTCGAACATGCAGGAGTTTTAGTGCTCTTTAAAAATCTTACAAGAAAAATTTACTAATTAGTTCTCACATCTCCTTGTTAAGTGTGCCTCATTAGCCTTGCTTTTATTTTGACATACTTTTATTTCTAAATGTTTTTTTGTTTTATTTTATGGAATTGTTCTTTTTATAATCTCCCTCTCATAGCGCATATATATATATCTTTTTTTAGTCAATAAAATTAAATTGACTAGATGAAAAACTGATGAATTGTTGAGGTAGGTTGGTTGGTTTTATGGCATGTCAACCGTTGTTGGTTTATTTTATACCCAAATCATTTTAACAATTATAGTCTCTAATTATATATATTCTACCACCCATATTCTAGTAGGTAGAGTGTTTGCCAATGGCCCAGGAGACCAGGGTTCAATCCCAGGTCAAGTCATACCAAAGACTAAAAAAAAAAAAAAAAAAATGGTACTTGATGCTGGCTTGTTTAATACTCAGCATTATAAGGTACGGATCAAGGGTAAAGTAGAGCAATCCAGGTAGTACCCTCTCCTACTCCTCCGAGTAGTAGTTATTGCAAAGGGAGCCTTTGGGTCACCCTTGACTACAGTTGTCAGCTTTACCATTTTTACTACTTATATATATTTACCAGCCCTTCCACACAGATATTGCCCTGTTGGCTCCGGTCATATAATACACCAACTGCTTCTCTGAAGAGGGGTAAAACCACCCCAACAAATGTCCTGGACATGACACTAAACAATCTGATGGTGAGGTTCAAGTAATGTTAGAGCTTTGGAGAATGCAGAGTACCCATTCATTGCCATCGTTCCCAGGTCCATTCTGACCCAGAGTGGTAAAACCTGATATGGATTGAATAGAATTAAACCGTGGTTTCTTAACTATACTGTTTTTTTTGCATTTAAACTGTGTATTCATGCTAAATTGAATTATTTAAAATAGAACTGTTTTGACATTTAAATTGCGTACTAATGTTAAACTGAATTGCTCAAAATAGAACTGTTTTGATACCAAAACTGTGTACTTATGCTAAACTGAATTATCTGAAATAGAACTGTTTTGACATTAACTGGGTATTGCTCCGTCAGCTGGGGCTGTTGAATACACCAACTGCACCTCTGCAGAGATGTAAGACCACCCCCAATGAGTGTCCTGGATATGACACTAAACAATCTGATGGTGAGGCTCCAGTGATACTGGAGCTTTGGGGAATTCAGAGTTTTCCTTCTAGACTAACTAAAACTAAAGAACTCATTCTGCCCTACTATTTACCTGTAGCTAGAAGGAGAACAATTAGATTCGTACCTAACCTAAGGGTATTTTTGCTATGCGAAATGCAATCAGTCTCATCCAGTATTTGAACTTGTGTCATTGTGTCCATTTCCTACAATGATAACCATTACACCACAGGGACCTCACATTTTTTTCCCAAGACTGGTTGCTATATCAAGGTTAAAGTGCCCAGTCTGCCCTAATATTTACTCATAGCTGGAGGGAGAATAATTGGATTCATACTTTTCTCTAATGATATATGGTAGAAAAATATATCATTGTAACAATTTTGAACAGGTAAACACATCATTATTTCAAATAGTAGGGCAGAGTGGGTTCTTCAGTTTTGGTAAGGCAACCAGTCTAGGAGAAAGAAAATTCAATTCTGCTTAAAAATTGACTTTGTTTCATGTACTGCTTGCAACAAAGAGGTTAAGCAAATATACATCTCATGATCTCAAACAGATCCATAATTCTTTTTGATCCAAAGATGGGACCCTAACAGGGTCCCACACTGGGATTGATGTCAATGAAAGGGTACTCCATATTCCAAACTCCAGGACAGGAGCCTCACCATCAGATGGTTTAGATATCCAGGACACTTGGTTAGGGGGAGGAGGTCTTACCCAACTGCAGAGATGCCATCAGCATATTCTACAACCCCATTGAACTGGGCAATAGAGATATAAGGGATTGGCAACAACACTCCTTTTAGTGCAATAAGGGGAGGAGAGAACCACTTTGGAGGACTGCTGCCTGAAAATGAGCCAGCAGTACAGCATGTGCATAGGGTCTGAGCAGTGTTGACACACCACTTTGAAACCAGTGCATGTACTGATTTGTATATGTGATTTGTTTACTGTAATCCAGCTGTATTATCTGAATATTTAATCTTGAGTAAACTGAAGTACATGTACAGCATGTTGTTATTTTATTTCCTGATAGTATAAATGCAGGTAGGGAAACAATAACATCTCTATTTCCCCAAAACAAGTAAAATTCATCATACATTATAATCACTGGGGTGAAAATCACCACTCACTTCAGCGCAAATGTCAGCGCATATGCTCCATGTATAAGATATATTTTTTGGATTGGAAAAAAACATGGCTGCCCTGAGTGAGCTTACATTGCAAAGGGTCATGTATCTTCACACCAGCAGTCGTGTAAAACCACGGAGAGTGAAGATGTGCATGTAAATGAGGGCAGGCAGAAAAGGACATAAAACGAATGAACGTGGGTTAGTGATGACAAGTTTTTTGCTTTTGCTTTTGCGACAGTCTTTTGCCTTGGACAAGAATTGATTACAGGAGAAACGGACTTCAGTTTAAAGAGACAGGAAGAAGAGAACTACTGAATATGGAAAGGAGGTTTTTAGTTAGACATTGCATGGTTTTTTTTGCTGTTAAGAGATGCGACAACAACTTTATTTGGCACAATCACATTCTAAGATATCTCCTACTATTACAAATAAGACTCCTCTCAGGGCATGTGATGAGGCTATTGAATAGATTTACTCAGCCTCTTTTGTCCTTTATGTAGACTACCTGACCATTGCTAGTGAGTTCAATTTTCACTGAGTGTTCTATATTTCTGGCCTTGAACTAAATTAAAATGGAGCAGAAGTATAGAATTTATCTGCTCTCCAGCCAGGGCAGGATGTCACTAAGATCATCTTTAGTTTGAGGACTTTCGTAAATATGGTTGAGTGAGGTATGCATTTACAGCTCTCTCAGACTAACAACAACTAAGTCTTCTGATTGTTTCTTTTACCTAGACTAAAGAATGGTTTGCTCTACTATTTATTCATAGCTTGGAGGGAGAGAAGAGATGGATTAATAGCTTTCTTCAGGGCATTATCATAAAGTGAAATGCAAATAACCTGTCCAGGATTTGAACCTGATTCCCTGATTCTATTTCCTATGATGATAACCCTTAGGCTACACATGCCTCCAGGCTATTGTAATCAGAGTGCCATCTATTAATATGAGGCGAGGGAAATATAAATAGGAAAAGAGTAAAAATGCTCAAGAATTAGAACGCTAAAATTAATTCATATTCATGAGGGAGTGATTTTTGCTCCCTTTGTTCCACTCCAATCAGTAAATTATTTATCTTTCCTTTGCAAATCTCTTCCTTGAGTAATTAGTCTAATCTATAGGTGCATAAGAGATGGAGCAGCTGTTCAACTAAAAATAGTAATCACTTTTAGTTCATGAACAAAAAAGATATTTTGTACTCAACTCTTGCTAATAACTAATAACACATGGTAGTTTTTAGAATGTGTGTTCGTGAAAGGGTTAAAATCTCATCTCAACCCAGTTCAAGGAAGAAGCAATATCAGCAGTTGCTTTAAGACCTGCAAGTGCAGTCATCCTCTAAGAACACTAGATTATTTTTTTTAAGGATTCATAACATCATTTAGTATACCCATGCAATCAAATGGTGTATACAATACTCCAGGCAAAAAATAGGGAATAAACACACTTGGAGTGTTGTATTTAGCAGTAAATAAACTCATAACAGATTAGGCACAATACTTTTTATTCACTAGCTAAACATTGGGGTTTCATAAAATATACCTTAAACAAACTATATTAAATTATTTGAATTAATGGTATAAATCATTTTCCAAGTCATGCAAAGGAAATTATAATGGAATAATCCAATATTGAGTAAAAAAATTCATTGATAAAATCATTAGAATACTTATTTACCTACAACGTCCTCAGCTCATGCTTTTATAACAGCCTTCATTCATTCATTTTAACTAACTTCATTTATTACACATTTTCAATTTTCGAGGCATACTGCTTAGAGTTTTCTATCCTGACACTTTGATTGCCCAGTCGGCTGGGGCTGTAGAATACACCGACTGCTTCTCTGCAGAGGGGTAAGAGCCCCCCAACAAGTGTCCTGGATATGACACTAAACAATCTGATGGTGAGGTTCCAGCAGTGCTGAAGCTTTGGGGAATGCGGAGTACCCCTTTATTGCCATTGCTCCCAGGTCCACTCTGGCCCGGAGTGGTAGCACCTGATAAGGGCCCTATCTATGGGTTAAATAGAACTAACGGCATACTTCTGCTAAACTGAATTGTTTGACTAAACTGAATAGCTTAAAATAAAAATGTTTTTGACAATTAAACCGTACTTACATTTGAACTGTGTGCTTGCGCTTAACTGAATTGTTTGAAATAGAACTGTTTTTTCAACATTAAAACTGTATTTACACTCAACTGAATTGTGACATATAACTGCAACCGGACATTGAAACTGTATTTACACTAAACTAAATTGTTTAACATAGAACTGTTCTGACATATAACTGTGTGTAAACAAAATCTGTACTTTTACAAAACTGAATTAGCTGAAGTAGAATTGCTTGACTAAACTGAATAGCTCGAAATAAGAATGTTTTTCTACAATTAAACTGTACTTACATTTAAATTGCGTGCTTATGCTAAACTGAATTATTTGAAATTGAACTGTTTTTGACATTGAAACTGTACTTACACTAAACTGAATTGTTATATAAAACTGCTTGAATAATTTGAAATGGAAATGTTTTTGACAATTAAACTGTGTACTCATGCTAATCAGAGTTGTTTTAAATAGAACTGATCATTTATATAAAAATGGATTTGACGTTAAATAACCTACAAAGGTTGATATGCCATAAAACCAAACCAACCAACCAACAAACCTGACACTTTGATGTCTTCTGTGATCTATCAGAATGCTTTTATTTTTTAACCCCCCAAATTCTTTTATATTTGCACCAGATTTTAGACAGCTGGCAGAGAAAAACCAACACAATTTACTGTGGACAGCCTTCTTGAGTGAGTTTTACAATCCTTTGTTTCATTCAACAATCCTTTATTTTGAGTCATGTGTCCTTTTATTCAGGTCTGCCCAGCTACTTGTTAAGATCTACAAGAACTCTTAACAGTATACAGATTTGCACTTCTGCTGGTGTTTTAGGAATCCAAATTACAAGATCATTCTATAATCTTTTTCCTCAACATTGGCTTATTTCATATTTTCCAATACAGTATGATGGTTGTCAGGCTTGAATAGCCAATTACTGTTAGTGAGTTTTACTGGGTGCCCAATACTTCTAGTTATTTGGTTGTTTTTTGTTTAATGGCATATCAACCTTTGTGGGTTATTTAATGTCAAAGCTATCCTTGTAGAATAATAGCAGTGATACTATTTAGCCCATAGATGGTGGGATAAGAAGGTTAAATACCTTTACCTAGGTTTTGGTTTGGTTGGGTGGGGTTTTATGGCATATCAACCATTATAGGTTATCTAATGCCAAATTCTCTTTATGCATATATATTAAATATTTATGGTTTGGTTTGGTGGCATATCAACCACTGTTGGCTATTTAATGCCAAATCCTCTTTATACACATAAATTAAATATATGATCAGTAAACACATTTTGTTGATAACATTTTTAGATAAAGCTTATTTGTTTGCACACAGTTAAATGGTTTCAAGTAATGCTATGTACCAGTAACAATTTAACATGAGTCATTTGTTTGCACACATAGTTTTTAGGTAATTTCATTTTTAAATGAGTTAGAACTAATTTGCTTGTACTCTAGTACTGCTATTATTTCAATAAAAACAAATGGTTTCACAAATAATTCCATTCAATATTAATCATTTAAATGCACACAGTGAAGTGCTTACAAGTATTGCAATTTAGCACTAATTATTCTATTCAACTTTACTCTTTGATTTGCACACAGTCAAATGGTTCCAAGTATTGCTATATATCACTAACAATTCAATTAAACATGAGCCATTTGTTTACACACAGTTAAATGATTAAACAGTCCTATTTCAAACAATTCAATTTAGTTATTTGTTTATACTCAGTTTAGATGTCAAAAAGTTCTATTTGACCCACAGATAGGACCCTATCAGATGCTACCACTGTGGGCCATAGTGAACCTGGAAGCGATGGTAAGGTAGGAATACTCTGCATTCCCCAAAGCTCCGGCATTACTGGGGCTATAGAAAAAAGTTGCTGATTAAAAAAGTCTCTTACTAACATTCACATTAAATATGAAATTATCCTGAAGTTGAGCTGACAGTTCTCCGACTCTCATCTATTCCTATCATCCATTAATAGGTAGGTCTTTTAAGAATTCATCCAAAGTCGACACAGAGCTGATCTTTGCTGAACAGCCAATCCTGGCAAGTCCATGTGTTGGAATCCCGAAGAGAATATAACTTTTCTAGCAGTGCCCAGCAAGTTTTGTTTGGAGGATATGTGAGATGGAACTAATTGGCTATACAGCTGCTGTTTTGTGGGGTGTTGCTTCCAAAACAACCCATAGCATTCTTGTGTAGTTCCCATCAAGCCTTTTCACCATGCATTTTGTTAGTGTCCATATAGTTCATCCATTCAGTAGTATCGACACAACCACAGCTTAGAAGAAATCCTGTTGTATTTTACCAGCGAGGTCAGACTTCTATATGATCTAATAACTTATTATTATGGAGGTGTCCGTGGTGTAATGGTTATCGTCGCAGGATATTGACATGGCGACACGAGTTCAAATCCCGGACCTGACTGATTGCATTTCACATAGCACTAATACCCTTGGGAAAGGTATGAATCCAAATATTCTCCCTCCAGCTATGGGTAAAATAGTAGGGCAGACTAGGTTTTTCAGCCTTGGTGAGGCAACTAGTCTAGGAGAAGGAAAACTCTGAATTCAAACATGTTAAACTTCGCTTAAAAATTGACCTTGTGTCATATCCTGCCCGAGCGGAGGGGTTGGTAAATATGATATATGATCTAATAACTTGTTAATAGCAGCCTATGCCTTTGCTGTATATGTCGACATCACTTTCAGTAGATGAGATATTGTTGCCAAGGTACGGGAACTGAACTGGTCTACTAATTTCAGAGGCTGGCTACTTAAAGTGAAGATGGCTCTTTATATATGTATATATATATATATTATACACAAAGAGAAAGCCCGTCCATTAATGTATTGCAGGTAAATTATTCATGGCTAAATTCAGAATTTAATCATTGCTTTTAAGATTTTAATAAGAGCTAAAGGGTTAATGTAATTCTATAAGAGCAATTAATATGATGCGATTAATTTACCTAAAATCGTGAGAGAGGAAAATAAATATATGTATACATAGCCGTACACAAATCATTATACATACGTAAATACATAACCAGTATATACATAACCATGCACAAATGGCATATTATAGTGTGATTTTTATGAAAGCACCCACTGAAAATTCTTTGAATTATAGAATAAAGCAATTTCCAGTTCAATCTGCAACTAAATAACTATTTTGTGAGATCATTCTCATTCATTGTCATTTTCAATCAGCCAAATTCTTAATATGAACATTGCTATGAAATAAATTACTCTTTGCTAAACTGGAGGAGGGTGATAATAATAATCACAGATGGCTGTTACAATGAAAATGCAAGTTTACTGGTTATTTAGGAAATTACTAAAATTTTCATAAGAAATATGACTTGAAAGCCAAAATTTATTGGAGTAGATATATTCTATACATACCGAACCAAATTTTGTTTTCAAGTCATATTTCTTCCATTATGGTGGATATATATGAGAAAGAGTCATAACTAACTAAATGGCCTAGTCGGCTGGGGCTGTAGAATACACCAGTAGCATCTTTACAGAGGAGTAAGAATCCCACCCCACAACAAATGTCTTGGATATGACACTAAACTATCTGATGGTAAGGCTCCAATAATGCTGGAGCTTTGGAGAATGCAGAGCACCCCTTTATAGCCATCGCTCCCAGGTCCACTCTGGCCCAGAGTGATAGCACTTGATGGATTCCTATCTATGGATCAAATAGAATCAAACTGTTGGTTGAGATGGGACTGTTTTGATGTTTAAACTGAGTGCTTATGTTAAACTGAATTGTATGAAATAGAACTGTTTTGACATTTAACTGTGTTTAAACAAATGACTGATTTTTAATTGAATTGTTAGTGATACAAACCAATGCTAGGAACCATTTAACTTTTTTGACAAAACTGAATAGTTTGAAATAGAACTGTTTATGTCATTTAAACTGTAAGTAAAGTAAGTTGGCGACCTTAGTTGAGGCGGACCCAAAGGACCCCTTTTCAATAGCTATGACACTGAGGTATAGGGGAGGACGCTACTCCATTCCCTGGATTGCTCCACTCTACCCTTGATCCTTACCTTATAATGCTGAATGTTAAGCAAGGTGGAATCAAGTACCATTTTTTGAGTCTTCGGTATGACTCGACCTGGGATTGAACCCGTCTCCCAGACCAGTGGCAAACACTCTACTCATTAGACCATTTACTTATGCTAAATAGGATTGTTTTTACATTTAACTGTGTGTAAACAAAAATTGTGCTTATGCTAAACTGAATGGTTTGAAATAGAACTGTTTATATGCATAAAAATGAATTTGGCATCAAATAACCTACAATGATTGATATGTAATAAAACCAAACCAAAACTAAATAAAACAGCTCATTATGTTGAATTTCTTTATTAAATACTATATTATACATTTAGCATTCTCTTGGAGAATAAAGCAAAATGAGAGTATTATAAAAAAATATCACCACTTGATGAACAGTCATTACTGTTAACAGAAAAGAGGAAGTGTCCTTGTGACTCATGAAAGTGTTCCTGTGATCAATAATAAACTTAACTGTGAATCACTGCAATAATCAATCAACAATGTTATAAAATTACAAGAGGATTTTCAGACAGAAGTGAAAAATAAAAGTTATATTTTTTGTTAGCTGATACCAATTTGGTTTTTTCATTTGAAAAAAATCAAAATAAAACAAAATAAAATTGAATGTGGATTTGTTTCTGGATTTGATATATTTTATTTTTTTTTTGGTTAAAATTTTTTTTTTTTTGATAATGCCAAGTCATGTTAGAATAGTTTCATATTTCACAAGAAACAGATGATCCATTTTCTCCATTGGTCAAAATATGGTTTGTTTTTTGTTTTTTCTCACATTACACAATACAGATCTGTCTGCCATAACATATTAAGCAAATAATTTATTCATTAAAGAAAAATGGGAGCAGAAATGTAGCAGGATACCAGATTTGTCATTGTATTCTATTTTTTAACAGGCAGAAGGCAAAAATTTGATTTAAAAAAAAACAAACAAAAAAAAAAAAAACAAACTTTCCGTCATTGTAAAAATAACTTTTTTTATCACTATAAAACCCAAACTTTTCTTTAATAGGAGAAAGTCAACCAAAGATAGATATTATTTGTTTTTCATGCCTTAGGCATCTCTGCTCTCTTCTCACGTCAACCTTTAAAAAAATCTTTGTACAGAATTTATACACTATTAATACAATATCAATATACAGACCAAATTCTGTTAAGTGATTCATCTAGTTGTTCTCAAAAATGCCTTGTAAATTCTTGTTTGTAGCATTTCTTCTAAAACAACCTAATTTAATTTTAAAATCTTTTACCTTATCGCAGTTTTTCATCTTATTAAGCAATTTGTTCCAGAAATACATTACACTATAAGCAAAAAAATCCAATTGGTTAGTAGAGTTGATTTTTGTAATCTACCTTGACAGTAAATTTCCATTTCAAGGAGAAATATAAAAAAAAAGATGTCTACCATTATAAGAAATTCCATTAATTATGAAAATATTTAAAATAATACACGTAAGAATATACTTTTATCCACATATCTCTGTTGATTTTATTCTATTTTCTGATAAAAAAAAAAGTCTACCTAATATTTTTATACTAGCACAAATTTAAGACAATGTTTCATTTTTAAAGATAACTCGATTCCTGAAGCTGTTGAGTTTCCATTGCTATTGTACTAACAAAAATCTCATTATGATCTGCCATTTTCACTGTTATGTTGATATAAATACAATAATTGGATTTTGATTACATAGATATTTTGTGAAGATATTGTCTATAATTTTGGGAAATTCAACAAGACATGGCTTTTATTAATTAATGGGGTATGTTATTGAATTCTTTGCTTAATAAAGAAAGGATTTTAGAACATAGAAAGAAATTGAATTATCACCACCAATGTCAAAAATTTATACAAATATATGTATGTATATATAATGAAAGTGATAAGAAATACAAATCAGTAAAAAACATGAAAGTTAAAATGCTTTGTTGGTTTTACAAGTTAACCCTAGTTGGGTTAAGCTTTCATTTTTCCTTGCTGGGTTATTATGTTTTTAAGTAACTAACTATAATCAATTGTATAACAAATATAGTTCTGAGAAACTATTTTAATACAAATAATTCATGGTTTTAAGTGAATCATTTATAAACAATTATAGCTCTGAGAAACTATTCTTAATACAGATAGTAACACCTATAATCATTATGCCATTATTCCTGCTGTCCAGCGGGACACAAGATGTAATGGTTATAGACATAGGTTCCCTAAGCTTCTAAGTGACAATCATCTGAAGGTTACAGGTTTAATCCTGACTGCAGGCGGGTAACAATACAGGAATACTTAACATTTGTACCTGTTTATGGTTAACAGAATCAGAGCAACATTACCTGTGGATTAAATAAAAAAATGTTTCAAAATTCTAAGTAGGCTTCTGAGTTCAACAAGAAACACAGTTGGTATATGTGTCATGGTGATGACACTAAATTGCACCCAATAGTGAGGAGTATGGAATCACCACTTTGTTACCATCACCACTAGGTCATAATAGTTATTGTCTTAAGAAAATGATTGGTTTGGTTTGTTGGGTTTTATGGCATATCAACCTTTGTAGGTTATTTAATGCCAAATCCATTTTTATGTAAATAATCTGTTCTATTTAAAACAATTCAGTTTAGCATAAGTACACAGTTTAATGGTCAAAAACATTTCCCTTTCAAACTATTCAAGCAGTTATATGTAACAATTCAGTTAAGTGTAAATACAGTTTTAATGTTGAAAAACAGTTCTATTTCAAATAATTCAGTTAAGCAAAAGCATGCAGTTTAAATGTAAGTACGGTTTAATTGTCAAAAACATTTCTATTTCAAGCTATTCAGTTTACTCAAACAATTCATTTTAGCACAAGTATGCTGTTAGTTCTATTTAACCCATAGATAGGGCCCTATCAGGTGCTACCACTCCAGGCCAGAGTGGACCTGGGAGCGATGGCAATGAAGGGGTGCTCCGCATTCCCCAAAGCTCCAGTATCAGTGGAACCTCACCATTAGATTGTTTAGTGTCATATCCAGGACACTTGTTAGGGGGGGTGTCTTACCCCTCTGCAGAAGTGCAGTCAGTGTATTCTGCAGCCCCAGCTGACTGGGCAATAAGAAAATGGACTCAATGAATAAAGTTCAAATTCTGGACAAAGCTGTTTGCATTGCATTTCACTTCATTCATCTCTTCTGTGTCCAGCTATGAGTAAAGTGTAAAGCAGACTGGGCCCTTTAGCCTTGATACAGCAAACAGTCTTGAAGGAAGACTAATTTCAAAGCAGTGGTACTCAGCTGAAAATTTGACTATATGTCCCATCTTGCATTTAATGAGACACAAGGTTAATTACAAACAATTATAGCTTCAAAGTAGCTATTCTTATTAAGTTGCTTGTGCACATAGGGTTTCATGTATTCCTATTTGATACTAATCATATTCAAACAGAACTATTTAACCCATGCATGGAACCCAAAGAGGTACAACTTCTCCAGGACAGAGTGGACCTGGAAGTAATAAAACTGGCTATATTTTAGCATTATAGAACACTTTTTCTTGTCTCCGCATAAAAATTGACCTTGTGTCATATCCTGCCCGAGCGGAGGGGTTGGGTAAATATGATAGAACACTTTTTCTTTTGGTGCGAGGTCTTACTTTTCTGCTGGGAATACAGCTGGTGTATTCTAACCCCCACTGACAGAGCACTTTCAAAGAAATAGAATGACAAAAAACAATTTAAAAAAAATACACACTCAGACATCTCAAGAGTACAAAAGAAGAGTTGGGAACAAAAGATATAGGATTACATACATGCCAAGAAAATATCTGTTAATAATACCTGGTGTTAATTCCTGTAAATAATCCCAGTTGTTTAACATAATAATAATTGTCAGGAATTTTTTTACCTCACCCCTCAAATAACTGTTCAAAAACACATTGGAACTAAACAGTAGAGCTTATTAAAAGGTCTCATGAACTTATATATATATATATATATATATATATATAAAACTACAATAGAAATTGTTTGTGCAAAAATTAGATAGAGACTGTTAATGCTAACAATAAGCATTGATGACAATGATAGAGATTATTGACTTCATTTCTTACGATGATGATGATCATCAGAGAAACATTTGTGCTGATGGCATTATTAATGAAAAAAAAATGGAGTTGATTATGAGGAAACAACAAGCAAATCAACAACTGGAATTATAATAAAAAAGAATTTAGCAACAGTATTGATATATTATTTACTAAGATGAGTTTAGTCTAACACAATGTGACTGTCATGAGGTAACTAATGAGGATCAAACACAATACAGAGTAAATTAGCCTGAGAGAAGCTTGTTAATCATTGTATTATGGTAGGTATCACAATATTATTGACAGAAACAAAAGTGTAGGTTAAGATTCAATTAATTGAACCGATATAATCATGTTTCTTACAAGAAAATATACTTAGTAATGTAGTTTAATTTACTAGATCTACGACCTCACAAATATTAACCATCCGCAGAATCCTTGAAGGTGTACGGGCAAAGAACCTACAAGCGACATTAATATTTGTCGACTTTACCAAGGCTTTCGACTCCATTCACAGAGGAAAGATGGAACAAATCCTACTAGCGTACGGCATACCTAAAGAAACCGTAGCGGCAATAACGATTCTCTATAGAAACACTAAAGTAAAAGTACGATCACCAGATGGAGACACAGAATACTTCGACATAGTAGCAGGAGTACTACAAGGAGACACGCTGGCTCCGTATCTCTTTATCATTTGTCTAGACTATGTACTTAGAACATCGATTGACAAAATCAAAGAGAATGGCTTTGAACTGACGAAGAAAAGAAGCAGAAGATACCCCGCAACAACAATTACCGACGCCGACTACGCCGATGACATAGCGATACTGGCAAATACACCTGACCAAGCCGAAACACTTCTGCATAGTTTGGAACGAGCAGCAGCAAGCATAGGCCTCCATGTTAATGCACATAAAACGGAATATATGTGCTATAACCAAACGGGGGACATCTCCACTCTAGAAGGAACCCCTCTTAAACTAGTAGACAAATTCACGTACCTAGGAAGCAGCGTCGAATCAACCGAAAAGGACATCGAAACGAGGTTAACGAAAGCATGGACAGCTATCAATAGGCTATCGACTATATGGAAATCAGACCTAACCGATAAAATGAAACGCAGTTTCTTCCAGGCAGCGGTCACATCGATACTGCTATATGGATGCACTACATGGACGCTAACAAAACGGCTGGAGAAGAAACTAGATGGCAATTACACAAGAATGCTGCGTGCAATCCTCAACAAGTCCTGGCGGCAACACCCAACAAGACACCAACTGTACGGCCACCTGCCCCCTATCACGAAAACTATTCAAGTTAGGCGAACCAGACATGCAGGACATTGCTGGAGAAGCAGAGATGAACTCATAAGAGATGTACTCTTATGGATCCCCACACACGGCCGCGCAAAAGCAGGACGACCAGCACGAACGTACATTCAGCAGCTATGTGAGGATACAGGTTGTTGTCCTGAAGACCTACCTAGGGCGATGAACGATAGGGAGGAGTGGCAAAAGAGGGTCAGGGATATCCGTGCCGCCAGCACGATATGATGATGATGATGATGATGAAAAATGACTAATCTTAGAAAATCTTTAATTCTTTAGAAAACTAAAGTTTTAGAGTGGGAATAAGTGAGTTGGCTGTAAATGTTGATTGATTGATTTTAATGGCATATCAACCTAACTGGGATTACTTTATGCCTTGAGGTTATGGAATTGCATATGTTGTATATTTAAATTTGTGTTGTTTCTAAAAAGTGTTTTGCATACAGTTGTATAGTTTCAAGTATTTGTATCTGATGCTGTTAGATGTAAGTGGAGGTGCCCGTGGTGTAATGGTTATTGTCGTAGGAAATGGACATGACAACACGAGTTCAAATCCTGGATGAGACTGATTGCATTTCACATAGCACTAATACCCTTGGGAAAGGTATGAATCCAGTTATTCTTCCTCCAGCTATGGGTAAATAGTAAGGCAGACAAGGTTCTTCAGCTTTGGTGAGGCAACTAGTCTAGGGGAAGGAAAACTCTGAATTCAAACCTGTTAAACTCCGCTTAAAAATTGACCTTATGTCATATCCTGCCTGAGTGGAGGAGTTGGTAAATATGAATGCATCTGATACTAATAATTCAAACACAATTATATGGTTTCAAGTAAGTATTTCTATTTGATAATAATAATTTGTCTGCTCACAGTTATATGGTTGATTGGTTTTAATGGCATATCAACTCACCTAGGGTTATTTCATGGCCACAAGTTAAAGAATCATGTCATTGAACATTTATATTTACATTTTTTGTGCAGTACTTTAAAAGTTTTTTTTTTGTACACATGATCCAATTGAATATGGATAATTTTTTAAACAGATCTATTCGATTCATAGATGGGACACTAACAGTTTAATTGGTTTCAAATAACTAATTATAATCCTTGTTGAACAATTCTTGCTTCAAGTAACTATTCTTAATACAAATAAATTACAGTTATATGGCACCTAGTATTCCTATCTAATACTTTAAAAACAGATCTGTTTGACACTGATTTGACTCCAAGAATGGACCTGGACATAATGGCAGTTAAGTGGGTAGTCCACACTCCCCAGAGATCCAGAATAGCAGCCTCACCACCAAATGCAGTTTAGTGTCATACACAAGACACCCAGTTTTTTGGGGTTTTTTTTTAGAGGGGTGACAGACACACCAACAGGACTTGATGTTTTAAAGTGAGTTAAATCTATAATGTATTCATAATACTAAACTAGGATGTGACAATAAATGCTGATTTACAATTTAATGCTAAACAGAGGAGATCAAATTGTATTGGAAAAATTCATTAAAAAAAAAACACACACACACCAAAAAACAAAAATCTTAACTAAAGTGCAATTATTATAAAAATACTGATGGGAATGGTTGGAATACTAATAATGGTAAGGATTCTGACGGTGATGGTAATATGGTTTATCTTATTAGGATAATTTCGACAATAGTGGTTATGATTTAATTTCTTCATATATATAACTATATGTCATTTATCAAAGGGTAAACAGAATCATATACAATATCATCCATAAATAATAACACCCCTAACAATATTTATAAGTTAATTTTCTTCTAAACCAAAAGATATTAGGACTTTATCATTACATTTAGAACAAGTCAAAACAAATATTATTTGATACTATCTATTACCAAACTACAATATTGAAACTTTGTAACCAAAAATAAAAGACCAGTTATTAACAATGGTTAAATTACAGAAAATTCTAAGAATAAATTTAATTGATAATCTTGTTGATATTCATGATAGTGTAAATATTAGATTACTTTTTAGTTGTTCAAGTGATTTCCCTGGGAACAAAACATAGTTGTCTCCCTTTTGGGGACTAATGGGCAGGGCTTCCAACAAGCACATGATCAACGGTCATTTGACATTTAGCGAAGTGAGTTCTACCACTTTTTGGCAGTAGTCATTGGTCAGCAAGGAACCCTTTTTCTTTCCTCTCCACACAGCAAGAAGCACGTGTTTGCAAATTATCTTCTGTGAATTTTCCCTACACCGAGAAACCTTAAGTGTTCAACTGCTGCTAGTCAGCAATTCTTGTTCTTTGGAACAGCTTTTGTAAGCTTTTTTATGGTTTGGGACATTTAACATGTTTTATGATTATGTGTAAATATATGTATATAAAATATATGTTATTTTCATCTAAAATGGACTTTACTTTTCTTTACTGAAATATTTTGTTAGGTTATCATTCAGATAGCCTAATTCATTACAGGAAAAGGCTGATGGTGGTCTTATTTAATACCACAAACTATAAATTTCTATAAATATAATGCAGATATAAACATACATCTTTATCCATATATATATATAAAGTGTGATGAGTATTTATTTTCATGTGTGTTCAAATGTATATGCTTCTACATCATATGCATGTGGAGGTGCCTGACGTGTTATGATCATAATCTTTGGAAATGGACACAGTAACCAAGTTCAGATTCTGGACCATGCTGTTTGCATTTCACATGATGCTAATACCCTTGGGAAAGGTATGAATCCAACTATTCTCCTTCCAGTTAGGGGCTAATAATTAGGCAGACTGGGCTCTTTAACCTTGCTATGGCAACCAGCATAGGAGGAAAAACTGAATTGAAACCAGTAAAACTTTGCTTAAAAATTGACCTTGTGTCATATCCAGTTCATGCAAAGACATCGGTAAATCCATACAGTATTGTACATAAATAAATACATTTCTCCGGAGGTGCCCATGGTGTAATGGTTATTGTCGTAGGAAATGGACACAGCGACACGAGTTCAAATCCTGGACGAGGCTGATTGCATTTCACATTGTACTAATACCCTTGAGAAAGGTATGAATCCAATTATTCTCCCTCCAGCTATGGGTAAATAGTAGGGCAGACTAAGTTCTTCAGCCTTGGTGAGGCAACTAGCCTAGGAGAAGGAAAACTGAATTCAAACCTGTTAAACTCCGCTTAAAAATTGACCTTGAGTCATATCCTGCCCAAGCGGAGGGGTTGGTAAATATGATAAATAAATACATCCCTAACAATTGTAATTTTTAGTTGATCCTTATACAAAACAGATATTATTAGGTATTATTTATAACCAAATTCAACATCATTGAAGTACTGTGACCAAAAATATGAATATATAACTGTCCAAAATTAAGCCCATCTCATATATATATGTGCAATTTTATTTTTGATAACAGAGATGTTGCAACTTTATTATTCACTGAAAGTTTTTCATAGATGTCTTAACTAACACTCATTAATAAATGGGTAGAGTTTGTAGATATCAGTGGATTTAAATGAGTTTGTAAATGGTTGTCTATACATTGGTTCAAGTGCTTTGCTCTAAAGACAGTCAAATCAGCTAGCCCCACCTGGTGGGCAATGTGTGAAAAAGAAAACATTGAAAAATAATGCAGAAAAAGAGACAAATGCAGAAGAAAAAGGGTGAGTTAAAGAACTAATTTGAGTAGGCATATTGAATCCATGCAGAAAATTACTGAAGATATGTCCTTTCTTATCACTCATTATATCATGTTGAAACAGGTATTAGTAAATAATTCTTATATATTTGTAAATGTTTAACTGCTTAAACACACACATATATATGTATTTAACATGACAGAAACCTTACAAAAACAGACTAAGTGCTTACCTTTTTTTTATTAAAATAATACATTAACTTTTGATATTTCCATGCCATCTATCCATCTGAGTCTGCTCATATCTATTAATATGTATAACAAACAATTTTATAATGTTGGAACATGTATCTATAAGCAATTTTTATAAATTAGTAAATGTTAACTGTCTACAAACACACACATAATATGTGTGTGTGTGTTTAGTGCAAAAGAAACCTGAATAAACAGACAATGTTTTTTTATTACTTCTTTTCTTTATATAGAGTTGAATCTCTGGAAAAATATGCTTTGCCAAGCAAATAACAATATTATACTCTAGCAGGTGGGAAATTAAAGATAATTAAAAATAATTAAAGATTAAACTGAATGTATTACGTTATCTCTGAAGTATTAATCTTTTTTTTCCAGTGTTTATATCACAACTAACCTGACAGAATTAGTGAAGAGTACCTAAGTACTTAGAAATAGGAAAAGTGTCAAAACTTTATAACCATTTGTTCTGGAGTTGTTTTGGTGAAAGTATAATTTTAATGGAGAAATCAAAAGGGTAGATAAAACAACTTGACAGCCAAGTCGAATGTGAGAAATATGATGTTCATCAAAATAAAACCTGGAAAATATTTTTTGTTAAATGTCAGCATTTTTTGTGATTAGAATATCACATGATCAAAGTGACCACCTCTAAAGAGGATTGGGATTAAGGGAAATGTAAAATAAGCAGGGGATTTTACCAAGGGGCGGAACAAATCGCTGATCTCTAATTTGGAAAGAACAATTTCATCATTATCTTGAGTTATGTTCTGTGCCAGCTTGTGTCAACTCCAACTGGGAACTAAATTGCATATAAGCAGCATATTTTCACTGATCAGGGGTCCTATTCCAGTTGCTGCTGAAGTCCACATCACTTGAAAAAAACCTCATGTATTGTGAACTTGTGCCATCCTCTGAATACCTCAGTGTCATGTGACTAAAATGAAAGAGTTAAAACTACTGTATATAAAAAAAATGATATGAATACCAAAATTGATACAGTTATAACCCAAGTGGACTTAGTTTCTTTTGTTGAAGAATTATTCTTGAAGTGACTACTTCTGTCCAGCACTTCTGAGACTTCATCCACTGACCTTTTCACTTTCTATGATCAAAAACACATCTTGGGAAGAAAGGAGAGTGATCATGAATGACACAGATGCTGTCAGCTCAAGCCGAATCATACCTAACAACACAACATTAGTAAAGAACTAAAGATATATCAATGAGTGAGGGTACAGTTGGAAGATGATCACTGCAGCCTTAAGTGTCGAGGTTTTTTGATCAAGAGTGGGTGACATTAGTCATCTAGTTGAAAACATGTCTACATTCAAATCCTAAATTTCAAAATGCAAAAGACTTTCCCAAACACTTAATCATACCTAATACCTGTGCAGTTACACACACACACACACATATATATATATATATATATACACGTTAGAGTGAGCATGCCAATAAGAAATATGTTTATGTATTTGGGTATATGTATGAATATGTGTGTAATGGTGTTCACCCAATTGAGCTAAGCTTCTTTTGCATGTGTATTTATGTGTTATGTTTCTTCCAAATGTGCTTCCCAGCCATATTCATCTTAGAGGTTTGAATTCAGATTTTTCCTTCTTCTAGATATGTTGCCATACCAAGGTTAAAGATCCCAGTCTACCTTGTTATTTGCCAATACGTGAAAGGAGAATAGTTGGATGCATAACTTTCCCAAGTGTATTAACACTATATAAAATACTAACAGGCTGATCCAGGATTTGAACTCTGGTTGCCATGTCCATTTCCTATAATGATAACCATTGCATCTTGAGTGCCTCCATATATGCATGCATGCATGTATTCTAATAAATATATCTCTAACTCATAAATGTATATACATATAATTCACCTTTATGTAGATATGAAAGAACAGATCAGTAATTGTTAGCAGAGGACAGTCATTCTAAAAACAATATCTGACAGATTCTGTGATCATTTATGTCTTTCATTTTTACCTTTCTTTGTTTTGTTTAGACATTTTGCACTTTGTTTTATCAGAAGAGAAAAAAGAAAATCATATAAACTGTCTGGCTTCACTATGTCAAAGTAATTATGATTATTATTTGTTTGGATATGAAATTTGCTTACTTTTAAGTACAAGGTATTCAATATATAGGTGCCAGAAAAAAAAAAAAAAAAAAAAAAAAAAGGACTTGTTCCAGCAAAGTTTAAACTAAAACATCAACACTTTTTAATGAACACAAAGAAATAGGCCAAACACTTTTTCCTAAAATTAATGGCTAAAGTTTGATGTATGACAGTTATACAAGACAATTTTAAATATATCTACCTATGTTATTCACTGATGTATTTGAACTAGTGTCCTCATCTTAGCTGTTATTACTATCACAAGGCTTCAGCCATTGTACTCTCTAACCTTCTTTAAATGTTAGTAAGAGTCTGAAAATTTCAAATTGAACCCTTTATTCAATCCATCAGAGTGGATCCTCTCGTTTAGCAGCCCATGCATAGAGGTCTTTTATAAGTAAATTAGTCATTGTGATGTTACTTGTCTCTTCAACTTAATTAGAATATAGAACACTTGTGCACTACTCCAGGGATTGAACTCTTGACAATAAGATAAGTTATAGTTCAAAATTACTAGATAAAAGACACTCATTTTATATATATATATATATATATATATATATATATATATATATATATATATTGTCATCCACAGACAGACTGTTTCGTTCTATCAGAACTCTTCAGTGTGGCTAGACACGCAGGACGCTCGAAGCCGGGATCAAAACCCATCCAACTTTATGTTAGACAAAGTTTCAGACCTCTTGGCCACCAAGCGGACCACATTGGCTAAGTGAATTTTAAGGTATTTATTTTAGCAACAGCAGCCTTTGTTTACATTTTTTATACCCTATCGGCTACCAGAGTGCTCAATTCTTTCGAAGAGCTTTGCATTACGCAAGCGGCGGCTGACAATTCCTTCGCCAGCGTGCTCAACCCCCATATATATATATATGTGTGTGTGTGCATGTGAATTACAAAAGTATTGAGATTGAAGCTGTATTTACTAAAGAGAAATAAACAATGGAAGAAATAATTTTTTCAAAATTGGGAGTTTTCCATAGGTTAAGCACCCCCACAACTCCTCTTTTAATACAGTATGAAGCAGCACTACAAAATTTCTTTTAACATTTCCACATTCTCAATACCATACTCTCAGGAGTGGGGTAAAAGAAAGTCATATAATTTTATGTTTGATGAGTATGAAGAGTCCAGCACATGAAAAATCCTGTGTTTCACTAAAAACTGATGTCTGAAAAGTATTAAAATTATCGCTATATTTTCACATTCATCTAGACATCTTCACTTCAATAAGTTGCTCAGCCATATACACAACTTCATTCAAATTTTAAATTTTCATATTCTTAAAAAAAATGTAAAGCTTCAGTCTTGATAAATTTATCACACCTTGTATATAAGTGCATTTATTTTCATGTATGAAAATGACAATGTGATAGGTAAATATTTTTTGCACATGCACAATTCATCTGTATATTGATATCTAAAGTCAAGTGATTTATAATCACAAAAACTATTAATTTGTAATATATGTACTTGGGTAATGTTATTTGAGATAATAAATGAGAAGTACAAATATTAACTTTAAAAGAGGAATTTATTCTTCGTATACAACGCCACGTGTTGGCTAGAAAATGTCCGGCGGTCAACACGTGTGTTTAGTGTTTGGAATCTCTTCAGCAACTGCCTCCTCTTCTGTTCTTGGGTCGTCTTCAGCAACTGCTACTATCTCCGCTGATTGGCCAGAGGGAGAGGGAAAGCGAGAGAGAAAAGGAGAGAGAAGGGAAGAGAGAAGAGTAAGAGGCAATGGATTATGGAATAGCATTCCTTGGCCGAGGTGGAAGTAAGGACCAAGATTTCTGTTGAGTTAGTATTGACTGCCCCATTTACTGACCTTAGTAAGGGAGGTGATACTACAAATTTATGGAAGAAATTTTTGAAGCCAAAGGTTGCTCATAGATCTTGAATCCATAGACCTCACCTGAGAGAATAGTAAGCACCCTTTAGGTTGGTTGGTTTGTTGGGTTTTATGGCATATCAACCTTCGTAGGTTATTTAACGCCAAATCCATTTTTATGTAAATAATCTGTTCTATTTCAAACAATACAGTTTAGCATAAGTACACAGTTTAATTGTCAAAAATATTTCCATTTCAAACTATTCAAGCAGTTATATGTAACAATTCAGTTAAGTGTAAATACAGTTTTAATATCAAAAAACAGTTGCATTTCAAATAATTCAGTTAAGCATTAGCACGCAGTTTAAATGCAAGTATGGTTTCATTGTCAAAAACATTTCTATTTCAAGTTATTCAGTTTACTCAAACAATTCAGTTTAGCATAAGTATGCCGTTAGTTCTATTTAAGCCATAGATAGGGCCCTATCAGGTGCTACCACTCTGGGCCAGAGTGGACCTGGGAGCAATGGCAATGAAGGGGTACTCCGCATTCCCCAAAGCTCCAGCACTGCTGGAACCTCACCATCAGATTGTTTAGTGTCATATCCAAGATACTTGTTAGGGGGGGGTCTTACCCCTCTGCAGAGATGCACTCAGTATATTCTACAGCCCCAGTCGACTGGGCAAGCAGCCTTTAGGGATAAAGCTTTTCCCATCTGAAAAAGGCAAGTCCCTGGTGGGGATTCTACTTGCTGTGATACATTCTCTCGTGGTAATCTTGTTACATTAGCCCTGGAGCTTGGATTTACCAACAAAGACACTGAAGATAAGAATCTAGCCAAATCTATATCTCTGTTAGAAAGGTTAATTCTAGCACCAGTAACCATGAAATTTCTGCAGTTATTGGCCTACAAGCAACCACCACTACTATTTCAGAATATTCATAGAAGGGATTTTTGCTTGGGGAATGGCTAATCCAATTGATCTTGCAGGCTGTAAGTAAAATTGGCAACCATAGTCGAGGAAAACCCAAAGGCTCCCTTTTCGATAGCTACTACACCTAGGTGTAGGGGAGGGCATTACTCCTTCCCCTGAATTGCTCCACTTTACCCTTGATATATACCTTATAATGCTGAGCGTTACGCAAGGAGACAGCAAGTATCATTTTTAAAGTCTTTGGTATGATCCGACCTAGGATTGAATCCCGGTCTCCCGGACCATTGGCAAACACTCTACCCAGGTTGTAGAGCAAGGTAATTATGTAACTAATGAATTGATTCATATGACTTAAAATTGGTGATTAATAGTTCATATATATCATATGAGATGCATTAAAAAGTTTAATTTTTTCCCCAAAAATTCATCATCAAAGCAAGCCAACAACACAGGTTCCTTTGATTCTCTCACTACCCATCTCTACTGACCATTGCACTTGGTAAGACCCCTAGATGGCTTCCACGTTCTGCACAAAACTGATGAATGTAAGATTTTGCTGAATTGCCAACACGAGTGTGTCCATGTTTAGGAGTCTATAGAACATCACAAGTTTGTTGTTACTCCTCCAACAGTGTCCAGCATGTCTAGGTCACCTTTCTTGGATGGTTTACAAGATGAGAGATAGATGGCCATTCAACTGCTGTTTTGTATGATGCTACTTCGAGGATTGGTTCAAAACAGCATGCAGCATCCCTGTATGATTCCTATCAGGCTTTTTCTTTAAGTGTTTCTTTGGATCTTCCAAATTTGACCTATAAAAAAGTATATACAGTTTTCTGCATATTTCATTATATTTTGCCCAGGCTGACAGGAAAGAAAAACCCTGTGATCTTAAAATTGAAAATAAATGACACTTAATTCTATGACAGGATAGCAACAAAAAAGCAAGCCATAAGCAAAAACATACTAAAACGATTCCCTGAATAAGATTGAAATAAAAAAATAAAAAAAATTGATATGCATTTTATTTTTTTATTTAAGGTAAACTCTCACACATCAGGAAAACACAATATAATAGATACTGTCAAGATCTTATGATTATCTAATTCTTTGCTCTCCTGAAAAGGCATCTCTTGATTTCTTTGCAGACACAAATATGAATATCTCTCTCTCTATATATATATATATATATATATATAAACACACACACACACACATATATATATCTATATATAACCCCCACATGCAAATGTACCCACAGAGAGTCAGTTTTATGTATTAGTTTCTTCTATCTTGTTAGAGAACCAGTTTTAGTTCAATTTGATACCACAGTATATAATTTAAAATTTTTTGCATATCTTTGCCATTTTAGATAATTTTGAAATATGGAATGATATAAAAGAGGCCTATTTGTTATACACGTGACACTTTTTATGCATTAATATTTACTATGATAATATTCTTTTTTTTTTTTTTTTTTTTTAACTTTCTCTAATTTTGTTTTCCTCTTTTGCCTCCTCTCACTTTGGGAATTTTCCATATTATCAGGTACCATTGTCGACCCCCTATCTCTAATTTTGTTATTGAAACAGATTTTTTTTTTCTTTGACTACTCAGAGATGAAAAAAGTTGTTACTCAATTTTTTTAAGAGAAATAACTAGCTTCATTAATAAACTCATAGCCTAACAATGAAAGTATTTATTTTACCTAATTTTATTTTTAAAACTTGATCTCCTTTGTCAATGTACTTAATTCAGTAGCAAATATTAATCACATTAAAGAAACTTTATAGAGTGAAAAATTCAGATCAGTATTCTGCTAAAAACTAAATATCAAGCTGTAAACTTATAAATGCAAGCATGCACACACTCATATTTGTGGCTATGTAGCCATACAGAAATTATCCAATTTAAATTACCCAGTTGGCTGGGGCAGTAGAATACACCGACTGCACCTTTGCAGTGGTGTAAGACCCCACCAATGAGTGTCCTAGATATGACATTAAACAATCTGATGGTGAGGTTCCTGTGATGCAGGAGCTTTGGGAAATGTGGAGTACCCCTTCATTGCCATTGCTCCCAGGTCTACTCTAGCCCGTAGTCATAGCACCTGATAGGGCCCTATCTATGGGTTAAATAGAACTAACTGCATACTTATGCTAAACTGAATTGTTTGAATTTGAACTGTTTGACTAAACTGAATAGCTTGAAATAGAAATGTTTTTGTCAATCAGCTGTACTTACATTTAAATTGTGTGCTTATACTAAACTGAATTGTTTGAAATGGAACAGTTTTTGATATTGAAATTGTACTTACACTAAACGGAATTATTTAATATAGAACTGTTTAGACATTTAACTGTATGTAAACAAAATCTGTACTTATACTAAACTGAATTAGCTGAATTTGAATAGGTTGAAATAGAAATATCTTTAACAATGAAACTCTGTACTCATGCTAAACAGAATTGTTTTAAATAGAACTGATTATTTGAATAAAGATGGATTTGGCGTTAAATAACCTACAAAGGTTGATATGCCATAAAACCCAACCAACAACAACCAACTTAGAACAGTGGTTATAGAAAAGCTAACCTGATAGACAATTATTATGCTTATGAATATGATCTTTACTAAGTGTTTACCTTGCCCTGCCACAGAATGCAAGGTGTGACTCAAGGTCAGTTTTTAGTGATATAAAACAAGTTTAAATTAAGAGTTTTCCTTCTCATTGACCGGTCACTACACCAAGGCTAGTGAATCAAATCTACGTTACTATTTGTTTATCACTGGAAAGAAGAGATGGAGTCATGCCTTCCTCAAAAACATTAGCACAAAGTAAAACATTGCTTTGTCTGATTTGAATTCAGGTAGCAGATTCCATTCCTTACAGCATTTACGTTACACTAAGTGCACCAACTACACACATGAGACACATGCACATTTGTATAAATCTATATATTCACACACATAATCAGAATATATATATATATATATATATATATATATGTGTGTCATTTACAGACTTTATATTTTGTTTGTATCATTTCAAAAACAAATTTAGGTAAATTCATACCCATGTATAGCATCTCACTCTCTCTCTCTCGCTATATATATATATATATATAAGTTATTGACAAAATTTATTTATTTTTGCTCTTACAATTTCAAAAGACATCCATTGATACTGAGAATCAACTATTTGCCTGGTTTTGTGCAGCTTTTATTTTCCTCACTCTTTTTTTTTCAATTTCTTTTTTTCCTGTCACTGTGAATATCTCTTTTCCAACTAAAGCTGAAGCTGTTGTCATTTAAAGAGCAAAAAACTCAAATGAAAAAAAAATACCTTTAAAATTTTGATTTTATCATTTTATTTTTTCATGTTTTTAAAGAAAAAAATCTGTTAGAACATTTTAAATCTAATGAGGTGCTGAGGGAGATTAAGATATTTTTCTTTCCTTCCAATCCCCCCATCCATCCACATGCATGTATGTATTTGAATTGGGTTAGAATATGAGCAGGGAAAGATAAGAATGTCTATAGCATAACAATAAAGTTTATTGATTGTCAAATGTAGATATCATGTATACTTTGTCATGAAATATGTTCTTTGTGTGAATTGCTCATCAAAAATAACAACAACAATTGTCTCATCAATATCAGAAGACAAAAGGCTTTCTTTTTAAGTCAAAAGCTAAAATTATATTTTGATTGAACTGAAATCAAAAAAAGACAAAGTTGACAACAATGGAGACCCATAATTGTACACTGGCCTAGTTAAGACTGTTTGATATTTTTGTTAAAAAAGAAAAGGATTATGTTGATGACATCACTTCATTATTATCCATATATCATTACCTTCTATAGTTTGCTATTTAATAATCTATTTATTCATATCTATCAATTTGCCTAAAAATTCAGAGTAATACAAGCTCATCTTTCCAGTAAGTCATTTTATCCCTACTGACTTTAACAGCTCATTTATACACACACATGAAAGGGTGCTGAAAAGTTCTCAACCCAGTGGAAAAAAAGAATAAGCAAGAGAAATAGAACACTATATATTCATTCTTCTGGCACATTATTAATAGTTTCTTAATCTTGAGTAATGCTGTTCCAAGTATATTGAACTCTTTAAAATAAATAAATAAAAATGGTCAATACTTTCTTGTTTGAGCCAAGAACTTTTCAGCATACCTCAGTATTTTTTTTATGTAAAAGAAAATGTTGTTTTCTTTATTTAGACAAATGAATTATTGAAGGATTTATATACAAAGTAATAGGGCAATCAATAATATTTCTATGAAAATACAAACTTCCTAATATTACTTCTATCCAACTCAGTGTGCGTGTATGTGTGTGTTTTGAAAAGTTCTCAGTATGATTAAGATGGTAATGACCTAGGGCCACATCCGACAGATCAACATATTTAGCAAATCATTCATAAAGTTTCTTAAATGTTTAAAAGAAAACTTTTATAAATAAAAGTCATCCTATTCTTGATTTCAATGAGAGAATTTCAGTTAATGATGACCAGTTTCAAAGCAAAAGCTTAGCAAATGTATTACACAGGTGAAATCTTTATAGTGGTGGTAATTTACTAAGCTTTTTGCTTAGATGTGGCACAAGGCCATATGAAAGGGGCACCCAGTGAGACTCGAACTCACTCGTGTAGGTTTTCTAGTCCAGCTTGCTAACCATTACACCACCAGAGGCGCCTTAGTGGTGAAGGCTTTATAGTGGTGAAGGCTTGCAAGGCACCAGCCACATTTTTTTTTTTTTTTTAGATAAGCTGATGGTACACCCCAGATTCTCTGAACAACATTCCTCAGGTTCAGAATTCAGAGTTTTTTTTTTTCTTGTCTTAGACTGGTTGTCTTATCAAGGTTTAAGAGCCCAGTTTGCTCAACTATAGAATCATAGCTGTAGGGAGAAGAGACAGATTTATACTTTTCCAAAAGGCATTAGGAGAAAGTGAATTGCAAATAGCTTCATCCAGGAATTGAACTTATTAAATCTATTTCCTACAATAATAAGCCACATGTGAACATAAATGTATTTAAAAATTGACTTTAGCTGAGTGCTCATGTTGAAATATTTTTAAAATGAGTTGAAAAAAATTCTTATTGGGATCCTTAATTTCATTCACGTCTCGTCAGAGAATTTTTACCATGAAATTCAAGAGGAATTTAAAATTGGGTGGTGGTGAACGGTATGGTTTTTGGGAAAAAAAAAAAAATAGTGTTACCATACTACTGTAGAGTTGGCATGGATGATGTTGGTCTCTTTTAATTCCAAAAATTATGTGAAAGGGAATAAAATAAATAATAAACATATCATTTGTCCCTTTATCTTTTTATTAATTATATATATATATATATATATATATATATATATATATATATATATATATCTCCACACACAAAAAAATAATTGTGTGTGTCATGCTCATATTAATTCACTTCCAGCATCTGCTGTAACTAAGTGGTCACTCAACTAAGCACTGTGCAGGTTTATTAATGCTTAACGTTTGTGATCTGATGGAAATGTGCTTTCACTATAACTTGATAGTGACTATTGTAGAATCATTTTATATGACAGATTTAACAAAGATATGATAGTAGTAAATGGGTACTCATAAACAGAAATAAGAAACAAAGACTTTTGATAAAAGATTTTTCTAACTCTAATGGTAGATCAAAAGTTTGCTTTGACCTAAATTAAAAGCAAAGGCACAGTAAATCTTGATACAGCATTTGAACCAACATCTGTTACCTCCAGATACTTAACAGAAGATACAAATCAAAACCCTTGACTCATCTTTGCAGGACACATCTCAGTCAGAATCTTGTCATTGGAATATTGCAGCAAAATGGTGAAGATATATCTCCCTTTTCTAATGTTTTCAGTGACCCTATTCAATAGCTGGAAATGATATTTCATTTGTTATTACCAGAGAAAAAGTAACTGATTTTCTTTTTTTATTTAAAAATTCTAATTCTGTCATTTACAAATCAAACCAAAATGTTACTTAGTTTTTATTTTATTTCCTTCTTTCTCTTCTTTCCTTCTCTGGCTCAGTGAACCACACCTTAAAATTCAAATCTCAACTAAATCATTTTTTTTTCTTTTTAAACCTTCTTTTGCATCTATGCTTCATCATTTTAATGTTTCTATTTGTTTTCCTTCATATAACTTACAACATTTAACTCACTTGATAAATCAGTTTTTGTTTAAGATTGGCTTGGTTGATCAGTTTTATAGCATGTCAGTCCTCTTTGGATTTTTTATAAGGTTAATGTGAAATCAGTCATTTTTGTAGCAACCAAAGTGGTTTCAAATAACTAAGGATAATCATTTGTAAACAATTATAACTTGAAGCAACTTTTCTTAATACAGATAATTTGCACAGTTATATAGTTTTTTGTATTCCTATCTGATAGGAATAATTTTTAAAAAGATAAATACTCCCACTCCAGATCAGAGTGAACCTGGAAGTAATGGTAAAAGTGAATTGACTCCACACTCACAAAACTCTAAAACTAGAGCCTCACCCCAAGATGAAGTTTAGTTTGGTATGATTTTGTTTTGTGGCATATCAACCATTGTCGGTTATTTAATGCCAAATCCATTTTTATTCATTTAAAAAGTTCTATTTCAAACAATTCAGTTTAGGATAAGCACACAGGTTCCTATCTGTAGGTCAAATAGAACTAAACTGACAGGTGCTATCACTCTGGGGCAGAGTGGACCTGGGAGTGATAGCAATAAAGAGTACTCTGCACTCCCCAAAACTCCAGCATTACAGGAGCATCATCATCAGATTGTTTAGTGTCATATCCAGGACACTTGTTGGGGGTGGGTGTTAGCCCTCAACAGAGATACAGTTGGTATATTTTGCAGCCCCAGCTGACTAGGCCATGCAGTTTAGTGTCATACTCAATTTACCTCTTTTTTGATGGAGGTTTTACCCTTTTGCAAAAGATGCAGGTGATCTAAACCTCACCAATAGAACAGGTTTTTCTTTCTGTTAATTATTCATCCTTTCTTTAAAAAATCCCCTTTTCAAATCATCAACATTTATGAGACTCAATTTATATTTAGTTTTTACAGTAATAAATACTTTTCTTAGTTCCTAACATATTTTATTATGATGAATCAAAACTTACAATTAGTTTGATGTAATTCATCTAAGTATACAATAAGTCTGTAGCTTGATGATAATTAAAGTATATATTTTACACAAGAAATACGATCTTTCAAAATAATTTCTTCTCTACCAATAATTATACATCAGGTTTCAAACATATTGATGCACTATCATCTATGTCTTGAGGGGATACAAAAAAGATCTCAGCCAGACCAAAAAGAGAATAATCAATTAAAAATTCTTGTAATTCTTGAAACTTAAATGATATGCCAAGCGAGTTGAACTGTGGCATTAATAGGTATGATAGCATTTATATTTCAAGCAAATGTCCAATAAGGGAATGGCTTTAGACCTTTTCAATACACACACAAGTAAGCAAGTTGGCCTCCCATAGTTGAGGGCAACCCAAGAACTCCCTTTCCAATAGCTACTACACTGAGGTGTAGCAAAGAGTGTTACTGCTTTCTCTTGATCCATACCTTATAATGCTGACTTAAGTATGGACACATCAAGTACAACTGAACTTCAGCCTCCTGGACCATTGGCAAACACTCTAAACATTATGCCAAGGGACCTGTCATATATATATATATATAAGAAAGTGAGAGATGTATC